>CM021104.1:391753414-391933437 GCA_007115665.2 Sequoiadendron giganteum | reverse complement strand
TTGTGGAAATATAATTATTTGTAATAGGCACAAAGGAAGACCTGTCTGTGAAGTAAATCATATGCGTCTTTGGGTCATACCTTTCTGCAAGTACCCTAGTTAGTTCTACATTAACAAATACTTTGGGTACTACTAATCTCCTCAAATTCAGTCTCCATGGGTTGGATACAGGCTGGTGCCTATGCATTTTTCTATAATGATATATAAACATATCATAACCCCTAATTGGAGTCCATGTGTCACCCAAATCCCTCTATTTATATTCTAATTTTTTTAGCTCCAGGGTTCAATTGTGCACTTCTTGTAGACCTCGGTCCAAATCTAGGGCATTGATCAATCAAATCTTGATTTAAATTTTGAGCTTCTAGCTTTTTTATTTTAGACTTAGGTGTTCTATATGTTGTTTCCATATTATCAAAACCCTTGTCCTTACTTGTAATTTAACTTGGTTTGGGTACTAAAAAATACTCAATTCAAGTTTAGGTACTTATGTGAACTAATAATTTCTTCTCAAGTTACTTCATCACCAACCACTACTTCACTCCCCATCTCTTCTTTCTCTGGATGCTCAAGGATTTTTCAAGACCAAATAAAACTCATCCAACTCCAGTTCATGAATATCATCTTATGCCAACCTCTCTATCATCAATAGTATCATTAATGCTTTTGATTACTGACCATTGAGTAGTCTATCATCATTGTCAATTGTCTTCCTAAAATATTATCATCATATCAATAAGGCAAGGTGTTGCCTTCATTGTGCCAAAGGGACCAATATTTTTTTTTGTTGATATTTACCTTTCTCCCCAATGAATTCATTATTTATACGCCCTTTTTGTTACATCAGAGGGACTTAAAACTATTCCATCTGATATCTCGAAGTCCATTCAATATTTCCATTTTAGAAGTCTTGAAACTGTCTCTTCAAATTTCCATTGTCACTTCGATGTATCTATAGGCCCATTTTATATTAAATCATATCTCTTTGATTTTGGATGATGTAATATTTTCCTTTTGTATTATTAAAGCCAAAACAATTTGGTCTCATCGATAATTTCCATGTTTTTAAATGCAGATCATTTCATCGAAGGGACTCTAAAGCATCTTTGGGTGATATGTTGTAGTGTCTTTAATGGATTTTATGTTCTTTCATGTGAAATATTTTATTGAAGGTACTCTAAGGTAACTCCTACTGATAGGTGTGGTCTCTTCGATGATGTTTAAGCCTTTTCATACCAATTGTTTTATTGGGGGGACTTTAAAGTAACTCCTATCGATATAATGTAGTCTCCCTGATATAGGTTATTTCACATTAAGACCTGATAACAAGTATGAACTTAATAAGAGGATGACTATGGGAGAATAAATGGGATACTTAGAGTGAAAAATTTATATGTCACATTCAGTGACAGGGCACATGAAGGAATAATAGCACAATATAATTTGTCACTAGTTCATGATTATGGTTTATAGAGATAGGTTTATGAAAAAAATTATTGATCCTAACATCATAAATGATAATCAAGGAAGCTACGATGATATAACTAGTTTGTGGTCCTCCAGACTAGTTCCAGACCAGAAATCTATCAAAGTTAAGGATATAATGGAGAGGATAGGTGCTACCATTTATGAAAAAGAACTCACTTAGAACACAATTAGAAATATGGCTATCCAGTATGTTGCAATTCTTATAGGTTACAAAATTTATCGTCCAAATAGAGAAAATGTAGTCTTTGCCAGCACCATTCACACTGTAGAAGGTATTACTGAAAAAGGTACTGGCTATGACCTTTGTGAATTACTTTAGCAAAATTTATTGAAAAATGTGAAGGAAATAAACAAAAACAAGAAGCATACATTCAGGTATGGAATGTTGATAATTTGTTCTCTTTTCCTCTTTATGAAGGAAGTACCAGTGGTTGGAAAAGTAGATTGGTCAAAGTAGAACCTATTGCACATCATATATAAAATTATATGAGAAGACTTGGAGGTTTCGATTCTCAAGATGATGCTCTTGTGAAATTCTTTGGAATATTTCAAAGGATAATGAATGAAAGAGTGAGAATTCCTAAAAGTGTATCAAGAAGTTACTTAGTCTCCACTCATTTTTACTTTATGGAAGCAATTGAGCCTAGACCTATTTATATTTTTGAACTAGAATATGAAGTGACTAAATCAAAAGCTATTCACTATGCAAAAGTTCTTCTAAGAATCCCCAAAGACCTTAGAAGATTAGGATTAGAAGATAGGACTAGAACTGAAGCCTCCAATAGTTCTAGGAGGATAGGTAAGAAGATAAAGAGCATTGTTAATCTTGGAGTTGAAATTAAACAAGAAGTTATAGAGTAGGAAGATACTAATGTTGAAGAAAGAAGAATTCAAAGAGATGATGCTCAACATGGCATGAAATTAGAGTAAAAAATATCTGTGCACTAGATATGGATGAAGCCATAAAATCCTTATGAGAGAGAACCCCTAGAACAAAATATAGAAAATTTCAAACACGGTTGATTCATTCAAGGTATATGTTTTCAGTCTAAAAGGAAAAGATAGAATTGAATTAGAGGCAAGGCCTATAGAGAAGAATCTAGAGGATATCACAAGGAAATGTAAAAATTCACATCACAAATTTATGAAATGTTTGAAGGATTCTCAAATATGTGAAGAAGAAGCATAAAACCTACTTTCATACTACTTGAAATGGCTGAATAACACATGAAGCATAAAGGATTCCATTATCTCAATTGAAACACAACTAATCTGTGAAGCATATACTTATGATCTAGCAAAAGACAAGAATAATTAGACATGGACTAGCATTATGAAACTACATGACAAATTCTTTACCTTGTAGAATTAAAGAAAAGAAACAATCAGACAATATGTGATGCTAAAGGACTTAGTGAAGATAAAGCATACTCCTATCTCAAGTGCCCTTGCCAGTACTGAAAAAATATCAGGGATAAATATCAACCCCAATATTGTGGAAGAAGGAGAAGAGACACTAATGGAGATTGAACTACAGTACAAGACTCTCACAAAAGCAAAAAGGCTTTGGGAAGAAGGAAGATCTACTTGGTAAGACATTTTGAAGAAACTCAAAGGGTCAACATTTTCAAGTTGATAGTTCTTACTTTTTATGCATTTTACTAAGTTTTCATAATCACTTATTGCATAAAATTTCCTTTTTTATTAAGGGGGAGTCAACATATATATCTAAGGGGAGTATACCAAGTATTTGTACACCCTTTTTCCATTAGTGTCAAAGGGGGAGAGATAGTGGAAAAAAAAATTTGTCAAAAAATTTGGGGACTGATAGCTACATTTTGGGGAGAGAAAACTAATTGGAGAGATATTGGAGAAATCCTTTTGGGAGAGATATTTGTAAGGGGGAGAAATTTTTTTGAAACAAGCTTTCATTGAAAATGTTTTTTATATGCATGTTGCCATCAATGACAAAGGGGGAGATTTTTGGAAGTTGGAAGTATTTCATTGATGATGTTGTTTGGAAACATGAGCATGAGGTGTATGTATTGCTTGATCAAGTGTTGTATTTGATTTCAAAATTATTATGATCATCCTATCCTAATCTGGAAGTATTGGCAGTGACTTATATACAATGCAAGTTGATCTGAAAAGTATGGTTTATCAAGAAATTGTCTAAGTATTTCCTTTGGCAATTTTTTGGTTGAGTGCATCAGATTTTGGGTCCAAAATTCACCAAAATTTGTTATAATACTCTATGATTGTAACTATAATTTTGAGTTCATCAAATGCAACAATATTCAATTTTTTGTGTAATTTTAAAAAATTTCTAAAATGATATGAATGATAGTGTGCAACCTTGTATATCATAGTTATCTTTTGTACAATGTACTAGTGTGGGAGATTCCACACTTACTCACTAAGAATTATTTTGTTTTTTGATGATGAAGATAAGCTAATAAATTTTAGTTGAATGAAAATTCAAAGGGAGATTGAGCTTTAAGGTTGCACGTTTGGTGAATTACATGTACACTTACAATTTTTTTTGTTTAGGTCTATTTTGGGCCGACCTAGCATGTTTTATGTTTTGTGGAGGATAAGCAAGTAACTCTATATTATATGGGATTTATATTAGGTCCATGCCTATCTTGATGTAAATTGAATTTTGAATTGAGGAGCTAAGTGTGGATAAACTTATTTGAGGACGACATACTTAATTTTGTGTGTTACTTCTCATTAGTCCAACCTAATTAAATTTACACTTGATGTGGATATATGTATGAGATCAACACCAAAGGTCAAAGTGAAAATAGCATGAAGAAAAACAATATTATATGTGAATTTGGTGAAGCAGAGCAGATTGTATGTGATATATGACATGTATGGTGATTCACCTACATGTGTGTGATGCAGTATTGAGTAGACTCTAAATAGAGTAGAGTATTAATTCAGATGAGTATGAAGATCATTTTGTACTTCAATGGAACTGTAATCTAGTATATTATAGATTCTATTGTATTAGTTCAAATAGGGAGTGTTACCAACCCTTCTTTATTCTTTTTCAATGCATTGTGAGCATTTTTTTGGACAGTGTGTCCTAGTAGTGAGCCTTTTTGTAGTATCTTATATCCAGATATAATATATTGTGATCTAACCCTCATTGTGGTTTTCCCATTTTTGGGTTTCCCATGTAAAAATACTGGTGTTCATGTGTCATGTGATTCTATGGTTGTATTCATGATTTCTTACATTATTGCATTATTTCTATTATGTTAATTGGATGGGTTATGTTTAATTAGTTTAGATGAATATTTATTCACCCCTCCTCTTAGTATTCTAGGTGTTCAACACTCCTTTCATAATTCTTTTTGGTCTATTTCTTCCCTCTTCCTTTTATCTCTAGCTAAAATGTAATCATCTCCTTTTTGGTTCCATAAACTATATTTTTTGGGTTTTCAATAAATACTTAACCTTTCAAGTCTCCATATCATCATTAATTTCATTTGGGTTTGAGTCTTTATCTAAAACTACCTTAGTGAAGTGCACTTTTTCCTTACCAAGAAAACCATGAATTAGAGTCCATGGTTCCCTACAAATAAATTTTTTTTCTTCTAATCATATTTCTACTATAACCACTTATCTTCTTTGTAACCACTAGTAGTATGATCCTTTGAGGGGATGTATGATACCCCTTCTTGAATGAGTCTTAATTTGAGTTTCTCTCACATGATGTCTTTAAAAATTATTTAGATTTTTGAGTTGGTTGTGTATATAACTTTAAAATCTCTACCTTATGTAATAAAATTTTCTCTTTTCTATTTTTAATGATCTCTTCCTCATAAACTTTTGTTAGTCTTAATTTAGTTTGGTACTCCTCAGAGATTCTCAAAATATTCTCATCTATGATGTCTTAGGTAGAACTAAGTTTTTCTTGTTTGTGGTTGAAAAATATATTTATTTTATCCCAATATAACTCCATCTCCTTTCATTTTCATGAAATATGAGAAATGAACTACTTTTTGGATATATATTGGAAACACTCTATATTATGCATAATTGGAAATTACATTTTCCTTCACTAAAGTTTGAATCTCTACTACAAAAGAAATATTTTTTTAGTTGTAGGAAGGTGTGTTAGAGAGGTCTATTAGTACATCCACCCATTGTTCCTACTTTTTTTCAACATCCCTTAAGTTCATGTTACTGCTAGTTCCTAAAGAGCTCATTATGCTATATATTAGAAATTTTAGGAAATCTTGTGATTCATGGGCTGGAAAGGAAATCAACTTTGATACCACTATAATTCCCAATCCAAAATAAGTATACAAATTATTTAAATTTAAAACCATTTTCAAATTTTTAGTATTCAACGAAAATAATATCAATCGGATCTTATCTAACTCAAATTTAATTACTATATCCATCACTTTATTACCATTTTATTCTAAATAATATCCTAGAAAATAATAGATATAAATCTTAATCCTTTCATTATTACAATATAATTTGAGTACAATTAAATGTTTAATAATATAAATAAATAAAATATCACGTTCATACCCATGACAAACATTAACTAGAATATTGTACACTACAATTGATCTATGAATAAATGAAGCTCCACTATTATCTTAGAGATCATCCTCTATTCAAAACGGTGGAATCCTATGACCTTTTAAATAAATGTATTTAATACTCTATTCAAAATGGTGGAATCCTACGACCTTTTAAATAAATGTATTTAATACTCTATTCTTAAATAGATTTATGCTTTTTTTTTCTCATATCCACATAATCAAACATAAGTGCTCAAAATGGTTTCCAATATTATTTGTATATAAAATTTGATAGATGATCCTCCTTGAATGGATGTGTTCCCTTTTATATAGTCCACAATAATAGTTGATACTAGATCCTACTAATGTTGGCATGATATTGTATATATAACATGAAATGAAATCAATGTCATTTTCATCTCTAATATCATTTATACATGTGAATCCTCACCTTCAACTTTTAAACAATGTTATTGGACAAAAAAATCTAGTTAGAATAACTTATGTTGCCAAAATAGAGCATCAATGACATTGCAACATGTGATGGGATCAAGTAAAATAATTTCAAGGATATTGGAGTTTGAGAGTTAGAAATACCACAAGACTGAATGTGTGAAAAATAAAAAGGAAGAGTGGGGGAAGGATGAAATGCATGATAGGATGAAGTCAAAAAATTTGATGGGAACCGAGGAAGGGTTTTAATTATATGAAAAAGAATTACTAGATGAGGAACTCTCAAACTCTAACAGTTGATAAACACTGAGGAGACTTATCATGCCTTAAAAATCATAACACACACACAAAATATTACGAAAAGAGACACGAAAAATAAGAAATGAGAATTTGCTCCATAACCTAGATAATTACAAAAAGGGGATATGAAAGGTGTTGTTTTCTTATGTTTTTCATTAAAAAGTTTTGAGGTATTACATATAAGATACTCTTTGAACTTTATAGCAATTTGTTAGTTTATAATAATAAAAAGAATCAAAATAATTATTTCACTATTTTTCAATAAATTCTAGACATACAACATAAGTAACATGAAAAATAACTAATACATAGTTATTGATATTATCGCATCAACTAAGTTTTGACATATTATATAATAAGAAACAATAGGTTTATATTTAATCTATTTAAAGATTGTTATCCACTAGAATCAATATAATAAGAAAGATATCCTAAATAAGTAGTATACAAAAAAAGTTAAATCCATCTAGATAATCATTTAAACTTCATTTTGGCAAGCATGTTAATCTAATTTTCTTCTACATACGCCCGTATGTTAAGCTTTTGTACATCCAAACCAATGTGGAAGAACTCTTCACTTCTCACTTTTTACTTTTGTGTTACTTATCATGTATTGATTATATGGGAAAAACAAGTTTTGAATTGACACAAAACCTTGCACAACTTTAGGTACAAAATGCTGCTCAAAAGATACTACATTAAACATTGAGAAACAACCCAAAACCCAAAACCATAGAAGTTAAAAAGTGTTACTCAAAATATATACCACTAAATTATCAACAACACCCAACAACAAAAAAGTAGAAAAATAACAAGAAATAAATTGAAACCTAGCAGTAGAATAACAAACAAAAAATAGACAATAGGATACTAATTCATACTTCTTAAGGTGTTGGCAACCTCAAGTTCCTAGTTCCTATGGAGCCCGATGATGTCCAACAATTATTTTTTCTTGTCCTCAAAGGACTTCCTCTAGTCACCCAACCCTTTAGGAGTAGGGCCTTTACCATTATCTTTTGCACCTTTTTTACCTCTACCTTTAGCCACTTTCTCCTTCTCCATCAACTCAAAGAAATACAACTATTCCTCTCTAAGTTCACTAATATTTCAAAATAGGACCTCCAAATAATCCAAACTATTATTCATAGAAATATGATAGGCATGGAGAAGTTTCTTGATATCTACATTGCTATCCATTACTTTGGCTTCTAAGTCAGCTAAGCGTTGCTCATAAAGGGACTTGAAATCGGTGAATGAGCACTCAAGATCAACAATTCTATTAATCAGAATATCTAAGGCTGTTCCTTTTAGAATATTTTACACATTCTCCTTCAATCCCATTATTTTGATGTTGACCTTATTGAATTCCTGAAGAGTCCATTTTTCCAATTTGAAAGTGCAAGTGGCCCCTTCCCTTGCCATGTCGAGAAGCTCAAACATTGAGGTGGAGTCATAATTAATATATGAGAAGTCCTTTGTCAGGGGATTAACCTTTAGAGGCTTAGGCTTCACTTTATTTTGATAAACACCCTCCTCCTCCTGCACCATTTTTTCACCCATAGGTTCCTCATTTAGAGAGTTTCAAATCAAGGAATCATCAATTTATACTGCCTTCTCCTTGTTGGGATTCGTGATATCCTTTACCATTTCTTTTGAGGCCTAGTTCTTCATCTTGGAAATGTGTTTAGAATCCCTTTTAGGATTTTCCTTGACCTTTGTTGCCCCCACATTAACCTGAAACCCCTCCTCCTTACCTCTAACCTTAGTATCAACCTGACCAATGTTCACAACTTCATCCTTGGACTTAGAGTCCCCAAAACTTGCCCTCGTATCATTATCATCAAATGGGGACTCTGAATCATGTAGAATGAGCCACTTGGCTTCCTTTTTTCCTTTTAGGTTACCATTCTTCCTCTTCTTAAAAGGGGAAGCCATAGGGGATAGAGTCCCATCCTCACCTTCATCATTCTACTCTTCTTCCTCAACCACACTAGTATCAAAGCCAATCGAGCTAGAATCCTCACTAAGACTCTTCTCCTTTCCCTTAATTGAGGTGGTAGGAGTTAGGGCTTCTACATTATCTATAATTAACAAAATAAGGCCCTCATGTAGGACCAAAGCCTTCCTATTTTTTAAGTGTGCATACATAGAAACCTCCATGGAGGACTAAAGAAAGAAGGGGAAAGAAATAAACAACCCATGCCTAAAATTATTTAAAAGAGTAAAATGATGGCCAAGTATTGCAGTGAACCTACACTCTAGAGTCACACACCGCATTATAATTTCTACTATTGTCACCCATATCTTCTTAAGAGACTTCTTCTCATAGCCCCAGGCCTCCATTTTGATGAGTTTTTTCCATTCATCATCTTTGAAAAAATGAGCCATTTCCTCCTCATTACTCTTATTGTCTTTGAAGAATTTATAGCCAACCATTAGCAACCTGATCATAGTAGAAATAAGCTCCTCATTGATGTCAACAACCATTCCCTTAATATGGAGTTTGTGATTGTGCTAATATGAAACAAACTTTGCCAATGCATTTGGATCAGGTCCATGCAGCCTTTCAAAGAAAGGCATAAAATTCCCATGTTGGAGAGTCTTCCAAATTTTCTTCTTCTTTCTTAGGCTCGCATAAGAGTGAGGCTCGGTTCTACTTCGGTCACCTCCCATATTCAAAAAACTCAGCAATAGAAAACCCTAGCAAGAATTATTCATCTGAGAGCCAACAAGTTGAGCGATACCCACAAAGAGTGTGAGTATAAAGCTGGTACTAGTGGTAAAATAATGCAACCACATAAACTTATCCAAATCCATCATTTCACATTAAGATCTTTATTGCCTTGAGAATATGAGAGTCCTCCTCCCACACTCTATACTCTTTAACTTTGACAGCTTCATTGGAAAAAAAATCTACCAATAAATTTACTTCTTGATATATGTGAGAAACACAAGTTTCCTCACAAGATCTCAACATTATAATAGCCTCCTTAATTAGCTGATTGACACTCCAGCTAGGCTTATGGGTTCCACATAGACATTTGAGGATGTTTAACGAGTCTCCTTCCACCCATAATTTAGAGTATCCCCTATCCACAACAAATTTAATACTTATAAATGAAGCCTCCACCTCAACATAGTGATTTTTATGATCTCCTAATGAGAGTGACACCATGCCTAAGAGCCTACTATCCTCATTTCTCAACACCCCCCCACAATCAGTAGGACCAAGGTTCTTATTGGCTTCCCCATCAAAATTAATTTTAACCCACCTTGAAGGTGGAGGCCTCAAATTTGCATTCAATTTGACATTTAGGATGGACTTGGAAGTCATAGATGGAATAGAGGGGATCTTCCAATTAGAGATCACCAAAAATTCATACCCAATTAAGCAAGAGGATGGGAAACAACATGAAGCCTCCAACCCAATGAGATAATTTTTTTCTAATATATCCTGATGGATCTTAATGAATAGACTATCTATTTAGATACCCCAAGCAATATGAGGGGCCATAAGTTCCCAAAGCTAGCTAATAATAGGGGATGAGGAAGGAAACTTCCACTAATCAACAAACCTACAAAGGGAATATGAGAAAACCTAGTCTAGGTTCCAAAGGCCAAGAAACTTACTCCAAAGTAGAGAAGAAAAAATACATCCAAGGAAAATGTGGAAGGGACTCTCCGTATTAGCTTCACAGAGGACACATCTATTCGGAATTGAAAATCCTCTTTTATAGAGATTATCTTGTGTTAAGACTTTACCTTGAATGAGAAGATAGAAGAAAAAATTCACCTTAGGGATTAGCACCTTGTTCTATAGTTTCCCCCATAATGGAAATTTTTTAGGCTTCTCCAATGAATCAATAAAGGTAGAGGCCACCAAAAACTTACCATCAATACAAGGGTCCAACAACCCTATCCGGTCTCGGATAAAGAGGAACATGAAAATTAGACAAGAAATCATGTAAGACCTTTAGAGATGGATCCCAATCTAGGACATCCTTCCACTCTCTATTTTGAATATAGTTATCCACCATATTACCAAAGATTCACTTGCAAAAGGAGCAGTGGGAGGGGCCTCAAGATGATTGATCAGAGGTTCAAAATCACACCCCATGTCTTCCCAAAAAAGTATTTTGGTGCCATCACCCAATATCCACCTAACCCCATTAGCAATTAGTTCCCTACAAGGAATGATATTTCTCTATAAACAAGAGGCAGAAGGGATGTCTTTAGAAGTCAACATATTCCAAGATATCCCAAAGACATGAAAATATTTCTTTCTAGCTAGAGAGGCCTAGCCAAGTTCCCCACTAAGAAGCCTCCAAATGTTTTTTGATAATAAGGCCATATTAAACAATTTTAAGTTTATAATTCCCAAGTCACCCCACTTCTTAGGCTTGCAAACTAAGTCCCAAGCCAGAAGAGGAATTCTAGCTTTAGATTCAAGACTCGACCACAAAATTCTTCGCATAATCTATTCCATTTTCTCCTCATATTTAACAATAATTCTAAAAAGAATCATTACATATAGGAGTATATTTTGAAGAGTAGAGGAAATAAGTTTCACCTTCCCTATCTGACTGAGAAGTGCACCCTTTCAACCGACCAACTTTCTACTAAAGTTACCCAATAGACGAAGCTAGAAGGTCTCTAGAGTCTTGGAAATACACAAAGGTAGCCCCAAATAGCTAGAAGGTGTTGCAAGGTGTGACCCTTGGTATCCTCTTCTTGTGGGAGGCATAGTTTAATGCGGTTCCTGGGATTCATGACATGGTTTAACCACCTCCTTTGGAGCTTTATCTTGTATAAATCCAACTATTGTATTGGGCATTAACAGGTTGATCTTTTGGTGCAATGGTAGTCACCTGTGAAAAAATTGGTATCAGAGTCAAGGTCATAGGTTCGAACCCCACACTTACGTTGGGGGGGATTTTTGCAAGGCATGACCCTTGGTCTCCTCTTTCTATGGTAGGCATAGTCCAATGTGGTGATTGGTCTTTGTGAGATGGTTTAATTGCATCCTGTGGATCTTGATCTTGTATAAATCTAGCAGTTGTATCAGGCATTAACAGGTCGATCTTTTGGTGCAACGACAGTCGCATGTGCAAAAGAAGGAAGATTGCCCCTATTACAAGAAAGGATTTTAGCTAGCTTAAGTTGGAGAAATAAGGGGTGTTGAGGAAAAAATTTTGACTCTTAGGAAGATTAATACATTAGCTAGACACCTTCTCATAAGCTTCAATTAGCCCCTTCACACTTCTAACTTCACAAATAAAAGATTCACCAATAAAAATGGTATCATCAACAAATTGTTGATGAGTAATAGGCTCACATCTAGAAGAAGGGGAAAAACCATTCAAAGACCCTATAGATAAAGCCTTCTAAATATTTCAGTCGAGGGATTCCACCATCAAGATGAAAATCAGAGGAGAGATAGGGTCTCCCTACCTCAAGCCACGTGAACTCCAGAAAAAAGGAGAAGGAGAACCATTCACTAGAACAACAAATGAGGGGGTAGAAATGAGTTGTTCATCTAGTTGTAGAAACTTTTGACATAAACCAAAACAAGCAAAAATAGCAAGCAAGAATCACCAGCTTGCCCTATCATAAGCCTTAAGAAGATCCAATTTTAGAAGAAAAAAAAAACTTGGCTTCTTTTTAGAATTAAGAGAATGAGAAAGTTCATGAACAATTATAATGGAGTCCAGAATCTCTCACCCCTTAGCAAAGCCACTTTTTTTTTGAAATCAGACTAGGGAGAATCCTTTGAAGTCTAGTTGTTAGAACCTTTGAGAAGATCCTATAAATTGAATTACAGAGACTGATCAATCAGTAGTCTCCAAAACTATTGGCATCAACGGGCTTGGGATCAAACCAATGAAGGTTGCATTCAATTCTTTGAGTAGTCTTCTAGAACCAAAAAATTCCTAGGTAGCCTTGATCACATCATCCGTAACAATCTTTGAGCACGACTGAAAAATAGAAAAGGGAAACCATCATGCCTAGGGGCCTTGTTCCTCCAAAAGAGAAAACCACTTTGTTTATTTCCAAAGAAAAAGGGATAGCAGTTAGCTCCCTATTCAGGTGCTTTGAGACAAGATGGGGGATGACATCTAAAGAAGCCTCCACACTATTTTGGTCCCAAACAAGATCATCTCTAAGAATATTCTTGAAGAAATTAATAGCAGCTCATCTAATAGCCTCCTCACCAGCCAACAAATAACCATCAACGATGATTGAGGAGATTTTCTTCGACAATTTATGCCTAAGGGAAGTTAGATGAAAGAACTTGGATTTTTGATCCCCAAACTTGAGCCAAATGGTGTGAGATCTTTGCCTCCAAAATTCTTCCTCCTTTATAACAATGTCATGAAGTTGAGCTAAAAGACAATCCTCCTGTAGTTGGAGCTCCTCTCATAAACCCTTAGATTGAATTTCATCTTGAACACTATCCAAATACTGAGTAATAGAATTCTTAGAGTCAAAAATGTGACCGAATGACTATCTATTCCACTTATTGAGGTTTCTCTTCACAAAATCCAAATTCTTAGCCACTCTAAACATCACAAATCCATCAATGCTTACTTGCCACAAATTCTTGATGTAATCTATAAACCTAGGATCTGTCAACCATATAATTTCAAAATGAAAAGGAAAGAATTTCTTACCTCCAATCCTATCAAACACAAAATAAATAAGGAAATGATCCAAACCACATCTCGTAGTCATCTAGAGAGAAAGAAAAATCCATAAACCATGATGTTGAAGTTAGGGCTCTATCTAGCCTAACTTGGATATTTTCAACACCAACATGCCTATTAGACCAATTTTCTATGATGGCTATTTTGTATTAATCCTAATAAGTCATGGGATTATAAGATTAAAATGATGTATCATGCTTCTCTTGAAGTTAAATATGGATAGTTTGATATTTTTCCTCTTCTTCATCTACTTGTTTGTGTTACTCTTCTCACAAGAAAACCAATGAGGAAGAAATTTAGGTTGTCCTTGAGGATATGATATCATTGTTTTCCTAGCCAAGTGGCTATCTCCTATCAATATTGTTTCATCAAGAGTAATTTCCTTTGACCCACTTCCTTTGCAACAATAATATTTCATAAGGTGTGATAATTTCAAGTGGTATTTTATACATGAATTTCTTTACTTTAAGGTATTTTCACTCATTCCACATTAATTTGGAATTCCTGGCTTGAATTTCTAAAATGGCCATCTTGGTTGGTTGTCACCTCCTCTTTGGTCAATACATTTTCCATCAATGTTTTTTATTCCAATCTGTTGGTCGTCACATGTGTAGGCATTCATCCCACCCTTAAGAAAATGGGTTTTTGGAACAATTATCTATCAAATTACATGCCAACATTTTGTGCAAATGGATTGTGTTTATGCGCATGTACTTTGATAGATAATTGTTCCAAAAACCCATTTTCCTAATGGTGGGATTAATGCCAACTCCCCCTTCCCCAAAATTTATTGTCCTAAAAATTTGAACGCTCTATAATTTCAGGCCCTTCCAAGGTAGCATATTCAATTTGAAAATCCTTCCAACATGCAAGATACTTAGTTATATTTTGATTCATTAAATTTTTTACCCTAGTATCAACCATAGTTTTCAAAATAAGGATGACTTTCCCTTCATCATCAAGTGGTGATAACTCAGCTACAGGAGTTATATGCAATCCCAAAGCTTTATTTAGACATGATACATGGAAAACTTTCTAGATTTTGTTGTCTACCAATAATTCCACTTCATAGGAAACTTCCCCAACCCTCCAAGTTATCCTATGTGGCCCATAGAACTTAGGCTTGAGATTTTCCACTTCTGCCTTCTTGATGGAAGTTTTTCTATAGGGCTGCAACCTTATGAATACCATATATCCCACTCAAATAATATTTCTATGTGCTTCTTATCTACATATATTATTTTTTGATTCTAGGCAACTTTCATATAATCCATGAGAGTTCTCAGAATATCTTGACTTTGATTTACCGAATCAATCGCTACTAAAACTCTACTATTTCTAAGGAAGTTAACTTTGTAAAAGTTAATGTATCATATCTATAGAGTGATCTGAAAGGAGACATTTCAATGGGAATGTGATAATTTGTGTTATAGAAATAATCTCCCAAATATAGCCAATTGATCCAGGTCACATATTGACTGGTGGAATAATTCCTCGAGTATCCTTCTAGCCACTTGTTTACTATTTTAGTTTTCCCATCAGTTTGTAGATGATAGCTTGTTCTATGGGTGAGCTTGGTGCCTATTAAATATAATAACTCCTTCCAAAATGTATCAAGGAATCATTTGTATCTATCATTGATAATTTTCTTCGGTAACCCATGCAACTAGAAAATTTCCTGGAAGAATAGTTTTGCAACTTATGGAGTTTTATAGACACTAGAGATGGAAAATAAATAAGCATACTTAGTCAATTTTTCCACTACAACATAAATACAACCTTTCCCTTGTACTTTCAAAAATTTGGCAATAAAATCCATGTATATACTTTCCCATTTGTGTTCTAGAATGGGAAGAGGATGTAGGAATCCGACTGTAAAATCTTTCTCTCCTTTTTTTTAACATGTAACACATTCCCTGATATGTGTGAGAAAATCCTTCTTGAGGCATTCCAAGAGAATATTTGTCTAATTTTTTTATGTTTTGTAGAAGCTCAGATTCCATCTCATAGCTACATTATGATAGGATTATCATATCTTTTCTTTCACCTTGGATCCAAAAACTAGGAACACTCTATTCTTAAAGATAATTCAACCTTTTGACATTACACATTGATCATACTTTTTTTATCCTTCCAAAATTCTAATTACAAAAGGATCCTTGGTATATTTTGTCGGCCTCCTACAATGATTTTAATAACTAAGCCTTCACAACCATGATTCAAAGATTGGACATCTGACCTAAATATCCATCTGAACCATCATGAAGGTACATTTAAATTTTCAAAATGGGGACGTGAACTTGAAATGGGTCAGCACAGTATGTGCACTAGGAACTTCAAAGTAGTCACCTTGTTCTACAACTAAGAAAGACTTAATACTGAAAGTAAATTGCATGGAAATAAATTAAGAAAATGCTGAAAACTACTCAACAATAAAACTCAAACTAAATTTGCATAACAAAATGAAAGTCTGAACAAAAAATAGGAAACTACTTTTCCCGCTTTGGCTATAGGAACAATCATAGAATGGAATTCTAGTGGTTGCAGGAACATTCAATGTCTGATTCTTACTAAGTGCTGAACAAAAACTAATATTAATCTATCTAATCTAATGGATTACTCACCAAGTGGGCCCCCTTGGATGAGTATCCTCTAGAACTAATGCAAACTTAGATTAAACTTAGACACTCAATTCAAAATCTCATTCCATTCATTGGAAAATACAATTACAAAAAGAGTATGTTTGGTATTCTCAGTTGGTACAATAACTTGGTGATCAACTCCCCTAGAAGGAGGATCCAAACCTTATTTATCATCTAAAATAGGGCAATCAACTCCCACTAACTGAGAGGATGCCATTTAGGGAAAACAAAGAAAAGAGTGGAAGGGCGATTACACATGCAAGCCCAAACATGGACTCAACCACTGTAGTAACACCCGCATTGCTCAATGTCATTAAAGATTAACATAAGGCAGTTACATGCGGCTGATATGGGAATCTACCTTCGTCATTCTCCAGTTGACCTTTTGTGCTTCCTCTGCATGATCGGTTGGCGGCTACGCTTCTCAACTTAGCATTTCCAATCATGTCTACATGGCAATATCAGTACCCATAATAACTGCATAGCTAAAATTATCTTAAAGAAAATCCATCAATCACATGCAAGATTAATATAGATAGTCCACATAATAGGTAAATATCATTAAAACTGACAGAAAGGGAATTCTACCCAAATGTCTTAAGGTTTGAGAGAAATTATATAAATGTGTCAGTCATGCAATATCAAAGCCCATGGTAATTTCAGCAAATAGAATATGGATTCTACCCATAACTAGCCCAAAAAACTAGACTCATCACTCCCCCCAACTTAAAATTTTGCTGGTCCTCCAACAAGGGAAGAGTTATGCTTCTGCTTGGTCATGGCCCTAATATCTGCAACTAATAACTACCCAATGTTAGTGTCTTTCATGAGTGAATCCAGGTTCTAGTAGAATCCTCCCAACCGGTCGAGTCTCTTCCATATTTGGTTTTCGTCAGCAATGTCATATCAAAAGAATCTAAAATTTGGTACAAGACACATAAGGATAGCAGGCTGAAAATTTAGGGGAAGCCATTCTCGCCCCTGTGTTCTCCCAATCTCAATATACCTTTTAATTATTTTTAGTGTAGTAGCATATTTTTGGATGGAATGTGGTTCATCTTGTTTTAGCTCATCAATTAGTGTGTTCCATCTTTGGGATAGGTACATTCTCATAGTATCCTATTTTGTTGTTGTTTTTACCTTGTACTCACTGTATGCTGCCTCAATCCAAGGCATAATCTTGTTACCATAGCTCGAACTAAAGAGCATTCTATTCTAGTATGCGTAAATGCCTTTAGGGTTCCTGGATTCAGCTCTAATAGCCAAAGGAATATTTGATTCCTTCCTCCTATAAGCATTGTATTTCTCACCCCAACTAATCTCATTTTGTACCCATGACATAAATGATCTCACTTGGATGTCCCCCACATAAAGCAGCGGGTTCCAATCTTGGTCTTTACGAACAACGAAATTGTGTAAATAAAATTCACATAGTAAATTTTTCATTTTTAGGGAGGCAATTCTGTAAGCATTGAAAAATTCAACAGGAGTTTCAATTGAAGGATTCAAACTTGAAATGTGTCTTGATAGTTTAAAGGAGAGATAATTTTCCTTTAGGTGCAAAGCATAAACTCTTGGTGGTGTTCTGCATGCTACAATTTGTGGCACCAAGGTTGCAATATTACCCATCTCTCTTTTATAGAGGAAATCTCCTAATTCTTGTCCTCAATGATTTCATCCTTCTCTTCAATTTCCTTTTTTAGTCTTTTCTTTACCTTTTTCCATTCTTCCTCCCATCTAGGTATATCTTTCCACAAATTTAAAAATGTTGCATGAACTGTATAACTAGGGGGATTATGAATTCCTACCAGTACCTTTCTTGATGCTCCATATAGTACCAATTGCATTTATTCAAGTGGTCCAACAGATTCTAACTGCGGGGGTACACTTTCTTCTTCCACTTCTTGTTGCATGGCTTCTTATTCCTATTCCTATGATTGCTACAGGGACTCTTGATCTTGTTGCAGGAAAAATTTATCTTGTTGTGGGAACTCCAAATTTTTTTGATGTTCTCGAGTCTCCACTTCTTTTGCAATGGCAGCAAGATCTACTAGGGTCATTTTTTCTACTTCTTCAAATACATCTATTTCTTTAACATCTTCTTGCCCCATTGGGGCCTCTGCACTCTTATGTGATGTCCTTTTATGCTTAGGGATTTTCTGTGAAGGCATATCAACAACAAGTGTTGTTTTCTTAGGAGGGCTCTCATGTTTTTCTTTGCTTGTAGGATGAATAGTTCCAGCCTTTGGATTTCTAGTACTTGGCACCTTTCTATCTACAGGTTGTGTTTTGACTTTTTCTTTTCCTTTTTCTACCCGTGCCTTCCATTTTTGTGCCCTAGTTCTTAATAGGGTCCCAAGTGGAACATCAACATCACAATTTGAGGAAGAAATTTTTCTTCCAAAGTGCTCAGTTTTAGAGGAACTAATTTCTATAGTTCCTTTTGTTGTAGGAGGGGTCAGACAAGCACCAAATTTCGAAGAACTAGGGGTGGCTTTGGTCATGCTTGATTTTCTACTAGACCTTCATGTCTGAGGTGAAAACCTAGGTTGCAATTGCTTAGGTCTGAACTGATCAACTTTTGTAAAATCCTCCTAGGTCATTCTAGGTGTTGCATCATGTAGAGATTTTACAACTAACAATTTAATTAAATAATGGTGTGAAATAGAGTTATACCTACATTTTTCATTTCTCATTTCCATGATGGAGAGAAGGTTGTACAAGATATTGAGCATGTTCATCCTCCTCCCATGCCTCATATGAATCAACAATTTGAAATGCACCGAATGCAGATTCGAAAGTCGACCCTCACAAGTGATATATCTGATGATGTAGATGGTTTCCTACTTCCATGGCTTAGGAAGAGAGAGTCTTTTAGCACCATGTTTTTCAATAGTGATTGGGGGATCACCATGCATTTCAAATATAGCCCTGGCTAACCTAGCATCTCTAGAAATAGAGCAAGGTTCACTGTAAGCTAGAAACCCTATTACTTCTGCAATTTTCTCCTCATTTGCTATGATCTCTAGCCCTTTCACGATGGCTTCCCATCTAAAAATTTATAGGAAAACTCCAATGCAATACATTTTTCAAAACCGTCCAGCTTCAAAAAAAATCCAATCAGCCACAATTTCAAACTCCAATGCCTCCAATTGTGTGCAATCAATCTGTTACTCTACAAGATTTCCTTTTGTAACTCTTGTCTCTGTAACTCTTGTCTATAAGTAAATTGCTTTTTGTACACTTGCTAGCTAAATTGTTGACTGGATTATTCCTTTACTCAGTTTTTAGCAATTACCATTCGCATTTCAAGATTATGGCAGGCTTAGTAATGGCAAGAAATAGTAATAAAAGGGAGTTATGATGAAAGGAAATGGTGGTGACAGTTTACTGTCACATCACAGATGTGAGCCGTCTTTTATTTGAAATTTCAAATCAGCTAAACAATATTTTCTGACGCAAACAATCATGGACTAATGTGTGGCAATAAATTCGCATCTTTCTTACCCCTCCCCCCAACCTAAATTTGGACATGTTTCCACACATGTGAGATGGCAGTATTGATTTGACAAGGGTATTATGTGAATTTCCATGTTGGTGTTATTATTCCCACATAGAAATTGCAAATCTCTAAGAGGTAGCCAACCCCTATCAAGAATACCTATAACAACTAGTGGCCAACTAACCAGAGTCAGTAGTGGACTGAACTCTCCTACACTTCTGGCTCTGTAGGACCAAGGTGGCTAAACCTAAATATGTTCATAAGAATACCTCATGACTGGTAAGAACACTTTCTATATACAGATCACAATTCCTACACACTCAAAGAGATAGTCATCATTTCATGGTATTGGCAGACCAGAGAATGATTACTAGTGTCGAAGAGCAATGGAATTGACCCACTTACTATGAGAAAATATCTCCCAAAGGAAGACAAGGTTTTAAGAAGTGTTTATGTTTAGTATTTGGATTGCCATGCTTAGAGCTTATAGTCTTAAACCAAAAATAATGCTACAAACATTGTTCTGTGCCTCATCCATTAGGCAATAGAGTCATACAGAATAAAATCCTGATATTATGAACTTATCTTCATATAGCATTACTATCATGAGATATTTCAGTACACTAAAACAATACTTCTTCAAGAATCCTAAGCATATACAACCATGAACATGTCATTGGTTCTTCAAGCATTTGATTAACTTCTTGAGTTAAAGCAAGAAAACTAACTACAGTTTCAATTGATTATTGAAACTGAATAGAGGAACCCTTGATAACTCCATTCACAATCCATGGCACACACACAAGAGAGTAAACCATCTTAATTTTATAGAGTTCTTTCAATATCAGTAATTTAAAAAGCATATCATACTAATCTATATACAAAATTCCCCTCGGGATGATTTTCAAAAGAAAATGTTTATAACATTTCAACCATAAGATTGACTGTAAAAACTTCAAAGCTTCGGACCCCAAAAAACCTGACCCCTAACAATGAGCTATGAAATCTCCTTTATATCATAGGAGAGCAATAAGCACTAGGCCTCATTGTCAATACAAAATTGAATTTCAACACAAAAACGAAATTCAAATCCACATTCCTCATGATTTGATTACATTGTAAATGATCGGAGGAATCAAAAAAAGGTTACAACAACCAGTCGGTGAAAAAAATTTGTGTAGAGCACACACACGTCCACGTCCATAGGAGCAAAAAGCAGGGGCAAACACATCTAATGAATCCCCAACTAGTCACCATCAAGAGAACACACAGCCCCAGTACAAGCAACCACTTCAAGTGCGTGCCTAAGACAATGATGGCATCATCTCCTCCTTACCAACCTTGCGAGCACATTCCCAAACAATTGGACCCAGTGCCAATACAGATACTAGCTCAATTGCCATAACCTCCTCGTTCACTCCCATGAGCTCCACCAAGGAGGCCAAGTAGTGTTGATAATCAGAATCAGTCTCAGATTCATCAGAATCAATCTCAGATTCATCAAAATCTGAGATGATTATTGGGGATGAACAATGCACTGGCTTCTTCCCAGTGTTTCCCATAATAGCCTTGTGAGCCATAGGAGAATCAGACTTCTTCATGACTAGCAAAGCCAGCCTCGCACTCCTTCACTTAACTGATTTATTCATGATAGAAATAGAGCTCACCAACAAATAGAGGAAGAAACTTTACTGCACACAGACACAAAAGGATGCAATGTTGATCACATACAACTCAGTCAACATTTATAGAGTAGGCCAATATGCAAGGTACAATTAATTGAGGGCAATTCAAGCACTCACACAATTAGTGATCTAGATAACCATGAATACGCTCGGTAGGATGGCACTGTTTGCACGTAGGAGGAAATCATTTGGAGATCCTCTGGAGAAGGAAAAACCCATGTCATTAATGACACAAGCAACAGCCAATCAATACATTCCATGCGGACAACTCACACACCCCTTCCCTGCAATTGAACCATTGATTCGGGAGACACTCTAACAAACAAAGGGTTGAGATCAAGTCAATGGACGTTGACAATCCACCTCGACGCCTTCAGAAAATATATCCAATCAAAACCCTCACAGGTAGAAGATCAAAACCACACAATGGGACCCACATAGTCCCATTGGAAAGAAAAGAAAATCCATGTGCTATGCCCTCGCAAGCCTTGCAACACCCTCCTAGATATTTACTCCGCTTGTGCGAGGTGTGCGAGAAACCATAATTACCCCCTTATTAATGGCTATTAGTAGTGAAAAGATAGCTCCATGTCATATCCAACACCTTGGGAAGAGAACCCATTCGTCCGTTCACGCCAGATGGTGACATCTCGCGAGCCTCGCACCACTTTGGTAATGTCATCAGGAAAACCTGCAAGGTTGGTGAGAAGCGGTCAAGATCCAATCTTGTGATCGAACGGTACATCAGACCTCAAACAGGACATCCAAGTGGGGCGCGCTTTGAAATTCTCGACGGTGTAGAACATAAGCCATTATGCCAAAAAGATCGGTGAATCAGGTGAAACGGGGCCGGTAAAGCACGACCAGAGAGGGATAAAACCTCACTTAAGTGACCGGTTCTCCACGGTAGCAAGTCACCATTAAAACATAACAAGAGGGTTTCAATCGGTCAATAATCAAAGTTACTATGAGTAAATTTGAAACTCTAAAACCCGAGCTTTAATTTTCTCAAAAACTAAAGTCCTATCAGTGGCTCCGACTAGGGATGTTTGCCCCATGTGGGCATAGCAAGAATCTAGAATTTCTGGATTCGTAGACCAGATTACTGAATTACACAAGCCCTTCAACAGATATATTGCCTTGTTCTGCCAACTGGACTTGTGTATACAAACATGATAGCCCCAGGCTACCAAGCAAGGGAGATGAAGGCTTACCTCTATCAAAAACAAAAATTTTTGTTTCTTGATAGAAAAAGAGCTTGCAACATTCCCCATTTGATGTTTTGAAGTGCATGGGATAACCAATACCTTTGTGACTGCAATGGAAGCTTTCCCCAGTATGCCCCTGTATTGACTTAATCAATGCTTTGCCCCACCAATTTAAAATCAATATATGACCATGACAATATTTTACCTTATCTTGCCTCTGGTCATGTTTTATAAGTTGCTGACTCATATGTTTCAGGAAATGAAAACTCTCATAAGTTACCTGGTTCGCAACGTCATCCATTATGTTATCCTCAATTTGCATATTAAATTGAAAGTTATCACACAAAACAATATGCAAATTATCCTTATTTCCATTAGCTAACCAAGACGATACATAGCTCAAGGAATTTTTCTCCTGACACATCCTCTCTTGTACCTCTTCATTCATCTCTATATGAAAACCCTCAAAGATAGGTTTAAAAACATCAACTTCACTTTGATTAGAAAAGATAGAGCAATACATACTGACTTTATTGTACTCAGTACTTTCTGTTGAATATGTTGATCTATAAGTGAATAATTCAGCACAATCTAAAAACCCTTTACTAACTACATCAATGCTAGAGGGCAGTAACACCTCCATCTCCACTTTACATAGGTAGTCAGGGAAAACCATAGGGCCTGTGTATTCACCACTATACTGGCTATCTTTGATTGTGCTCTTCTGATCATAGAAACCAATATCTTTAGATTGTTCACCATTTACATAACTCCCCTATTCCAATGCTAACATATCTGAGGTACACTCCAGATATACACCATCTAACAATTTTTTCTTCGTTTGGGAACAAACATGGGGCTCTTCATCTTCACATAACTTTGGTAAAAATAATAATTCTGTTGCATTCTCTGCACTACAATCATTACCCTTAAAATCATAATCACTAGCTTGCAATAGAATCTCAGTAATATTAGAATCATATTTAGGATTAGGAAACACAATAAGTGTCTCACACAATCCTGTATCATTTTGTGTCTCAATTTTGTCATTACTCATGCAAATATCCTGTAATGAATGAGCACTACCCTTATTTTGTGTAGATGCATTCCTGATAGACTCTTCAATCTCTATCCATTGGATCACCTGAGCCAAATTAGCAGGTTTCAATTCCTCTGGTAAGGAACTCAGTCCTGATTCATATAATTCACAAAACAAATCAATGCATCATAATCATTAGGTCTTTGCTCTATGGGAATTTGTATTAAGATTTCCAAAAATCTCAAAAAAAACTCATATGATGATTCCTCCTCTTGCCTTCTCATATCATACAGTTCTAATACACAAAAAGCCTAATCCTCTTCACTCATATTGGACTGGGATTCAACATGGATTTCATTATCATCAAACTGCATTTTTGGACTTATAATAATTCTAGCAAGAACTTTATCATCAATTTTTTAAATAGTCGGCTCAAATATTATATTAGAATTGGTTGAGCAAGGGTAATCAATACCTACAGTCGGACATCTCTTCATCATTGAATATTTCATGTTATTTTCAATTTCCATAGCTAGATGGTATGCTTGAGGCAGAGTAGTAGGTTCTTTATCCCTTAATAAAAATCTCATCCTCTTATTGAAAGCACCCAGATATACAACCAAGCTTTTAGCTTCATTTGGTCTTATTTCTTTAGGGATCTCCCTTAATGCTCTTGAAAACCTGAGATTAAAATGCTGGACTAATTCCTCCTTTTGTATGTGAATTCCCATAAATCCTTTCCTTACTGTGTTGGGATTGACTCTTTCACTGAATTGTTCCATAAAAGCAATCACCAACTGATTCCATGAAGTAACAGAAAAGGTAGGCAGATAGGAAAACTAGTCTCTAGCATCACCTTTTAGGGTTTGCACAAATAATTTCATGACGACATCCTCATGATCAATTTCATAATCACCCATTACATCTACAAAATGTTGTAAATGTTTTGAAGTTGATTCTACAGCTTGCCCTGAATAGTGAGGTAAATACTTCTTAATTTTCTTGGGAATTGAATTAGGATAATTAAATATATCACTAAACATAAAAGGCATATACCTCTGGGTTACAAAAATCCCCAAAGGGCTTAATGCAACATATTCTTCTAGCATATTTATGTTCGACCTTACACACGGTATGATTATTCAACAGCATATAGCTATCAGGCACATCACTTGTCAGCTCAATTAGGAATTTGTTAATGACTGACAAAAGTATTCCTTATTTTCTCAGAATTTATGTGATACAAATGTGTTTCATGAATCCTTTTACATATTGTATTACTAGAGGTGTGGTAAATCAAATCCTTGTTCCCTTGTATATGCTTAACATATAAATTTGGAACCATTTTTATCTTTAATCAAAACACTCATTATCATTTAAAAGTAGTGAACTGTTTTGGTTTTGGTAAAATACCTAGTAGTTGTTAGCAACATGTATCAACCTCTTTTCTAGACTGTAAATAGCACAAATCTGGAACTATTCCTTCATTTATTCACTGGTTCTTCAGTCAGAGTTGCCACCTCCTTTCAAAGGACAATATTTCAAAGAACTTTGAGAGCCTATTTTCTAGATTCTATCAAATTATGGGTTTCATTACCCATTACAGAGTCGCACCATATCACCAGTAGTATCTCTCAGAGTCACAACCCACTATCATCAAAGTTTATCACTTATTTTTACTTTGAACAACAAGTTCTGGATAAGCACCTCCCATCCCTATGATACCTTTGTCTTTTTTCTCCCTCTTTTTCTTTAAATTTCTTAGAAGTTCTCCCCAAATAATACAATCCTTCGATGCATAAATCTAGAACTCCTTAATCCATTGCTTACAGGACACCATAGACCATAAGATTAGTATGAGTACATTTGAACTACCTCCTTCCATTTAATTTGAAACATTCACTATGTAAATTCAGAACAACATATCTTTTAATATGACTCTATAACAACATCGTCTACAATAAAAATTTCCTAGTTCATCCCCAGCAGAGTCACCATTCTATTGCTATTTTATTATTCCCACATAGAAATTGTAGATCTCTAAGAGGTAGCCAACCCCTATCAAGGATACCTATAACAACTAGTGGCCAACTAATGAGAGTCAGTAGTGGACTGAACTCTCCTACACTTTTGGCTCTATAGGACCAAGGTGGGTAAACCTAAATGTGTTCATAAGAATTCCTCATGACTAGTAAGAACACTTCCTATATACATATCACAATTCCTACATACTCAAAGAGATAATCATCATTTCATGGTATTGGCAGACTAGAGAATGATTACTAGTGCCGAAGAGCAACAGAATTGACCCACTTACTATGAGAAAATATCTCCCAAAGGAAGACAAGGTTTGAACAAGTGTTTATGTTCAGTCTTTGGATTTCCATGCTTAGAGCTTATAGTCTTAAACCA
Source organism: Sequoiadendron giganteum (assembly GCA_007115665.2). Lineage (NCBI taxonomy): Eukaryota > Viridiplantae > Streptophyta > Pinopsida > Cupressales > Cupressaceae > Sequoiadendron > Sequoiadendron giganteum. The sequence continues at coordinate 391,907,451 of CM021104.1, read as the reverse complement.
AAAATAATGCTACAAACATTGTTCTGTGCCTCATCCATTGGGCAACAAAGTCATACAGAATAAAATCCCGATATTATGAACTTATCTTCATATAGCATTACTATCATGAGATATTTCAGTACACTAAAATAGTACTTCTTCAAGAATCTTGAGCATATACAACCATGAACATGTAATTGGTTCTTCAAGCATTTGATTAACTTCTTGAGTTAAAGCAAGAAAACTAACTACGGTTTCAATTAATTATTGAAACTGAATAGAGGAATCCTTGATAACTCCATTCACAACCCATGACACACACACAAGAGAGTAAACCATCTTAATTTTATAGATTTCTTTTGATATCAATAATTTAAAAAGCATATCATACTAATCTATATACAAAATTCCCCTCGGGATGATTTTCAGAACAAAATGTTTATAACATTTCAACCATAAGATTGACTATACAAACTTCAAAGCTTTGGACCCCAAAAAACCTGACCCCTAACAATGAGCCATGAAATATCCTTTATACCATAGGAGAGCAACAAGAATTAGGCCTCATTGTCAATACAAAATTGAATTTCAACACAAAAATGAAATTCAAATCCACATTCCTCATGATCTGATTACATCGTGGATAACAGGAGGAATCAAAAAATGGTTACAACAACCAGTTGGTGAACATAATTTGTGTAGAGCATGCGCACGTGCATGCCCATAGGAGCAAAAAGTAGGGGAAAACACATCCAACGAATCCCCAACCAGTCACCATCAAGAGAACACGTGGCCTCGGTACAAGCGGCCGCTTTGAGTGCGTGCCTGAGACAACGATGGCATCATCTCCTCCTTACCAACCTTGCGAGAACATTCCTGAACAATTGGACCCATTGCCAATACAGATACTGGCTCAATTGCCAGAACCTCATCATCCACTCCCATGAGCTCCGCTAGGGAGGCCAAGTAGCATTGATAATCAGAATCAGTCTCAGATTCATTAGAATCCAAGATGATTATAAGGGATGAACAATGCACTATCTTCTTCCTAGTGTTTCCCATAATAGCCTTGTGAGCCACAGGAGAATCAGACTTCTTCATGATTGGCGAAGCCAGCCTCGTACTCCTTCACTTAATTGATTTATTCATGATAGAAATAGAGCTCAACAACAAACAAAAGAAGAAACCTTACTGCACACAGACACAAAAGGATGCAATGCTGATTGCATACAACTCAGTCAACATTTATAGAGTAGGCCAATATGAAAGGTACAATTAATTGAGGGAAATTCAAGCACTCACACAATTAGTGATCCAAATAACCATGAATACGCTCGGTAGGATGGCACTATTCGCACGTAGGAGGAAATCATTTGGAGATCCTCTAGAGAAGGAAAAACCCATGTCATTAATGAAATGAGCAACAGCCAAGCAATGCATGCCACACGGGCAAGTCACACACCCCTTCCCTGCAATTGAACCGTTGATTCGAGAGACACTCTAACAAATGGAAGGGTTGAGATCAAGTCAATGGATGTTGACAATCCACCTCAATGCCTTCAGAAAATACATCCAATAAAAACCCTCACAATTAGAAGATCAGAACCGCACAGTGGGACCCACATAGTCCCATTGGCAAGAAAAGAAAAGCCACGTGTCATGCCCTCGCAAGCCTCGCAACACCCTCCTAGATATTTACTCCGCTCATGCGAGGTGTGCGAGAAACCATAATTACCCCCTTATTAATGGCTATTACCAGTGAAAAGATAGCTCCATGTCATATCCAACACCTTGGGAAGAGAACCCATTCATCCGTTCACGCTAGATGGCGACATCTCGCGAGCCTTGCACCACTTTGGTAACGTCATCAGGAAAACCTGTGAGGTTGGTGAGAAGCGGTTAAGATCCAATCCTGCGATTGGACGATACATCAGACCTCAGATAAGACATCCAAGTGGGGCCTGCTTTTAAATTCCCGACGGTGTAGAACATAAGCCATTATGCCAAAAAGACCGACAAATCAGGTGAAACGGGGTTGGTAAAGCACGACTAGAGAGGGATAAAACTTCACTTAAGTGACCAGTTCTCCATGGTAGAAGGTCAGCGTTAAAACATAACAAGAGGGTTTCAAACGGTCAATAATCAAAGTTACTATGAGTAACTTTGAAACCCTAAAACCCCAGCTTTAATTTTCTCAAAAACTGAAGTCCCATCAGTCCATACTAACGTACAATAATTAAATGAAACTCTCTAAAAGATAATTAAGAATGCAATTAATGTGCACATACCTAAGTGTGTACAAACATGATGGCATAGAGGATTCATTGCAATGATCACAGAGAAAGTACCTTTTGCCTTTTTAAGAAATAATTGAGCAATTATTGGTGATGAAGTGGAATGGTGTGAGGTGGAATGAAGTGATGGGAGAGAGAGAAAGGTGGTATAGATGGATGGGCTGATGGGTGAAGAAATAGATTTCTACAAAATTATAAGTCTTTATTATGATAAGTGCATACCTTAATTAGGTAGAAGGAGGGACACTAGGTCCACTCCATTTGGTTGCAGGAGCTTCTTGTTTGTAGGAACTGTGCTCAGGTGGTGCATGTTTGATGAACTGCTAGAGGAACTCTTCTTTGGATGTTGGCTTCTGATACAATCTAAGATGATTCCCATTGACTAGTAATTTTAACGTGATAGTGTCAATGGTGGTGAACTACACAACGCCATTGGGAAATACCTCAGCAATTTCATATGGCCCTAGCCACCTTGTCTGTAATTTTCTTGCATTATCCTGATACCTTGAGTCATAAAGCAATGCCTAGTCACCTAACTAAAATTTATTTTCTTTGATAAATTTATCATGCCATTTGACTCTTTGATTCTACACTACTTTAGTATGGTGCAGGGATGATTTCATCATCTCATCTAATGCATTCAGCTACATGATCCTTTATTTCTATGCCTCAGAAATTTCCATCCCTAATTCAACTACAGTTATGAGAGTCTTGTGCTCGAATTCAATGGGAATCATGGATTTCTTCCCATACTATAGCTCAAATGGTGTGAAGCCTGTATTTGTCTTCCATGTGGTTCTATAAGCCCAAACTGCTTCTAATAATCTATTTTCCCAATCCTTTCTGTGAATATTTACTATTTTGGTTATGATGGCCTCAATCTCTTTGTTTTTCACCTCAACTTGTCCATTTTCTTGAGGGTGATAAGGAGTGGACTTTATGTGCCTCATGTTATATTCATTAACCAATGTTGTAACAAGTGTTGAGGTAAATTGGGCTCCTTGATCAGTTACTATTTCTTTGGGTACTCCATACCATGTAAAAATATTTATTCATAAAGAAACTCTGCAACCTTGTTGTCTCTTGCATGTTTCATGACTTTGACTTCCACCCATTTAGTTACATAATCAGTGCATACCAAAATATAAGAATTACCATTTGATGGGGTTGAATGGGTCCCACAAAGTCCAAACACACTTGTTAAAGGGAGTGACTAATATTTGGAGATAGAGTGACATCTCATCTAACTTGGTTGGTCAGCCCATCCTTTGGCATCTGTCACATTTTCTTGTATATCTTCCTGTGTCTTTGTGGACTGTAGGCCAATAGTATCCTGTATTTAAATTTTTCATTGTTGTCCTCTTGGCTGCAAAGTGTCCTCCACATGGTTCATCATGGCATGCATGTAGAATATCATATGTCTCATCTTCCCTCACACATCTTCTCATAACATGATCTGGTCCACTATAAAATAGGAATCTAGCTATCCATGAAAAAGGGAAAGATTTTTTAATCAACACTCTTCTCTCTTTTGGAGAAAAGTGAGGAGGAACCCTCCTTGTGACAAGGTAATTGGCTATGTCAGCATACCAAGTTGTTTGCACACTAATGGAGAATAGATGCTCATCAGGAAGGAATCATTTATGGCTTAACTATCCTCTAATATGGTCAGACTGGAAAGAAAATATGCAAGAAAATTGGCCTTCCCTAGTTTGTCCATAATAGTTATGTCAAACTTTTGCAGCAACAACAACCCTCTGGATAACCTTCCTAAAATTAGAGATTTATTCATAAGATACCTAATGGCTACATGATTATTTTGCACATAGATCTGGTAACCTATTATATAATGCCTAATTTTGTTCAGGGCATAGATTACTGCCAGCATTTCTTTCTCTATCACTATGTAATTGAATTCAGCTCCCTATAAGATTTTGCTGACAAAATAAATGGAATTCTCAATGGCTCCTTCTTTTTGTCCCAAGACTTCTCCTATGGCATAATCTAAGGCATCTTTATGGATTTGAAATGGATTTCCAAATTAGGTCCCTTAAGTACAGGAGCATGAGTCAGAGTTGTCTCTAAATTAGAAAATGCTTTATCACAACCTTCTATCCATTGAAACTCAACATCATTAGTCAGGAGACTATACACTAGTGCTGCTATTTTGCTAAAATATTTGATGAAATGCCTATAATATCCTACATGTCCTAGGAAACTCCTGACATCCTTTTGTTTTGTAGGTGTGGGAAGATTAACAATTACCTCAATCTTTACAGGGTCAACTTGAATACCGTGGTGTGAAATGTCATGGCCAAGGACTACACCCTCTTGCATCATCATGAAGTATTTCTCAATGTTTAGAGATAGATTTTTTTCTTCACATAGCTGTAGAACTTTCTTCAAATTTTCCAATGCTTCATTAAAATCAACATCATAGGTGGTAAAATCATCCATATAGTTTCCATGTGGTTAAGGGAGATGTCTGAAAATATGTTGATGAATGCTCTTTGAAAAGTTGTAGGTGTGTTGCATAATCTAAATAGAAGCACTGAATAGGCATATGTCCCCCATGGACATGTGGAGGTTGTCTTCTCCTGTTGTCCTGGTGCAATTTGAATATGATTGTAGCCACTGAATCCATCAAGGAAAGAAAAGTACTGCTTTCTTGTAAGAGACTCTAGGACTTGATCTACAAAAGGAAAGGGAAAAAGATCCTTCTTAGTAGCAGCATTGAGCTCCCTATATTCAATAAAAACTCACCATTTTACTCCCTTCTTGGGCACAATTACCAATGGAGACACCCACTGGCTATTTGAAATAGGGTAGATAAATCCTACATCTAATAACTTTTTAAACTCTATTTTGACAATCTCTTGTAATGTAGGGTTGATCCTCCTTTGTGGATACCTCATAGGTTTAAAATCATCATTGATATATATCCTATGAGTGTAGAGCTTTGGATCTAGTCCCTTAATATCATGGTAATCCCTGGAAAATTATTTTTGATGGGCTTTCAACAAATTTGTCAATGTCAATTGTTGTCCCTCACTCAATTTACTGTTGATATTCAGATAGTTCCCTTCGGACACCTTTAATTCTATAACTAGCTCTATCATAGTTGCTTCATTAATACATGGTACCTTAAGTTCATGTGGCAGCATTGCGTGGATCATACCTATTTTTGTAGGAAGTTTGTTTGCTGAAAGGGTGACTGTAGGAAGTCTATTTGTAGAGACAGTGGTTGTAGGAAGAGTGGCTACAGGAAGTCTATTTGCAAAGACAATAGCTATAGGAAGATCAAGCATAACTGACAGAAGTATTTGCACAAGGTCTGCAAAACTAGACACATGAGTGGATGATTCCTCGTCTATCTGACAATGGTTTTGAATGATACTAGATAACACTTCATCCTCATCTTGAAGCTGCAATAAAGGATTTATTCCTAGCATCATGAGTTGTGCCATAGAGCTAATGTCTCTAGCCTCTTCACCAACTTGTGGCCATAAATAATTATCATCATGGGATGGCTGAGTAGGAGGATAAAGAACAAGATTTTTTTTTCCTGCCATTAGAAATGGTCGTGTCACCTAATTGACACCTAATATAAGCATCTACAATTTCTAACCATGGTCGACCAAGGGTAATGGGATACCCACCAAGTGTAGCTTTGGGAGAAAGAACCATGAAGTCAGCTGGATACTCCCAAGAGTCTAGGATCACCACAAGGTCTTCTACTCTTCCATTAGGCTTAACAGTGGAACTATCATCAAGTTGCAAGATAGTAGGAGTGGATCTCATGCTTACAATATTCAATTGTTGTAGGATGTCTTTAGTCATGACATTGGTTGTTGCACCTAGGTCAATCAAAGCATTCTTTATATTTATTCCATTTATAATAACTTCAAGTATAGGACTACTTGGATCATTGTACTTGGGGATAGTTACTTTTCTGAGCATGATGTCAGCAAGCTGGCCACTACATGAAATGTAGTTGGGTCCTTCTTTTTCCTATCTAGATTCTTAAAGCGTGCTTCTTTAATTACATTGCAATAGATAGGGACATCTTTTATGGCCTAGAATAGGGGTATTTGGACACATATATGCTTTAGCTGGCCTAGAATACCAACATTGGTTTCCTCGTTATCTTCCTTTTGTTTGGCCACTTCCAATCTCTAGGGGAAAGGTGGTTCTGGGGCTATCTACTTGGTTGGAGCTAGTTTAGAATTCTTAGGTGCACAGGGCTAAATAGGATCAATCAAAGATTCTTCTAGCTCTTCCATAGGAAGCTCAGTGATAATGGGGGTGGAAGGAGCTGACAAGATACTTCCTGTATGCAGACGTATGTAACTTAAACTCATAGAATATGCAAGGAATTGATTTGGATTAGCAAAATATGTAGGTTGTTGTTGTGGTTTGTTATTTGGGTTTGGTGTGGGTGGGGTTGGTAACTGAGTAGGTCTGGGAGAATTTGAATTTGGATTAATAGGAGGAGGCATTATGGCAGGCTGTTGGGGTTGATAAGGTGGTTGCATGTAGCTTGTTGTCTAGTTTGGCCATTGATGGCCTCCTCTCCATTGAGATGTTTGTTTCTAGTTTCCTAGAGGTGGCTACCAAGATCCTTGAAACTGTTGTCAACTCCCCTGAGGTTATTGCCACTAAGGTGAGGTATTTTGATAATTGGACAAGCATTCAGAGGGTTACCCCAAGACTATGGTGGGTATCCTCCATAGATAGATGGACAAAGGGGATACCACTAGTTACCAGATGAATAAGAATTGAAATATGGCCCAACAAAAGATAGTGGATCTAGTGGCATACCTTGTCTTGAAGCCCATGGCCTCTTCTATGCAACAAAGTAGACTTGGTCTTCCTCAGTCTAGATTGGTTTGAACCTAGGTGGAATTTGCTTGCTATCAATGTTAGCTATCACCTTGCATCTATAATCCTTCTTCTTTTGTCTATAATGAGGGAAATATTATTTTAGTATTGCCTTTGCCTCCTCATGTTTCTTCTTATCTTGAAGTGTATCCAACTGAGTAGCTAGATTTTTTATTATATCCTACTTGAAATTTGCTAGACAAATAGTAATCTCCATTCTTGAGACTCCAGTGGTGGATGACTTACCCATAGAGGATTGGTAAGCTCTTCCTTTCTTTGAAGCTAACCTAGAATAGTTCTGGCATAGCTTCTTGATATATTCCCAAGGAACTTGAGTGATATCTCCTCCAACAATCGGATCCAAGGCATCAGTGCAACTTTCACTAATTACTCTTAGAAAAAGAAACTTTTATGAATCTTCATTTAGTGTATGGTGTGGATATTTCTGTAGACAAAACAAAAACCTTGAAATGAAATCCTCTAGGCTCTCATCTTCTTTTTGTTGCATTCTTAAAATGTCACTTCCTCTCATATCACTACCCCTACAATACTCCTTGTATTTCTCAAGAAACTTTGTCTTCATATCTTCCCAAGTTCGCATAGTGTACCTACCAAGGCTCATAAACCATCTTAATGCAGCTTCTTTTAGAGTGGTAGGAAATAGCTTGAGCTTGTGGGTATCATTGGTATATTCATAGGTTCTACAGAGTATATCAAACTCAAATAAGAATGTATCAGGGTCTTCTGTGACAAGTCCATAGAACTTAGGAAGGATTGAAGCAGGGATATTTTTGAGGTTATCTACTTCATTCTATTCAGCAATAGGAAAAGGGAAAGAAAGTTGGTTCTGCCTATTAGGCATGTCTCCATTTTCATCAGCCATGTGTGCTTGATGAAATTCTAGAATAAAATGTTTTTTCAACTAGATTATGATCTTCAAGGGAAACTTCGGAACTGGTCAAGTTGGGGAATATATCAGCAAAGGGATGTGGCTCTTCTTCCTCTTCATTTTTGGGTAGATTTGGAAGCTCTATTAGCTGAAATGGCTCTGGATTATTAGCAATGAATCTCCCATAAGCATCTCTTCTTCTTCTATGCATGCAGTATCAACTCGGTATCAACCAAATCACACAAAGAATGGGTGGGAAAAAAATGGTGGATCATAACTTCTAACACTAAGAGAAAACTCCAAAAATACTACAGCAAGAGAAAACTATCAATGACTCCAAAGGAGTACGTAGTTTGACACCATCCCCAGAAATGGTGCCAAAAATGTCAGCCTCCTACAATGATTTTAATAACTAAGCTTTCACAACCATGGTTTAGAGATTGGACATCTAACCTGAATATCCATCTTAACCATCATGAAGGTACATTTAAATTGTCAACCTAGGGATGTGAACTTAAAATGTGTCAACATAGTATGTGCACTAGGCACTTCAAAGTAGTCACCTTCGTTCTACAACTAAGAAAGACTTAATACTTAAAGTAAATTGCATGGAAATAAATTAAGCAAAGGATGGACACTACTCAACAATAAAACTCGAATTGAACTTTCATAATAGAAATGAAAGTCTGAGCAGCAAACATGAAACTACTCTGCCCACTTGGGTTACAAGAATAGTCACATAATGGAATTCTAGTGGTTGTAGGAATAGTCAATGCCATATTCTTACTAAGTACTGAACATAAACTAATATTAATCTATCTAAGCTAACATATTACTCACCAAGTGGGCCCCCTTGGATGACTATCCTCTAGAACTATCGTAAACTTAGATTAAACTTAGATACTCAATTTAGAATCTCATTTCATTCATTGGAAAATACAAATACAAAAAGAGTATGTTTGGTATTCTTAGCTGGTACAATAACTTGGCAATCAACTCCCTTAGAAGGAGGATCTGAAACTTATCTATCATCTAAAATAGGGAAATCAACTCCTAGTAACTGAGAGGACACCATTTAGGGAAAATAGAGAAAAGAGGAGAAGGGTGGTTACCCATGCAAGGGAACTCATTCAGACATGCAAGCCCAAACATGGACTCGACCACTGCAGTAGTGCCCACATTGCTCAATGTCATTAAAGATCGACATAAGGCGGTTACATGCGACTAACATGAGAATTTTTCATCATCGTTCTCCAATTGACCTTCGCACACTTCCAATTTTAAGAACATCCATCAATCGCATGCAAGATTAATATAGATAGTCCACATAATAAGTAAATATCATTAAAATAGGCAAAAAGGGAATTAAACCCAAATGTCTTAAGGTTTGAGAGAAATTATATAAAAGTGTTAATCATGCAATATCAAAGGCCATGAAAAATTTCAAAAATAGACTATGGATTCTACCCATAACTAGCCCAAAAACTAGACCCATCATATTCTTCCATGATTGACTCCTTTCGATTTGTTGATGTGATGGACACCAGACATAGAGTAGGTCTCCTAGAGAGTGCATCCGCCATAATATTATTTTTTCCTTTGACATATTTAATATAAAAATCATATTCTTGAAGTTTACTTACCCATTTTTATTGCTTTTCATTCAAGTTTTGTTGACTCAAGAAGAACTTCAAGTCATTTTGATATGATTTTGCCACAAATCCTCTACAGGTTAGGTATTGCCATAAATTCTCTAAGGTATGAATTATGGTTAGCATCATTTTTTCATATATGGAATATCCATTTCCATTGTCTCTCAACTTCCTACTTTAAAATGTTATGGGGCATACCCTCTGAGGGATAAAATCTCCAATTCCTTCACCAGAAGCATCACATTCAATAACAAATAGAAGTGAGAAATCAAGTATTACAAGAAACAAACAAGAACGAAACAAGAAATCATTACCTCTTTTAGCTTCTCAAAGGTCCTTTGTACTTGCTTTTTCCATTCAAAGGATCCTTGTTTAGTCATATTGGCGAGAGGTTCCACAGACTAAGAAAATCCTCTAACAAACCTCCAATAATAGCTACAAAGTCCAAAGAACCCTCTTAGCTAGGACATGTTTATAGGGGGTGGCCAGAATAGAATAGCTTGGATCTTTTGATGATCAACCTTAACTCGTTTATCACTTATGATATGTCCTAAATAAACATATCTATTGATCCAAACTTACACTTGGACATATTTACAAAGAGAGATTGTTTTTTTAGGATTCCCATGACTATATCCAAATGCTTCAAATATTCTTCCCATGTTTTTCTATAGATAAAAATACCATCAAAGAAAACCAACACAAACTTCCACAAGTGCTTACCAAAACCATGATTCATACATGACTGAAAAGTTTCCAAAGCATTAGTGACACCAAAGAGCATAACCAAGAACTCAAAATTCCCATAGTGACACCATAAAGCAGTATTTTGTACATATTCTTCCCTCATGTGGATCTAGTGGTATTTGGACCTCAAATCAATCTTTGAGAAGTATACTACACCATGTATCTCATTAATCAACTCATCTATTTTTTGTATGGTGTATTGGTTCTTAATGGTCTTCTTGTTCAATACTCGATAGTCTATGCACATCCATAAAGTGCCATTCTTCTTCTTTACTAGCACCATAGAGGATGCAAAAATATTGGAACTTGGTCTAATGTAGCCCTTATCCAAAAGTTCCTTTAGTGACTTATCTATTTCCTCCTTATACATTCAAGGATGGTGGTAAGGAGTGGTCATAATCGACTTTGATACTAGTTCAAATTATATGATATGAAAAAAAATTCTATCTGCTAGAAATCTATGAGGCATGTCATTGCAAACCAAAATATTCTTATCCAAATTCTTCTGTATATCCATATGAACTTGACCATTCTTACTTTTAGAAGAGTATTTTAAAATCACCAAACAACTAGCAATCTAAGCAACTTGGTTTTTTTGAACAATCCTATCCATTCTCCTAGTTGATACTACTTGCAAACCTCTATTAGCCATATCCTTTATAATCACATCCCTCCCATTGGCTTTGAAATTTATTTCCATCATTTGGTAGTTTTTAGTATACTCTCCCAATGAGTGTAGCCAATGTACACCCAAAATTACATCAATTTTTCCTAAAGCAATAACATAGAAGTCATCACAAACCTTATGGTCTCCAAATGTTATTTCCAACTTTTAGACTTTCTCCTTGTAGGGTAACTAATACCCATTTTCCACAATGATATTGAAGCATTCAAAATTATCTACATCTAGCCTTCTTCTCCTTACATGTCCTTCATCAATGAAATTGTGGGTAGCTCCTCCATCAATTAGAACAATCACTCTTTTCTTGGAAAGGACTCCCCAAAATTTGAAAGAGTGGTATCTGTGTGTGTTGGATAGAGATGCTAGAATACCAACATTGTCCTTCTCCTTATCTTCCTCCCATGAAAGGATGAATTTCAGATCGTGAAACTCTTTGGACCTATCTAATTTTGATTCTTTATTAGAAATGACTTCTATATAGTGAAATTTCCCCTTAATAATACATCTATGTCCTAGAACCTATGGCTATCTATAGGAGATAATATTTTTTCCTTCAGAGCTCATTCATATTCTCTTCATCTACCTTCATCACCCCATTAGGAGTCACATACTTTGGTGCCAATACCGAAGCATGTAGTGGTATTTTTTGGAAACCACCCTTATGGTTCCATGTATTGGGTTTAGGTGGGTGATAGAAAAAAATATTCATAATGGATGAACTAAGGTTTAGAGCCCTTTTAATAGCCTCTTGTAAAGAGATTTGTCAAAATTATTTCACAAAAACTCTAAGAGGTTCAATGAGCTTGATAACAAAGATATCAAAAATCCTAATTTTTGATAGTTAAGGCACCATCACCACCACTTTCTAAAAATATATTATATAATCATGTACTAAGTGATATTGTTTGATCATGGAAAACTTGCTGAAATATTCTTCTTCATACTATAACTCAAATATATCAAGAATTCTCTTTTTTAGTTCATCAAATCTATGTCTTTGATCATAGACTTGGGTAGTAAATCCATGAAACCATCATTCATTGGCTTCCCCTTTGAAATGAAAGGACGAAAATTGAACCACATATTTCTCTATCATAGGATTGAGCAAGAAAATTTTCCATCTTTTATAACCATGGTCTAGCTGATATCTTATTATTCCCATCAAAAACATGATGTGCCAAGTTTTCCCAACTTATTCTTTAGATCCTTGCTTCTGCATAACCCTTTCTTTTGTGTATCACTCTTCCTTTCAAATTCTATGTAGTCCACATAAGACATGTCTGATTTGATTTATTTTGGTAAGGATAGGTACTCACCATGCCATTTATAAATAGTTTCTAGATTGAAGCAACTGGTGTTCATAGGTTCACTTCTCCCTTATTAAAATTTTGAGTAAGAATATGTTCCTTGGGGTCCCTAACAGATTATTATTTTGTATATCATTACATCCACCATTGTTTGATGATGTATCACCCTTCTAACCTTTGTGATTTGAATTTACACGTGACATCTTTTCTACCAATAATTTCAATACATCTCTTGTCTCCACTAGGGTTGTGGGTATATCCCTTAACCCTCTTGTAATCTCATGAAATTTTTTAATTGGATCCTTAAATATTTTTTCATCTTCTAACATCTTCCTTTTCTTTAGGTTTGAATTTCCTTCTTGATCCAATTTATTCAATTCTCTCCTATAGTACCTAATGTCTATTTTTCTTAACATCAATCATTAGGCAAACCCTACAAGGTGGTAGAATCTTGATTTGATACCAATGTAATGTTCCTAACATAAAATTTTAACATGTAGATGGATTTTTAGATTGAATTTAATGAAAAACAACACATGGACACATAGACTACTTGGATATAAAGATATATCAATTATAATTCACTAGGATTGGTCTAGAATGATGCATAATGCTATCATAGATTGACAATAATATTACTAAATTCCTTATATACTCCTTAGAACCTAGATTTAATCCTTGATTGATAATTCCCTCACGAACCAAAGGGGTTTCATCCTCTGATCCTAGTGTACATTGGATTTTCGTTCAATGAACACAAACTCCTATGGATTTTCATCCATAGAAGGAATTAGAACACAAGTGTTTAAAAATATAAGAGGATAACATAATAATTATATTCCCATTACAAGAATTTATTCTCTATATATATATGCTAATAATTTCCCTCAAGGAATAGGTCATCCTTGAGCCAAAATGGTGTCAAAGCTTAGAATTTGAATTTCAATACACTACACTATGTCAACCCTAAGGCCAAAGTAGATTCTTTTGGAATTAGTGCACCACCCTGCAAACCTATTCATATGCTTTTGTGCCCCCTTCCTACTTCTTTAAACTTTATAATTATTTCTATGTAATCTAGAAGTGTCTTACCCTTTAAGCCTACTGAAGTGGGTTCCATTTACCTCACATGGTCATCTTCTGATAGCAATATATTATTGGTACCTAATCCATTCCTCTTAAGATTTGGATACGATTTTAACATGTCATCATAGATGCTATGTTCCAAACAACAAGTCAAAATGTGCTCTTATGGAGGAACACAGTGGGATTCCCATAATTGATCCTACTCTAGTAAGGTGACCCTAAACTGACAATCTTTTCATGGTTGTATATTTCTTGCATATGATCCTTTTTCCTTGAGCTATGGATATGATGTGCCACAATTATTATAGATGTTATGTTCCAAAGTGCAACCCATAAGGCTAGGATTCTCAGATTCCACTCTATAATTGTCTTTCCAAAAAAAGGGACATGAAACTCTTCCTTTTCTAAGTGAGAAGCTTCATATTACCAATGATTTTTTGTGCCATCAAGTTGAAGAATCTCTCAGGTGGGTTGTTAGTCATGATTAGTTCTTCAATTATCATTTAGCTCTCTCACATAAGGTGGCCTCTACCTTTGTATCTAATTTGATGGATGTTATGTGGTGTGTTGAGATAGTAAAATTTCTTGTAGAAAATTACCTTTTTCCCTTTATATTTTCCTTCTCCTTTTTATCCATGGCTCTAGAAAATTAAAAATTATTCTCTAGTTCTTCTATGGTGGGTGTCTTCCTTGATCATGATTCTAGTATCATGTTCGATTGGGCTCGCCTTTCTCTACTTTGCTTGATGGTTGTTGGATTGGTGGGGGATAATCCTCTTGGTTTCTCTTCTCACCTTAATCTCCACCATTTTGTGGGTGAGGACTTGTGTAATGATGCTCATATTACTTTGAATGCACTTCAATTTTTATATAAGCATACCTTGGATGACCCACATTTTAGTCCATTTTTTCCTCCTCCTTTAGAGTTGGCTAGTTCTTCTAAAAGTTACACTAATTAGTTATTTGATGTTTGTAACCTATATTCTTTGTCTCATAGGAAGATCTTCACCACTTCTCTTATAGATCCATGTAATCGTATTTTGTTACTCAATATAAGATATAGTGGTATTACCAATTTATCTAAACAAAATTTATTTTGATAAGTTACCTTAAATATCATTTCAACATGATATAAAAAACACATCTAAATGAGAATTTTATAAAGGGTAATATTGAACATAATAATTCCATTCTTGTAAAAATAATAGAAAATGAGGAGTATATTGTGGTAGCAGAAGCAAGAATTCCTTGTTCGAATTTGAATTCTATTGTTGGTGTTGTTGGAAGATCAGTGAGTGATAGTGGTTTGGCTATTAGGGAGGTGTTGGTGGTTCTTATTCTTGAATTTAAGGGACATGTGGTGGCCTATACAATTTATGATGTGTCAGGGAAGGAAATTTGTTTAGATTACCCTACTTCGGAGTTCATTTTCTCTGCCTTAGATATTAAGGCTTTTGGTGTGGGGGAGTGTGCTAGTGGTCAGATTAGTACTACGGGGCTAGAGGACTTCCCCATCCATCAATGATCAGACCGTTTTTGATCTAATCCAAAAGGTAAAAGTGTGTCTTCTTCTTACCAAGTAGTTTCTTCAGTGGCTTTGGGGGAAGTTATTCTCTCCATTCCAAATTCCTTTGTTCAAAAAAAAATTCCCTTATGGTGTTCACTTTGGTTGGGAAGTTTCTTAGAACAAGACTACACATAGATGTTATGTTTTCTTTGGATTAAAATAAATGGTTTTCAAAGGGTCAAGTGGAGGTAGTGACGATGGAATTTAATTTTCTCCTTTTCCTTTACTTGTAAAGAGGATATGGGGATGGTTTTTGCTAAAGGACTGTAGACTATAGGGAGATCTACTTTGGCATTACAATATCGAGAACTAGGTATGGATATTTCTAAATATTTTTCAAATCTTCTCCTATTTAGGTAAGACTCCTAGGAATTCCTTTAGAATATTGGGATGAAGATGTTTTTAAATGTATTACAAGTTATTTTGTTTATCTTGTCTCTATAGATGACATGATAATTTTTAGAAGGAGGCTAGTGTATGCAAGATTGTGTGTGATGGTGGACAATAAGGTGATATTACCCAATTTTATCCTTCTAAAGTATAAGCTGGGTAGTTGGAAGGAACATATTGAATTTGAATCTTGTCCCTTTTCCTATTTTAATTGCAAAAAAGTGGGTCATTGGGTGAAGAAATGTCCTTCCAAGGTTTAATAGCCTGCCACTAAAATTTGGAAGGAAAAAGGTGCAAAGGAGATGAATCCTTAGTCAGAGTTACTAATGGATGATGAAATTATTGACAAGAATACTCTCTCTTTGGTTTAGGAGGTTGAGGTCAAGGAGGTTGTTGGATCATTCAAATAAAAGGGTAATCCAAATGAGTAGCCTCTTCCTTCCATGCATGATGGTTCTCTGAATCATTCCAACCCTCTAAATTTTTTTCTTAAATAATCTTTGGAGTTATTGGAAGATAGTGGTGTTGTGCTTCCTTCACTTCCTTCTTCTCCTTTAAGAGGTTTTTGGAAAAATAATGTAACCTTTCTCTTGAGGTCACTAGTTTGATTGAGTATACATTGGTTAAAGAAGAGGAGCCTTTGATTTTTGGTCATGGAAGGAAGGAGAAGAAAAATATCCCTTCCCCCTTTTCTATAAAGGGAATGGTAATAAGTGGCTTGGATCATAGAGGAAAGGGTATATCGTCACCTCAAAAGAACAAAGAGAATGTAAGAAATATATTGCTAAATAGGTTCAAAAAACCCTTTATAATATGTTCTCTAAGAACACATCCTCGACTTGTAAATGAAGATAGTCTAATGGAATATCAGAGGGTTAAACCATGTTCATAAGTATGACCTCTTGAGAAATATTATTTGGGATCATAAACAAGATATTCTATTTATTCAAGAAACAAAAATATAGTTTGATAAAATTGATAAGTTTAAAATTTATTTGTTTAAATAATATGGATTCCATGGCTTCAATTTGAATGGGGCCTCGAGTGGTACCAAAATATTATATAATTTTAGGAAGATGTTAGAGGTATAGCACTAACCATGTTGAGATGTAGTTCCATCATCTTAAGAATGATTCTTCATTAATCAAAAGAAAGCTAGAAATAAATTATTGGACCTACTTGGATCTTTGAGACCTTATTTTATGAACTCTATGTGGTTAGTCATAGGGGATTTAAATACTCTATTGAATGATAATGAGAAATTGGGTAGTTCTCAAATCCAAGCTGATAGTAGATTGAACTTAAGAGATTTTATTCATGATAATTCTATTGTGGACCTTGATCTTTAAAGTAATTATTATACCTAGTCGAATAGGAGGATTGGAACTAATCTTGTTCAAGTGAAGCTAGACAAAGCTCTTATCTCTATGGATTGGTTCTTGAGTTTTTCTCGTTCTCTTTCCACCCTTACAAGGTGTGGTTCTGATCATTTTCCCTTTATATTTGAAGCTATATTGTTGAGACACCCTAATCTTAAAGATTTTATTAAGAAGTTGTGGTAGGTGAAAGTGGATGAAAGTGTTATGTTGAGTGGAAAAGAAACTATCCTATGTAAAACAAATTACTAGGAGATGGAACAAGGAGTCTTTTGGTCATATTTTCCATGATAAAAAGAATTTCAATGTTTGGATGAGGTTCAACATGATATCCAATCCAATGGTTTGAATTATTCTTGTCAGTTAGAGGAAGACACTCTTCTTTCTCACCTCCATGGTATCATTTCCAATGAGGAATATTTTTGGAAACAAATATCATGAGCAGTTTATCTCAAGACTAGGGATCATAACACAAAATTCTTTCATTTCTCTACTTCAAAACATAAGACTTCCAACAAAATCAGCTCAATTGTAGTTGATAATTCATTGATCGAAGATGAGGATGTTATCCAAAGAGCTGCCTAATATTAATTTTCAAATATACTAAAGGATGATTTTAATTTTGACCAAGATCATGGAAACAAGATTTTAGAGGTTATTCCTAGCCTCATATCTAAGGATCAAAATATTCAACTTACCTCCATCCCCTCTACAAAGGAGATTAAGTTAGTGGTTTTCTCTTTTGAGAGGAATAAAGCCCCTTATTGCGATGACTTTCCTTTCCTTTTTTTTCATACTTTCTAGGATATTGTGGTTGTTGATGTGGTGAATGATACTAAGGAATTCTTTGGTTGTAGTAAAATTCTCAAAGAACTTAGCTCCACCTTTCTTGTCCTTATTCTGAAGGTTCCTAGTGTGAGATATTTTGGGGACTTTAGACCAATAAGCCTATGTAATGTTATTTATAAAATATTTTCCAAGGTCTTAGTAGTTAGAATTCAAGTTGTTCTTCCTTTGCTTATCTTTAAGAAGAAAATTAGTTTTGTTTAAGAGTGTCAAATCCTAGATTCTATTATCACTATTCATGAGGTTGTTCACTCCCTTTCGATTAACAAATTTTTTTGGTTATTTCTTAAGATAGATTTTGTCAAAGCTTATGATTTAGTTAGCTAGATATTTTTTCTTAGGGTTTTGTCTTGTTTTGGGTTTTATCAAAAAATTATGTAGCTTATTGTGTAGTTGGTGTTGAATCCCTACTTTTTGATGTTGTTGGATGGTTCCCTATCTTCCTTATTCGATAGCTTGATGGGTTTTCGTCAAGGGATCCTATTTCTCATCTTCTTTTTATTTAGATATCAAAAGTGCTTGGAAAGAGCATTCAAAATGTCATGGTGGTGGGTTCTTTAAGACATTTCAAGCCCTCCTCTCTTTTCCCTCCTCTCATATATGAACAATTGGTTGATGATACGATTTGTTGAACACCCATAATACTAAGAGGGGGGTGAATCAATATTCCTTAAAACAATTTAAATATAATCCATCCAATTATCAGAATAAATATAACTACAATGATGAATGAAAGCATGAATACATCCACAAAATCATGACACATGAACACCAATATTTTTATGTGGAAAACCCAAAAAGGGAAAAACCATGGTGAGGGTTAGCTCACAATATATTATATCCATATATAAGATATTATAGAAATCCTCATTGCTAGGACACACTATTCAAAAAGGCTCACAACCCACAGAAAAAGAAAAAATAGGGGTTGGAAATACTACGTATTTGAACTGATACAATAGCATCTATCATATGCTAGATTATAGTTCCAATGAACTACAAAATAATCTGCACACTAATCTAAATCAATACTCTACTATGTTCATAATTTTCTCAATACTGCATCACACACATGTAGCTGAGCCACCAAACATGTCATATATCTCTTCAACACTCACATATAATCTACTATCTCTTCATTATTCAAAAACATGTGCTGCTCTAATACTTTCAATGTTAATCTCTAAAATTAATCCATATCAAGTGTAACTTTAATTAGGTTAGCCTAATTAGAAGTAACACACAAAATTAAGCATGCCATCCTCAAAAAAAATTATCCACACTTTGTGCCTTAATCCAAAATTCAATTTGCATCAAGATAGATTAGCATGGACCTAATATAAATCCCACATAAGATAAAGTTACTTTCTTTTCCTCCACAAAACATTAAACGTGTTAGGTCAGCCAAAAAATAGAGCTAAGCACAACATATTCAAGTGTGCATGAAAATCGCCAAACGTGCGACCTCAAAGTTCGATCTTCCTTTGAATTACCATTCAATTGACATCTATTAACTTGTCTTCATCATCGTAAATAAAAATAACTATCTATGAAGAAATGTGGAATCTCCCACATTGATGCATTGTACAAAGGGTAATTGTGATATACAAGGCTAAGAACTATCATTCACATATTTTAGGAAATTTCATAGAATGTCACAAATATTGAATATATTGAATCTGAAAAACTCAAAATTGTAGTTAGAATCACAGAAGGTTATACCAACTTGTAGTGAAGTGTGGATCCAAAAGTTGGTGCACTAAACCACAAAATTGTTAATGGAAATACTTAGCCAATTTCCTAATAAGCCATACTTTTTGAACCAACTTGCATTGTATGCATGGCACCAAAAATACTTCCAAACTATGCTAGGATAATTATAACAATGTTGAAATTAATGACAACACTGGATCAAGCAATATATATATACACTTCATGCTCATATTGCCAAATTGCATCATCAATGATAGACTTCCAACTTCGAACAATGATTATCATGGGGGAAGCTTCTATCAAAGAAGTAAAGATTATTAAAAAAATATTAGAAGGTTATGAGAAATTTTTGGCTCAATAGATCAGTCTTTCAAAGAGTTTATTGTATTTTCTAAATACCCTTGCTTATCTTCAAGCCATGCTCATGGTAGTTCTGAATTTTAATTTGGGAAATTTCACATCTTATTTGGGTCTTCTACTATGTGTTTCAAAGACTCCCGAGTCCTTGTAGCTTGGGTTGTTGGATAGATTTAATAGAAAATTAGTTGGTTGGAAAGGGTCCCTTCTCAGTTAGGCTAGAAAACTATAGCTTATTCTCTCTACTTTTCCAAGCTTACTATCGTACACCTTAAGATTATTTAAGATCCTTGTGAAATTTTAGGAAAATTTTAAATAGATCATGAGATGTATCCTTTGATCTAGTACTGAAGAAAAATGTAGAATCTCACTTATGGCCTGGGATCAAGTTTTCAAGCCAAAGAATTAGGGAGGATTGGGTATATGAAAAATCAAAAATCTCAACTTGGACCTTTTATACAAAAATATTTGTTGTCTCCTTTGTGAAGACTCTAGTTGGGCTTCCTTATTGAAAAATAAATATTTTTTGAAATTCAAAAGTCCTAGGATTTTTTAAAGGTGGCTAATTTACCTGAAGGATCTTGCTTTTGGAAGAAAAGTTTTCCAAGTAGAAAGTTTATTAAGGATGGCACAAGATGGATTCTTGGTGAGGATTTTTGGTGTGGCAATGGGCTCTCCATTTTATAGATTTGTGCTTAAGTCTCTTTTAATATTGGGTGGTTGATTATATTCATGATGGTAACTAGAAATATCTTTGAAGTTTGGAACTTTCCCTTGCAATCCTTCAAGATTTCCTCACTTGGATTTGTATTCCTTCTCATCCTAAGGTTGATAGATTTATTTGGTTTCTATATTCTAAAGTTTGTTTTTCTATGGCCTCAGCTTTTGGAATACTCTTGGATAAGCCTAAGTTGGTTCCCTTCTAGTGTGGATCATGGAAAAAAATTCTAACCCCCAAGATCAATAGTTTCTTCTGGCTTCTTGTGCAGAATAAGGTTTTGATTTTGGAAAATCTTTGTAGAAGAGGATTTACCCTCCCTAAAAAATGCATCTTATGTGAATGTGATGCTGGTGCAATCACGGTAAGGAGGGTCCTCAAAGAGAACAGTCTGAACCATGCAGCAAGAGTAACACAACAAAAGCAACATAGTTTATGGAGGAAAATGCAGGTGTAAACATTCACATTATCTAAAATATTGATTACATATAGTTGACCACATCTAGGCTTACAGATTTGACACATAGGCCTAATTACAACATGCTCAAAATATTGTGCTCATACATGTGAGTGAAATCCTACAGATCATATCTAATATACAACATTTCCCTCATAATAATCTATCTTTCCCTCTTATAATGATTCAATACTAGCTTTATATCATATCCGTGAGTCTATAAACATCCCCATCGACCAAAGATCGCTACAATCTCTGAGAAGAAATGTGTAACATTTGCAAGAACAAGTCGGCCTCAAATCTGAAATTCATCCATGGTAGATGTGTATGATGAAGTGTGGAACTAAGTGTAAGGTTGGTGACACTCCATGAAACAAATCTAAACACATCGTGAGGATCCACAAGTCATAGGAAAGGTCCATGATTGATCCAACTAGCTGTTAGGTTTTGAAGTTATTTCGGGGCCAGCCTCAAAACTATCACATATGCCGGAAGTGGTAACTTGCCAAAAAAGTATCCAAATGAGCTGAAAACTTGGTAAATGAAGATTGGACATGCTTGCAATGAAATAATAGGTACACAAGATCTAGCGAGAAAATATGCAGAAACATCGGATCTTCAAACTCAAACCAAAACAAGAACAAAACTGAATAAAGGTATTTTTTTGGTTGATGCAAGATTGCCAAGAACCAAGGATTCTCCTGCATCAAACATCCATGGTTAATGAAAAGTGAGCCTCTCACTTTTCTGGGGCCAAAGGAAAACTGATATGGTCTACCTCAGCCTAAGAAATCCAAGAAGAATCCTCCACTAGTCTACCTTTCCACTTCACAAGATATTCTTTATACTATCTTCCACGAGTCTTTCTCCCATCCCTGACATCCAAAACTTCATCTATCTCATCTGATGCCTATTTAGGAAGCTTTTCTTCCAACTTCATCTTACTTTCCTCACTAAATTTTGCTTCATGGTAATGATTTAGGTCTACAATGTTGAATGTAGGTGATATACTCATGCCATTCGATAACTCCACTTCATATGCATTCCCTAAGTCAAATTTCTTCAATATCCTACAGGGTCCAAACTTCCTCATCTTTAGTTTATTGTATGTTCCAACTAGAAATATTTCTTTCCTCGAGTACACCATCACTTCATCTCCAACTCCAAACTCCTTATGTCTCCTCTTTTCATCTGCTTTCTCCTTATACTTTTGGTTCATGTTCTCCAAATGCTGCTTCACTTGAGTATGCACTATCTTCACATGTTCAATAAATTATTTTTCTTATACACTCATCTTATCTTCCTTACTAATGTCCCTTAGCTCTGATATATCTCTACGATGAACTCCTATAACAATCTCAAAAGGGGTCTTTCCAGTACTCCTATTCACTAAATTATAGTAGGAAAAATCTGCTTGTGCTAAGACTAGATCCCAAATTCTAGTCTTCTCTCCAACCAAACATCTCAACAAATTTCCCAAAATCTGGCTCACTACCTCTATTTGTCCATCTATCTACAGGTGAAAAGTAGAACTGAACTTCAAATATGTTTTCAACTTCTTCCAAAGTGTCCTCCAAAAATAGCCAACAAACTTCATATCTATGTCTGAAACAATACTCCTAGGCAATCCATGCAATCTGACCACCTCTCTGAAGAACAAATATGCTACATGTATTGCATCCGTTGTCTTCTTACAAGGTATGAAATGTGCTATCTTAGAAAATCTATCCACTACCACAAATACTGAATCATTACCTCTTTGTGTTTCAGGCAAACCAAGTATGAAATCCATACTGATGTCCTCCCAAGGTCCTTCTGGTACTGTTAGTGACTTATACAGTCCAACATTGTGACTACTTCCTTTTGCAACTTAAAAAAATCTACAACTCTGTACAAATATCCTTACATCCTTATGAATTTATGGCCAAAAGTAGTTCTCAGTCACCAATTCTACTATCTTGTCAATTCCAAAATGTCCTACCGATCCTTCACTATGTTTCTCTTTTACCAAGTTATCCCTAATTGAACTTTTGGGTATACACAACTGGTTTCCTCTAAACAACATTTCCTCTTGGATGAAATAATCCAACCATTGACTTCTATCCTCTAGGATTGGTTCTCTACATGCTCTCCAAGGTTCTACAAAATCTGGGTCTTCCTTATACAAGTTCCTCATTTCACCAAAGCCTAATACATACACTCTCATCTATGCTAGTAAATTTTGTCTCCTACTCAAAGCATCAACAACTTTATTTAACTTTCCAATCCTATGTTTCAAGACAAAATTGTAACTCTGTAAGAACTCTACCCATCTCATGTGTTTCTGATTCAACTTACCTTGACTATTCAAATAATGTAAAGCTTGATGATCTATATACAACAAAAACTCCTTAGATAACAAGTAATGTCTCCACTTTTTCATGGCTTGAAATATGGCATAAAACTCATGATCATATACTGAATACCTTCTCCTTGCATCATTCAACTTCTCACTAAAATAGGCTATTGGTCTTCCTTCTTGACATAACACTGCTCCAATTGCATTTCTGCTTGCATCACAGTCTACTTGAAATACCTTATAAAAATATGGTAAAGCCAACATAGGCTACTCAGTCACCTTCTGCTTCAACAATTCAAAACTCCTATCTTCTCTAGATGTCCATCTAAAATCCTTCATGTCTCCTCTCATTGTCTCTATCATGGGGTTACAAATAGAACTAAAATTCCTAATGAACTTCCAGTAGAAACTAGCCAATCCATGAAATCATCTTACCTCTCTAATGATTTTAGTTGTAGACCACTTAAAAATAGCTCTCATTTTCTCAAGATCCATCTTCAATCCATCTACTAATATCACAAATCCTAGATATACCAATTCCTCCTTCATGAAACTACACTTCTTTAGGTTTATCAGCAACTGTTATTCTTTCAACCTCTGCAAAACTTGTCTTATATGCCACAAAAATGTCATCCAAATATACAATCACAAATTTACCCAATCATTTCTTCAATACCTCATTCATCAACCTCATGAAAGTACTTAGTGCATTTGTCAACCCAAAAGGCATCACCAACCACTCATATAATCCTTTATTTGTCTTGAATGAGATTTTCCACTCATCTCCTTCTTTGATTCTGATATGATGATATCCACTCATCAAGTATATCTTTGTAAAGTACTTAGATCCAGTCAAACACTCCATAATGTCATCCATCCAAGGTAAAGGAAATCTATACTTTATCGTGATCTTGTTTATGGCTCTAGATTCGGTACATATTCTCCATTCTCCATCTTTCTTAGGTGCAAGCACAATAGGTACTACACAAGGACTTAACCTTTCTCTGACCAAACCTTTCCTCAACAACTCTTGCACTTGTCAGTTCAATTCTTTATTTTTTTCCAGTGTCATCTAGTATGCTTCTTTGTTAGGAAAACTAGCTCCACAAATCAGATCCATGCAATGACTAATACTCCTTACATGTGGTAATCCATCAGGTATATTATCTGAA
Source organism: Sequoiadendron giganteum (assembly GCA_007115665.2). Taxonomy (NCBI): domain Eukaryota; kingdom Viridiplantae; phylum Streptophyta; class Pinopsida; order Cupressales; family Cupressaceae; genus Sequoiadendron; species Sequoiadendron giganteum. Next base: position 391,883,000 of record CM021104.1, on the reverse strand, counting down.
ATGATAGCCTCATATTCTATCAGCAGCTCTTTTATCTCTTCCGGTTGTCCTTCTACATGCTTCAAGTCTTCAAATTTCTTAGGTACCAATACATAGCACAAGTTCTCATGTCTCAATCCATTTAGAAATCTTCTTCCATCAACCAAATAGATTCCAGTAGTCATGCAAATCTCAACCTTAGGAACATATTCCAAGGGTAACAAAGTTTTCTTCATCCCATTAGCAACAATGGTGTATATGTTCTTCTTTCCATCATGAATAGCTTGTCAATCATAGTACCAAGGCCTTCCCAACAAGATATGCCATATATCCATTGGCATAATATCACACAAAAATTCATCATGGTAGTTTCCTATCTTTAATTTCACCAAACATTGTTCACTTACTAATAGTCTAAAAAATGTAGGTTTGAACCACGAGAGATTGCCAAGCTCTCACAACGCTTTTGGCCAGCGTACAAGGCCAATTGATGCAATTGTACCTTCTACTCTTTAGGTTTTGCTAGACCTAGGCGGGTGTACCTATATGAATGATGCAAATTTTGAAATGTATTTCCTGTTGAAAAATCTACCCACAATGCCAAATGGAAGTGGATAGACAAAATCACTATAACTATACCTACTCCTACTACACAAAATAAAGGTTTTGAAAATGTTGTTTATATATAAAATTAATTCTCTGGGTTGTGCCAGATCAGTGCCTTCTATCCACATGGGCAATGGAGTCAAAATTAAGAAGAATTGTGTGTTTCCTTCTCTGGTTTAATTCTATTTGTTAGGCATATTTAAAGTATAAAATTATATGACTGGCATATTATTTCACCCAATTCATGGCTTGCATAAATTATGCTTGAATTTTTTCCTACCAGGTTTTTCTTCAACAATCCAAAAGAAATCCTAAAATTACAGTGACTTATTTAAAAGGATTTAAATCTAACTTACAGACACCAATCAACTAAATCACACAAAATGGGAATACATTCTAATAAATCGGAGATTATACTTGATATGCTGATTTAAATAATTAAAGGATCAACTTGGAGACAACCAGATAAAAGAATTATGAATTATTTCATCACAACAACTGAACACCAAAAAGAATATTCACCAGTTTAAAACATTAATCTCCATTGCATTGTTTTAGGAAGGTCTATCATTGTTGACATTCCCAGTTTCAAAAATCTCCTTCCCACTCTAACCCCCTCTGCAACTGATTTTTTCAAATATTTATACAATTAAATCCCAAGGGTCATGACCCTTCACTTTTCTATTACATCCGTTTGTATTTCATAGCAAAATTTAAAATATTTAATTGAATTACCTTAACAGAAAATTAAATATTTTTACAAACTATAGTTTTGTCTTTGATTTTTCTTTTTTTAAATTTCCTGCTCTTTACATTTTATCTCTCGTGGCCTTTATTATGCTTACCGCTCTACCGTGGTCAACCTGTTGACCAACCACAGTATAGCGGTGACTGCTACAACTTCCTCCTTCCCTACCGCTACCTGTGCTTCCACTATCTGTGGCATCGCGGTGTCCTTTTTGCTCCCCACATTTATCGCTTACCTTACTGCCCAACCACAACTCTTATCTCTATCTCTGGAGGTTCCATGGTGGTTGAATTTTCTAGGACTTCTCCGTCCACCACACCCTTACCACTCAACCATAGGCTTCATCTTTGTCACTGGCAGTATGGTGGTACTGGCATTAACTGTCAACTTCCACCGTTAGCTGTGCTACCACGGTCTTCATTCTGGCTTCCAGCTGTACCGCAGAAAAAAATTATTGTTACCTTTTCCTGCTTCCATCCTATCTACCATGCCACCACGGTCTCCATCCTGACCTACCACGGTGTAGCAGTAATTGTTTTGTTTGCCACCGCTTCCCTATCACCGCACCACCGCGGTATACTCGGAGATCATCTGCGGTTGAGCTATAACTATTTATTGACCATGGTAGACTCTTTCCACCATTCACTGACTCGGCTGACTATTTACCGTGCCACCACGGTGTATATTTTGACTAAACATGGTATAGCGGTAGGATTTCTTTCTGACCATGCTTTAACCATCACCGCCATACTGCAAGGCCTTGTGGGAGGCCACAGTAAAGCGGTAAAGCATATAAAATGAATATTAAGGGAGTGGTAAAGGTTTAAGGTGTATAATAACGTGGATGAGGAATAAAATGACTTATTTTTTATGAAGAGATAGGAAAATGATGGGCTTAAATGGGCAAAAAGGCTTAGGATTTTAATGGAAATTTTTGGTTCTAATAGTGGCCCCTATTGGGGATGAGTGATTTTTCAAATCACTGCAAGAATATAGAATATCTACTGGGAGAGCAGACCAAGCAAAGGAAATGAAAAATGAAGGCATTGGCAGATGAAGGGAATGAATAGATGAATGATATGAAAATGGAGAAAATGGAGAATGGAAAACCCTACACTACTGTACATGGAAAGAAAACAAATGTTTTCAACAAGGGCACCTCTGGGAATGTCCATGTACTGGTAAACCCCAACCCTTCCTAAACTATTGTGCATGGAAAAGAGTATTTAAAGAGGCATTGCTAAGAATTTTCCATGCACTCACAGTCCTTAATCCTCTGTGTTTGCTATGGTTCAAAAATCAAACCATAAAGGATGGCCCCAGGCCACCCAAAAAGAAAATTCTGCACTTTCCTCTATCATAGATTTTATTCTTGTGTGAGCTCATCAAGTTTCTCTTGAAACTATCCATTCCAGCTACCCTGCAACATGCACTGCCATTGAAAACCTTCAGGAAATCATTGCATTCAACTTGATTCATATTCATTTCACCACTCTGCATTTTATCATTCCTACTATCATATGAAAAATATTTATCCCCTTCAGTATACAAAATATATCCACATTCGACAAAACATTCATAGGCATGCTCACTATCATATGTTGCTGAATGATCCAAAAACTATATTGGGACCGGAAAATCTGAATGCTTTTCTTGGAAATCAAAAAATTCTATCTCATCAATAGTTTCTAAAACAATCAAATCACTTTCCATTTCTTTCCTATCACCAGTTGGAATTGAAACATACATTTGATCCATACAGTCTTCTTTATACATACATGAATCAACAAATATTGAACACTCATCATCAACAACATGCAAACCAACATTTTTTTCTTGTAGGCAAGAATTATTCAAATCACATACCTCTTCTTGGACACAAATGGATTCATGATCAGCTTCAAAGAACTCCTCATCACTGTGAGAGATGCACATGGGGTTATATGAATTGTTACACATAGTATCTTCACTATCAAAGAATATATATGTTGGAGCCAAAACTTCAAAATTATCTCTATGTGCATACTTATGGTATTCAAGAGTCAATAAATCTGAAACTTTCTCAGTGCTGAGTGAACATGTTTCATCCAAATCTTCTGCTATTTCTCCAACTTCTTGATAATCACCCTATTGTAGATCAACATCCATAACCTCACCCTCACAATTTGAATCACAATATGTTATGTAGGAGAAACTCTCCATATCTTCACTATTGGATGGCATGGTACCTTCTTCTATTTCAGCTTTTGAAGCATTATTGGTAGTATCCACATACCTTGTCCCAAGAATGGAATCAATAAGTCTATTCACCGCATCAAAGGCACACTGTTTTGATGATTCTGGTCAATACATCAATTCAGGCTCCGATGCTCTTAGAAATTGTTCAACAAATGTGGGTCTTGTAGGCCTAAAATGAGGAGGTAATTGCATACAGATGTCTGTCATCCTATTGTATAGAGAGTTTACATCTTCTCCCTTATATCTCCTTATGTCAAAAAAGGCATCCATAAGACCCGTACCTCTCTCTTGAATTTGAATATACTTATCAAAAGTGTTTTGCTATGAATAGAGTACATTACCTTTGTTACAAAAATTCTTCTCAGTTGTATTATGTGGTATTGGTGGTGTCCAAGATCTCTTAGCATTTGTGTCTTCATTCTCACTGCATGATGACCTATTTGGTGATGTACTTGGAGCACATTTGACTCCTAATTGCAACAATTGTTGGTTCACTTGTAGCATTTGTTGTTCAAATCATAGCCTTTGTTGTCTCAATTCCTTCAACTCTCTTATTGACTATTATCTTCTTTCTTCTTCTACCATCTTGATAAAATATTACTGCTTCACAACATCCATGCATTATTTATCAAATGAAATAGAGTCGCCACCTAATTTTCCCAAAAGTAGGAAAATGAAAAAAAAAATTGATATTGATTTGGTTTGCCCCAGCAAAATCTCCAAAAAAATGTAAAACTTTTCTTACTCAATAAATGGATAGGATGAAAAAAAATTCCTGAGTAATTCCCTAGTAGAGTCTCCAAACTGTTGGGTCTCAAAAACGTAGGTTTGAACCACGAGAGGTTGCCAAGCTCTCACAATGCTTTTGGCCAATGTATAAGGCCAATTGATGGAATTGTACCTTCTACTCTTCAGGTTCTGCTAGAACTAGGCATGTGTACCTATATGAATGATGCAGATTTTGAAATGTATTTCTTGTTCAAACAATCTACCCACAATGGAAAATGGAAGTGGATAGAAAAAATCACTATAACTATGCCTACTCCTACTGCACAAAAGAAAGGTTTTGAAAGTGTTGTTTGTATATAAAATTAATTATTTGGGTTGTGGTAGATCAGTGCCTTCTATCCACATGGGCAATGGAGTCAAAATTAAGAAGAATTGTGTGTTTCCTTCTCTGGTTTAATTCTAGTTGTTAGGAATATTTAAAGTATGAAATTCTATGACTGGCATATTATTTCACCCAATTTATGGCTTGCATAAATTATGCTTGAATCTTTTCCTACCAGGTTCTTCTTCAACAATCCAAAAGAAATCCTAAAATTACAGTGACTTATTTAAAAGGATTTAAATCTGACTTACAGACACCAATCAACTAAATCACACAAAATGGGAATACATTCTGATAAATCAGAGATTATACTTGATATGGTGATTTAAATAATTAAAGGATCTCAAGTTGGAGACAACCAGATAAAAGAATTATGAATTATTTCATCACAACAACTGAACACCAACAAGAATATTCACTAGTTTAAATCATTAATCTCCATTGCATTATTTCAGGAAGGTTTGTCATTGTTTACATCCCCAGCTTCAAAATTCTCCTTCCCACTCTAACCCCCTCTGCAACTGATTTTTTCAAATATTTATACAATGAAATCCCAAGGGTCACAACCCTTCACTTTTCTATTACATCCGTTTGTATTTCATAGCAGAATTTAAAATATTTAATTGAATTTCCTTAACGAAAAATTAAATATTTTTACAAACTATAGTTTTGTCTTTGATTTTTCTTTTTTTAAATTTCCTGCTCTTTACATTTTATCTCTCATGGCCTTTATTATGCTTACTACTCTACCACATTCAACCTATTGATCGACCACGATATAGCGGTGACTGCTACAACTTCCTCCTTCCCTACTGCTCTACCACTACCTATCCTTCCACTACCCATGGCATCGCGGTGTCATTTTTTCTCCCCATGTTTATCGCTTACCTTACCGCCCAACCACAACCCTTATCTCTGTCTCTGACAGTTCTGTGGTGGTTGAATTTTCGATGGACTTCTTCATCCTTTGTGCCCTTACTGCTCAATTGTAGGCTTCATTTCTGTCACTGGCGGTACCAACATTAACTGTCAACTTCCATCGTTATTTTTGCTACTGTGGTCTTTGTTCTGGGTTCCAGTGGTACCACGAAAAAAAATTATTGTTACCTTCACCCGCTTCCCTCCTATTTACCACACCACCGTGGTCTCCATCCTGACCTACCATCGTGTAATGGTAACTATTTTGTCTGTCGCCACTTCCCTCTCATTACACCACCGTGGTCTACTCGGAGACCATCTGCGGTTGAGCGGTAGCTATTTATTGATCGCCACGCTCACTATCTTTGCTACCACCATTGCCCACTGCTCTACCCTGGTCACTGGCTTGACTGCTAGTGGTACCATGGTAGATTCCGTCCACCATTCACTATCTCGGCCGACTATTTACCTCACCACCACGGTGTATATTTTGACTAACTGCAGTATAGTGGTAGGCTTTCTTTCTGACCGCGCTTTAACCATCACCACCATACTGCAAGCCCCTTTGTGGGAGGTCGCAGTAAAGCGGTAAATCATAGAAAATTAATATTAAGGGAGCAGTAAAGGTTTAAGGTGTATAATAAAGTGGATGAGGAATAAAATGACTTATTTTTTATGAAGATATAGTAAAATGATGGGCTTAAATTGGTAAAAAGGCTTAGGATTTTAATGGAAAATTTTGGTTCTAATAGAATCTATGTCCTTCTCCACCACATTTAAAACAAGTTCCCCTGAATACTCTTTTCTCTTGTCCTCTATCATCTTTTCTATACCCTTCATTTCTGTAGCCACCATATCCTCCTCTTCTATAAGAGTTTCCATCATCTCTTCGGTATGAATTTTCACTCTTATTGACCTCCTTATTTTGATTTTTAAGGGTTCCTCTTCATCCTCCAGTAAATATTCTTCCTCTATGAAATATTCCACCTCTTCCTCTTTGTCTCTGTTCATGTCTTCTATTTAGCTTCTCCTGTGCTTTTAGGGCACACTGATATGCCTCTTCCACACTCAACAACTTAATCAAACTGATCTCATATTGAATAAATGACCTCAAACCATTCACATATATGTCTACTTTTTCAATTTCATCTTCTGAATGTCCAGATCTAATATTCAACTTATATAATTCCTTTGTATACTCTGTCATGCTTGATTCTTTTTGCTTTAGGTTCTGCAATTTCTTGAACAAACTAATTTGATAGTCTATAAGCATAAAATTCATCTTCAATTTATTCACCATATGATCCCATGATCTTATCTTCTCCTTTCCTTTTCTTTGTCTATCTGTCTGCAAATGTTCCCACCAAAGGGATGCATGTCCCCTCAATTTTGTACAAGAAAATTTCACCTTCTTATCATCTAGGGTACCTTCAAAATCAAAGTATTTCTCCATTTATGTTATCTAATCCAATAATTCGTCTGAATCCAACTTACCATTATAGTCCGATGGATTGAAATGTGGCTTAGTGTTTACTCTGGTTAGGGCTCTTATGAACCTCTCTTCTCCTTGATTAAGGTTGGGTTTCTCTTCTCTTGCAACTTCTTCTTGTTCTTCTACTTCTTCATCACTTACATCATCAACTAGTCAACCTCTTCTCTAGGCCATTTCAACCACTTCTATTCTAGTAGCAATTCCTCTCAAAATTTCCATTACAATAGGGTCTGCATTTCCATGTGCTCCATTTCCTCTACCATTTATTCTTCCCACCATATTTACACAAGTCCTCTACAATTGTAGGTCAGATCCTCAATCCACCACCCTACAACAAATCTTCAACATGACTACACAACTTCTCAAGATCTCACAAGGAATGAATCTTGCTTTGATACCAATTGGTGTAGTCACGATAAGGAGGGTCCTCAAAGAGAATAGTCTAAACCATGCAGCAAGAGTAACACAATAGAAGCAACACAATTTATGGAGGCAAATGCAAGTGCAAACATTCTCATTATCTAAAATATTGATGACATATAGTCGGCCACATTCAAGCTTACAGATTCAGCACACAGGCCTAATTACAACATGCTCAAAATACAGTGCTCATACACACAAGCCAAATCCTATAGATTAGATCTAATATGAAAAATATCCTTCATAATAATCTATCTCTCCCTCTTCTAATGATTTAATACTAGCTCTATATCATATCCGCGAGTCTAGAAACATTCGCATCGGCCAAAGATCGCTACAATCTCTGAGAAGAAATTTGTAACTTGTGCAGGAATAGGTCGGCCTCAAATATGAAATTAATCCATGGTAGATGCGTATGATGAAGTGTGGACCTAAGTGTAAGTTCAATGAAACTCCATGGAACAAATCTAAACACACCATGAGGATCCCCAAGTCACAGGAAAGGTTTGTGATCGATCCAACTAGTTGTTAGGTTTTGAAGTTATTTTGGGGCCAACCTCAAAAATGTCATGTATTCTGGAAGTGGTAACTTGCCATAAAAAGATCCAAATGAGCTGAAAACTTGGAAAAATTAGATTTAACATGTCCAAAATGAAATACTAGGTATGCAAGATCTAGCGAGAAAATATGCAGAAACACTGGATCTTCAAAATCGAATTAGAACAAGAACAAAAACAAGAACAAAATGAATGAAGGTATTTTTTTGGTTGATACAAGATTTCCAAGAACCAAGGATGCTCCTGCATCAGATTCTGAAAATACTTTCCACATTTTCCTTAGGTACAATTTTTTTGGTTTATTTGAGGAAGGGTCCTTTCCCTTTAGAATCTTGGCTACTTGATTCCAAATTTTTTAAGAACTTTGTTGATCAATGGATTTTTCCATCCTCTAATCCTTTCCTTCTTTCACTTTGGTCTTTGATGGCTCAGCACATATCCTAGGGTCTCTAGAAAGAGAGGAATGACATGATTTTTAGATATGTGAAGCATAAGGAAGAGGTTTTTTTCTTTAAAATTTGAAGGGCTATTAAAGATAATTTTAAAGTTAGGTTTTTGGATAGATCTAAAAATGGCCTAAAGATAAACTTACAAGTGTTTTATTTTATGGTTTCTATCATATGGAACATGGTGTTTGAAATTTACATTCCTCTCCCTTCTATAAAGAATCCTAGAGAAAACCAAGGTGGATTAAAATTAATTTTGATGGGGTAGCTAAGGGGAATCTTTGGCCTATTGGTTTTGGGGGGTGTTCACAGATGAAATTGGTAGGAGTTTATAAGAGGTGGTACTCCCATTGGGAACCCAAACTAATCACCGAGTTGAGGCCAAAGTAGATTTTAATACAATTAAAATGGAAATTGATAAAGGATATAGAAAGGTCTAGATTCAGGAGAGATGTGAGGGATGTTTATTGAGTACCCATTATATCACATATTCTGTGGGAATTTTTTATCCCATTTCTAGTTTCTCTAAGTTGAATGAGAGAAGTCTTTGGAGCTTACAGTGGAAAAACACATTGTGAGAATGGAAGGTGATCACAACATGGTTGAAGTACTCTCATGTGATGGTCCAACAAAGAAGCACAAGGTGTGGAGGATTTTAGAGAAAGGGGCCTCACTCTATATATGGAGAGACTCCATGGTTTTGATCATGAGTCTCAAATATGTTTGTTAGAGGTTGGAGCAACAGGATCCTCATGGTGAATGGTGTTGAATTTTCAATCATAGGGGATTTCATTACCCAGATTTCAGGCCTACAACTATAGGGTTATAAATTTTTCAAGGATAGGAAAAGAAATTAGGATACCATAAATTATTTTTTTAAAGGTGATGAAAGGGAGAAGCTGGTTAAGCTCTCTTTATTGGGTTATGATATATTATCTATCAAACCCATATGGATTGAGGTGATAGAATTGATCATGTGATATATCACCTTGAATTTTAGGTTTACTATAATTCTTCGTGTGCACTTAAATTTTCTCAACCACTTAAATAATAAGCTCCTGGTTTCATTTCCCTTCTATTTGTTGGCCTCTCTAGAATCTTCGATGAAATATCATTGAAAAACCCTAAGTCTCCTATCTTATATGAGAGTTTAATTTTATTAATCATGGAGCATGCCAAGGATAATAATTTCACCAAGTCTTTGAAAGGAAAATACTCTTCTCACAACAAATCCATAAAGTTGTGGACTATTCTTCTTCAAGCTTGGGTAATTCGAGTGGTGGAGAAGATGATGAGTGGAAATTGGTCTAGAATGCTAGGGATGAATTAGTTGAGGTCCTCTCCTTCTCTCATTTAGACTTAGACCCATAGAAGAAGAGGAAGGGGATCACTAAGAAAAACCATCCCAAGAAGAAATCCAAAAAATTATGCTCTTGTTTTGACATCTTATATATAGGCGAGGATGAGGAGGGTGCAATGTGCAAACAAATTCCATCCAATAGGCGAAAGATATCAGTATTGGTTCATGTAAAGGTAGAGAGAAGGTGTTTGAGGGTGTAGTGGTTGCGAAGTATGTGGGGAATGCGATGGGCAGTCCTCTAGCTACTAGTTCAAGAAAGGCCACTTATGAGATAGGTAACATCCATTCCCTCTTTGAAGATTTATCTTATCTTCATAAAGAAAGAGAGGATCTACTCGATGTTTTATGAATGACTAGGGAAGGGGTTACTTATAATTTTAGACTCACTAAATGGTTCATTCTTGAACTCCATAAAGTTAATGTAAAGGTCAAAGGCTTGAAGGAGAAGTTTTGAAATAGAATTAAGGGGCATTCTTATATGGAGTTGAATGAGTTCAAAGAAAGGTTTTTAGAAATGGATAATTTTATCATGGGTATCAAGAGGGATCTCAAGGAATGCATTCAAGGTGTGGAGAAGAAGGTTCAATAAATAGATTCTAATATAGAAATCCTTTTAAAAGCTAGTAACTATTTAATTAAGAACAATGTGAACACCCTCAAAGTACTTGTAGAGAAATTAAAAGAGCTAAGGGAGGAGTAGATGAATGTTGGACTTTATGGAGGTGACAACTTGAAAGATCCTCCAACTAAAGAAAAAGGGAAAAAACCATGATAAAAGAAGAGAAGGGTCCAAGTGCTAGGTCCTAGCGGAAAAAAAAAACCTTCGATGAAGAGAAGAATGAGTACTGTAATCAAGAAATGGAGGTGGTGAACACCATGCTGAATATGAAATAGGTCCTCCATGTTTGCAATCTATTTTTGTTTTTTTCGGCTATTGTTTTATTTCATGGTTGTTGGTAGACCGTGTTATCTTTAGGTTCAACAACATTTTTTTTTAAAGGGTTTTGGGTCCCTTCAAAACCTGTTTTTCCCTTTTAATCAAAACATTGACCATAACCATATAATTATAACCATAATTTTTATAAATATAATTTCAATATCCCTTCAAACACAAGAAATCTATTTTCACGTTTTTTATTTTTTTTATTTAAATAGATTAGGAAGAAGGCTTTCTATTAGCCAATTATCATTTACATTTGGAGAGGTAACAAATTTCATGATGATTCATTTATTACTATAATTCCCACAAATTGACAAGAGAAAAAGAAACAAAATATAACCAATTTTTTAGGGGTACAACATACACATGTAGTGTCACTAGGTGTGGTAACACATGGACCTAGACATACATATAAGGGTACTTGCTAGTAGAATATGGGCAATGGAAAATAATTGTACCCATGAACGATGATTAATTGGTGCATATCCTTGAGTGACAAACTTTACAATTGAATTCTTCCTAAATATGATAAGAAATTACTAGTGTGATGTCTAATGGGAGTGAAATCTCTAAGTAACCACTCCTTTATATTCTCTATGTGTAAAGTTAAATATTTGTTCTTCTCATAATACACCACAAGGTATATGTTGGAATAATCTCCAACATCTCCCTTCGGGTTCATGACATAGTTTAACCGCCTCCTATGGATCTTAACTAGCGCTTGTATCGAGCATTGACATGTCGATCTTTTGGTGCAACGACAAGGCCAACAATTGGTAACATATTCGGTCATGGTTTTGAACCCCTTAGGTGATGTTGAGGGGGGATTGTTGGACTAACCACCGGCATATCCCTTTGGGTTTGCGACATGGTTTAACCACCTCTCGTGGTTCTTAACCGATGCTTGTATCGGGCATTGACAGGTCGATCTTTTGGTGCAACGGAAAGGCCAACAATATAAACATATTATAGCTTCATAATTTAAATAAGAATGAGTAAATTAAATGCAAATTACTCATTCTAGATATCTTTTATTAACTATCATGAATTCAAGTTATTCATTCCATAAAATTTGACTACTACTTCAAGCATGTGCATAAAGATGGAGATCAAAAATTATTTGAAAATAATTTTTGGTCTATTTTTCATATAAAAATTATGTTATGACACACTTACATTTTTATTCCATAAAAGTTAAAAAAATATATTTTTAATATACAAATAAATGTGCTAGCATTATAATGTGAGGACATTATAATGTATTTGTGTTATTTCTTGCTTTGTAAAATATTTACCCTCTAGGTTAGATTTAACATAGGCATCCAACTCCAAGGGCAATGTCCATGTTAGATTAAAATGGTTAAATCATATAATTAATTACATAGGTCCCCTTTCTTCATTTAGCATACTTAAGATAAACTTAGGAATGTAATTTTTTTGTCTCATAGCATAGGATGATGACACATGTCATGATCTAATTTAATCATCACCTAGGGTTTCATATAGGGTTACTTTTTTCTTTTTTTCTTTTTTAAGGATTCATTATTCATTATTGTAATCATTTGAAAATAAAATTTAGAAGTATATTCAGATATGTTTTGGATCAATACGATTCTCAAAGTTTCATAGTAAATCAACTATTTTCTCTTTCTTTATGATTGGTTTTTTGGTTGTAGGTGATTTATAAGAGTTATGAGATTAATATTTTAACTATAACATGGTATTAAAGTATTAGATCTATGAATTAATATCCATTTTTAAAGAGATTTAGCCTTGAGAAAAAATTAGAGAATTTTGGAGAAAAATGGACAACAATATTGCATCAAAAATATCTAAAAGCCTTCAAAACACTTGCCCAAACATCGCAATCCAAGAAAGGAAAATTTAGTTTTTTAGGGGCATCAAAATTTATGTATTGAATTTTGTACATTTTTATGATGTTTTACAAATGGTTGTCATTAAACCTACACAAAATCCTATGCTATCCATACTTGGTACAAATGGAAATTTTCTATTTTTTTTATATCTTAAAAAATGAAGGGGTTTGTCATTTTCTACAGGGTACAAAAATTTAAAAAAATTAATAGGTTAGTCTCATGAAAAGATCCATTTTCACCCACCTGACATTCCTTACCAATTATATCCAATTGGTGGTGACAAATAAATGGAAAATAGTCACTCAGACCACTATTGACCACTTTCCCACTGTTCAACACTAACATACTTTAATGAGATTCCACTATCATTCTTGTTAAACCACCTATAGTTCCAAAAAAACCATTTATAGTGGTTTGATTTATAGTTTCTATACATTTGGAACTTTGATGGCTCCATAAAGCATGTTTTAGGTCACAAATGTTGGAGTTGATTGTTGAACCCCATAGTGCCCATAAATCACCTACAACCAAAATTCTTATCACATGAAGAGAGAAAAAGTAGATAGAATTCTATACAACCTTGAGAATTTATTGATTGAAAAGGGATCCATGATTGAGGTTCTATATTTAATAATTCTATATTGGATGTTGGATAATAAAAATAATGAGTAATAAATCTTATAAAATATAAAATAAAATGAAATTCTAGATGAAACCCTATGTGAGAATTAAATTACATCATGACATGTCTCCTTGTTCTATGTTATGAGAAAAAAAATCACATGACCTAAATATAGAAAAGGACTCCTAAGCTAAAAGTAAGTGTAATAAAGTAAAAAGGGGACCTAATTAATTAATTAGGTTATTTTATTATTTTACTCTAACACTCCTCCTTAAGTACAATTTAGGGATAAGCTAAAAACCTAATGAATGCATGGATGGGTCTCAACTATAAGCCTTGATGAGGTACCCATATAAAATAAATTAATCTCTTATAACTAGAGAAAAAAGAGAAAATTGTTGGCAAAACAAGAATAGACAACTAAGAGGGTGGGGGGGGGGGGGTCAATCAATTGTCACAAAAATTAACACTTATTTATCATTATTAACCTTTAATATCATATCTAATAATTAACAGTGAAAGCATGAATCAATAACACATCAAAAAGATAATAACACCAAGATTTTATATGTGGAAACCCTGTTAGGGGAAAAACCATGATGGATGTTAGTCCATAAGATTATACCCTATTAGAAGTATAATGAAAATGAATAAGGAATGCACATGCATTGAGGCACATTTCCTAGAGCTCACTGCTCAAATGGCACTGAGAAATTAGCTTCTTCAAAAGAGTATGAACTGAGAAATTAGCTTCTTCAAAAGCTTGATGACAGTTCCGGTTAGGCACATAAATACTTCTTCACACTCTGCTTTGCAATCAAATGATCTGATGATACTTATTCACACATTTCATGTTCATACATCTCAAATGAAGAAAACAATCGATCTTATGTATTTGCTACATGGAATTACATCAAGAACTCTGTCAACCAAAAATAAAAGAATAAATTAATTACAATCTGTCAGCCCAATTTATGAAAGAATATCAATGTGCACCAACCAAAGTTGGTCACAACATAATGAAGACCTAAAATAACTTCCTCAAACATTCCAAACATTAAAATATTAATCCACAAGGATCCTCAACATGCTATAACCACCATCTCGCCCAAGAACATGAAAACCCAAACACACAATGGAAAAATCTTTGATGATGATCACACCAATCAATGCAGATGTGCAACAAGGATATAGCACAATCTAGAAATGTCAATGAACAATGGACAAGCATACAAAACAACTGAAATTACCAAAATAAAGTTCTCTTCTTCCAAAAACATCAGCTACAGTCACAAAATAACTATAGGAACACATAAAACATACAACTTGCACAACTCTTGATGCATACCTCTAAAAAATTTTGGAGTATAAACTAGATAGGCTCAACAACAAACCCTTTAAATCACAACACCTAAATAGAAAAATACTGAATTTTCCACCACACTGATCTTCATAGCACTTCACAGGTTCACAAACAACCTTCAACATATTTATTATAATTTTCTCAATATCCTTGACATATACATTCTTCAAAATTGTCAATGCTAATAGTGTTGACATCAATGACAACCACATATTAGAAATACAACCACAACATCAAAAAATATCCCCCTTTGGCATTGATGGCAACACATGATGTGAACATCAACACAACTAACTCTTTTCAAATTGTTCTTCTCCTCATTACATTACTCTTCCATCTTATCCACCTTAGTTATGATAACTCTTCTCCCCCTTTCTTCTACAAAGTTTTTTCACATTACTCTTCTCCCCCTTTGACATCAATGGAAAAGGTACACATGCTCTGAACCACATAGCTGAATCATCTGAATACTCCCCCTAAGTAGCAGCCACCACAACATCAATCTGAAATAAGGTATGACTATGAGTGCACAGATTGATGCAAATACTTACATCTTAGTTCAGATTAGGAGGGGAAATCACCCCTAACTTTCCTATGAGATAATCAAAAGTATCCTTAGGCAATGGCTTAGTAAATATGTCTGTAATATATTCTCTTGTTGGTACATACTCCAATCTGACTTCTTTATCACTCACTTTGTCTCTCAAAAAGTGATATTTGATAGATATATGTTTTTTCTTTGAGTGCAACACCAGATTCTTAGAAATTTTTATGAAACTTGAATTATCAAAAAATATAGCAACAAGCTCATTATACTCAATTCTGATATCTCTCAGCATCTGCTTCATCCATATTACTTGAGTACAAATTTTTGCAAAAGGAATATATTCTGCCTCAGTAGTAGATAAGGAAATGGAATTCTATTTTTTACTTAACCAAGACACCAACTTCTTCCCCAAGAAGAATGCACCACCACTAGTAAAAAAAAATTCATTCACATCTCCTACCCAATCAACATCAGTAAACATAGTCAAAGTAAGATCATCATCTTTAGGATACCAAAGACCAAATTCAACTATCCCTTTCAAGTATCTGAAAATTCTCTTCACAACAGTCACATGGGATTCCTTTGGATCAGCTTGATATCTAGCATCCATACATACAACATTCATGATGTCTAGTCTGGTCTGAGTCAAATAGAGTAATCCACCGATCATTGATCTATATCTTGTTTGATTTTCTTTAGGACAATCATCATTCTATGTTAATTTGCATCCAGTTACCATGGATGTACCAACTAGTTCTGAGTCTTCCATGCCAAAATTTTTTAGTAATTCTCTTACATATTTGGATTGAGATATAAAGATTCCATCATCTAACTAAGTAATTTGCAATCCTAAAAAAAAAATCAGCTCTCCAATCATTGAAATCTCCAATTCACTTTTCATTTCGTCAGTAAACTTCATACATAAGTCATCATCACCCTCAAAAATGTTGTCATCAACAAAGACTTCAATAATCAACTCTGTATCCCGATCCAACTTGAAATACAAATTACTATCAATATTACCTTTATTGAATCCAAGCTTCAACAAGTATTTATCCAATCTAGCATACCGGGCTCTAAGGGCTTGTTTGAGTCCATACAGTGCTTTCTTCAATCGGCAAACCATATCTTCTTTATCAGTCAGTTGAAATCCATCCAGTTGCTCAACATATACTTCTTCTAGTTCACCATTTTGATAGACTTTGTAGTTCTTAAAAGTAGCATAAGAAAGAAATAATATTAGAGCTTTAATTCTAGCAACAGGGGCAAAGGTTTCTTCAAAATCAATACCTTCCATCTGCGAGTACCCTTTACATACCAGTCTTGCTTTATTCGTGACCACTTCACCTTTTTCATCCAGCATATTCTGAAAGACCCATTTTTTTCCAATCACATTTTTATTCTGGGGTTTGGGAAGAAGAATCCATGTATCATTTTTCTCTATCTGCATTAGTTCTTCCTTCATTTCTTTCATCCAATATTCATCTTTACATGCTTCATTGACATTGTTGGGCTCAGTCTTGGAAATCAAGCAATACTCTTCTTCAATTTTTCTTCTAGTCTACACACCTTTGTTCTTATCTCCTATAATTTGATTTTCAGAATGATTTAGCTTTACATACCTCAAAACTATATGATTTTCTTGAACTTACGGTTCTTCTATTCTTTCTTATGTGCTTCTACTAGCTTCTCCTTCTTGATTTTCTTGAGTCATCTAAACAATTTGAACTTGATTTTGTGTCTAATAATTTTGTCCATTATTAGTACTATCATGTTGGTCATCTAAATCATATCCACATATCTAGATGATCTAAAGTGTCTTTATCAACTCTGACATTTTCACTTTCAACCATTTTCCTTAATCTTCTATTATAGCACTGGTAGGCCTTGCTCTTAGTAGAGTAACCCAGAAAGATTCCTTCATCACTCCTAGCATCAAAATTTCCAATATCTTCATCTCTCTTGATATATCACCTACTTCCAAAGATTTTGAAATATATAACAGTAGGCCTATAACCAAACCAGAGCTCAAAAGGACTCTTACTAGAATTACCATTAACATTTACCCGATTAATAGTATATACAACAGTGCTTACAACTTCTCTCCAATAGATATGAGGAACATTACCTTCCAACATTATAGTTCTAGCAGCATCTAGAATTGTTTTGTTCTTTCTCTCAACAACTCTACTCTATTGATGGGTCCAGGAAGAAGATAACTATCTTTTGATTCCATACTTTTCATAGAAAGAATTGAACTCTTGGGAAGTGAATTCACCACCTTTGTCTGACCTTAAGCACTTGATCTTCAATCCTATCTCGTTCTCGGCCATAGCTTTGAAAATTTTAAACTTTTCTAATGCTTCATGTTTTTCTCTCAAGAAAGAAACCCATATCATCCTAGAGTAATCATGAATAAGCAACATAAAGTACCTTTCTCCTTGTAGACTTATGATTCTGGAGGGACCACTTAGATCAGTATGCACTAGCTCCAGTACTCCATTAAAATGATGGAGTTTTCTCTGAAAATAAATTATTGTCTACTTTCCCATCTGACATTCCTTGCATATAGTGTTAGTAGGCTTCACTAGCTTAGGAAGATCTCTAACTACTTGAGTGGAACTGACTTTGACAATATTATCATAATTCACATGACATAGCCTCCTATGCCATAACCAACTTACATCAACTTGAGCAATTGAACAAATTTCACTAGCAACACTCAGGTGAAAAATATTACCTCTTGTCTTTGTACCTGAAGAAATTACATTTCCAGAACTTCCTAGTATCCTGCACTTACCATCTTTGAATTGAAGATTGTATCCCTTGTCTACCATCTATCCAACACTCAACAGGTTATGCTTGAATCCTTCAACATAAAGGACATGATTAGTATTATATTTACCACCAAGAGAAATAGTGCTTTGCCACAAACCACACCAGCATTATTATCTCCAAATGTTACAACACCACTGTCATATTTCTCCAAGCTTATAAACTTTATTTTGTCACTAGTCATGATGTGAGCATTCATTGTTAATCACCCATTCATCCTTTTCTTCAATTTTGGCTGCAAGAACTTTCTCAATATTCTTATCAGTAGCAGATTCAATGGACACCATAACATTTTCCTTGATAGCAATGAATACCCATCCATCTTCATTTCCATTTTCTTTATCAAATTCATCATCAGTAACACCTTCTTCAGCATAATAACATTTCTTTTGAAATCTAGGCTTATCAGGTTTGAACCTAGGAACTCTTTCAGGACACCTTGATGCAAAATGACCTATCTTATTGCAAGAGAAACATTTAATAGGAAAATTTCCTTTATATTTACCTTGACCTCTAGCTTCTCTCTTCACAATCAATGCTTCTAGCTCTTCTAAATCTCTTTCTTCATCTTCAATATGTATCATCTCATCTTCATACTTGAATGTATTTCTAGAACTTTCTCCCAGATCATATCTTTGTTGTTTTCTTCTAGATACAGTGGCCTTGAATGTAGATTTTGTCTTAAGAGTAGATTCACCAAATTCACTCAATTCAAAGGCAACAAGCTTACCAATCAACATGTCTCTTGTCACATTTGTCACTGTCCTAAGTTCTTCAATAGCATGAAATTTTATTTTGTAATAAGAAGGCAATGATCTGAGCACTTTAGCCACAATCTCTTCTTCATCTAATATTCCACCGGCACATCTAATATCCATCACTAGTTCATTCACTTTTTGCATGAAAGAAATAATGTTTTCATCTTCATTCATTTTCAAGTTTTCCCACTTTCCCTTTAGACTTTGTAGCTTAGAAACTTTCACTTGTGCATCTCCTTCATACAATGCTTCCAACTTCTTCCAGATCTCATATGTTTTTTTCAGACCCATTACATTTGTCATCTTTGAATCAGTCAAAGCACTCAATAATGCTTCTATAGTCCTGATATTTGTTTTAGCTTCTTTGATCTGATTAGGAGTAGAGGGACCATTCTGAGGAATAATATATGTTCTTTGTAATCTTCTAGAAGGGATCGCTAATGTACTTCAAATGACACTCCATTCTAGCTTTCCACAAAGAGTAGTTTTTTTCCATTGAATCTAGGACTATCCTTCTTGTGTGATGTCATCTCAGATCACCTCAAGCTATTAAGCTTCTTCAGAGGAACCGGCTCTGATACCAATTGTTAGCAAAACAAGAATAGACAACTAAGAGGGGGTGGGTGAATCAGTTTTCATAGAAATTAACACTTACTTATCCTTATTAACCTTTAATCTTAGATTTGATAATTAACAGAGAAAGCATGAATATGATTAACACATTAGAAACACAAGAAAACCAAGATTTTATACGTGGAAACCCTATTAGGGGAAAAACCATGGTGGATGTTAGTCCATAAGATTATACCCTATTAGAAGTACAATGAAAATGAATAAGGAATGCACATGCATTCAGGCACACTACAAAGAGCTCACTGCTCAAATGGGAAGGCTCACTACCTTATAGAAACATCAGATTAAATCCATCTGAAGAGTAAGAAATGAGAAATTAGCTTCTTCAAAATCCTGATGACAGTTCTGATTAGGCACAAAAATACTTCTTCACACTTCACTCAATATTCTTGACACTCTTCTCTACAATTGAATGATCTGATCTTTATTCACACATTTCACATACACACTTCATGTTCATATATCTCAAATGAAGAAAAAAATCGCTCTTATATATCCGCAACATGGAATTACTTCAACTCTATCGACCAAAAATAAAAGAATAAATGAATTACAATCTATTGTCCCAATTCATGAAAAAATCTCACTGTGCACTAGCCAAAGTTAGTCACAACATAATGAAGACCTAAAACAACTTCCTCAAACATTAAAAACATTAAAATATTAATCCACAAGGATCCGCAACACGCTATAACCACCATGTCGGCCAAGAACATGAAAACCCGAACACACAACGGAAAAATCTTTGATCATGATCACACAAATCAATGTAAATGTGCAACAAGGATATAGAATGATCTAGAAACATCAATGAAAAATGCACAAGCATACACAAAAACTAAAATTACAAAAATCACATTCTCTTCTTCCAGAAACATCAGCTACAGTATCAAAATAATTGTAGGAACATAAAATAACATACAACTTGCACAAATCTTGATGCACAGCTCTGAAACTTCCAGAGTATAAACTAGATAGGCTCATAAACAAAACCTTTAAAGCACAACACCTGAATAGAAACATACTGAATTTTCCACCATGTTGATCTTCACAACACTTCATAGCTTCACAGATAGCCTTCAACATATTTATTATAATTTTCTCAATATCCTTGACATATACAACCTTCAAAACCATCAATGCTAATAGTGTTGAAATCAATGACAACCACAACATCCAACAAAAACCTCATGAGATAATACTCCTCTCCAAAAGAGAGAAAGCACATAAATATGTACTAAATAAATAAATAAATGAGGACTCAATATGAGCCCCTAATGACTACTTTTGTCACACAAGTACAATAATGTCACCCCAATAGGAGCGAGAAGATAATGATATGAATCTCACATCAAGACATAGATCCTATCCCAATGATTATGGAATCTTAAATTAAGGTTCGTAATCTTAAACTATCTTACAAAAAATAAATATTGACTCAATATCTCATAACCATGGAATTGAAATGATACAAATTCAATAGATAAATAAATGTCATATCACATCTCATATGTTTAGTGCATAATCTAGGTAAAAGCACATAATATATGATATAAAAAAGTATAACTCAATCTATCATGCTATGTATTCAACTAATTAAACAACCTAGAAGTACAAATACAAATAATGATATAAAAATGATATGCAAACACAATCAATATAGTCTCTGACCACCACCAACCCTAATAGACATTTGCAAGTCTAAGAGATGAGAACATGGATTAGGTTATTTTCCACCCAACCACAAAGCTTACACTTCCCCAAAATTATTCCTACTCAAAGAAAACTCAACCCTACACAAAATACCTAGCAACTTGGAAAAAATAAGCAGCAAGGAACCGAGGTGCAACTTGATATATATACATGCATTTCTAACATAAACATGCAATGTACTACTATTGGGATATGGTAGAGAAACATATAAATATAATTTTATAGGTAAAATTCATTTATTTCAATGAAAATATGGATTTTGACAAAGCACTACATTAAACCAGAAGATCTTGAAAAGAGGATTGACCTTCTTTGTTGGTCCATATTCGACACCCTATCCCAAAAGGTAAACCCATTTCACATATAGAATAATATGTATATCCAAATATCACAAAAATAACTAATTTTTTTTCTTTCATGAAAATGATTATATGAACATCTTTCATTATTTCACCTTTTCATGCATTAATGATGGTAAAATATATAATTGACATGCAGATTTAATTTTTAATGATATTTCTCAATTTCATGCAATAATCACTAATTTAAATGTCTTGCATGTTTAATCCATAAAAAAATTGTTTGTAATATGTGACGCATATTTGTGCTATTATATATACATATAGTTATATGTATATATTATGGGTGTATATATATGTACATTTATATAACTATAGTTATTCTATTTGATATGCAAATTTAAAATAAAAGGCGCGGATCCATGAAAGGATAATTTCAACTATATAGTTTTACTTTCTTGTTGTCAGATCATCATAACTAATTTAAATAGTTTACTAATGTCATCTTACTGCCATTTAAATAATGTTCGTATATATATATATATATATATATATATATATATATATATATACTACTATTAAATATGCAAGGATTATAGAAACATGAAGGTTTTTATAACAATAAAAAAATTCCATTTATTTAGGTTAAATAATCTCTTATCTTATATATATGTATATATAATAAAATCGACATGGATAACTACTATTTCTAAATCTATTGCACAAGTTTGAAATAATAGTAAGGAATTTTGTATGGTTTAAATTGATATGCTCTTAAATTTCCCCAACCCTAAAAGGAAACCTATATATCTAATTATTTTCCTTAATAAGAAGATTAAGAATGGACTAGCTTGATCATATTGATGTGGAGAATCAAATATAAAGTCAAAATTGGATGTTGTCTTATTGGTCTAATTGCCATACTTAAAATGAATATCATAAAACTTAATTACTTGTTATAGAAAGAGTAGTTGGCATAAGAATCTTGTAAATTTAAAGTATGAGAGCATTAGATGATGCCCAAAATCAAAGTATACTGTGAATGTGATTAAAGAAATATCAAGTTGAATTGGTAATCAAAACTTTTAGGTAGATCTTTAACACCATCATTACCTACATCTTTACAATTGGATGCTTTATTTTATTTCAAAGAGGGATCAAATCTATGTTGGGCATACTTTTTAGATGATGGGGGTGTTCTGAGTTGAAAACAAATATTATTTTGTAATTCCTTTATCTTTAACTCAAGGTCATTATAACTCTGTAGTTGAAGATGGATTTTCTTTAAATGAAGATTTAACGAGTTGTCCTAAGCAATTACCTAGTGTATCATTTGATTTCAATGAAATTAGATGTGTTTAGGTTAGTTTTTCAAAAATTATAGGAAAATAGCCATAGGCAACGATACATGAGTTTTTAAAATGTTGTAATTGCATTTTATCAAGTATTCATACATACAAATTATGAGAGCATTGAGTAGGCACAATATTTGTTTGAAAAAATGGCTGAAGGAAATTTTTTGATGATGGTAGAGTAAGCACACTATGGATTTATCAAAAAAATTATCAATATCCATGCAAATAGAGGTATCATCAAAATTATAGGAAAATCAATGAAAACAAAGATACTAAAACATACATTAAAGTTCCATAAAAAGTATAGGTAGATTTATGCAATAAACTATAATTATCTCAAGAATTAATGAAGTGAGGCCTACTTGATTATGAATTCCCAGGTCAAGATTTAAGAGGTGTGCAAGAGAGTTGCCCTAATTATTTGATTTGCTTGCTTTTGCAAGTTCAGAATAATGTAGTCATAACATCAAAAACAAACCTTTTATTTATTATTTTTAATATTTTCAAGGATTAAAGCTCAACTCTAGTTTCTATTTTTAAACTAAACTTTCACCTCGCGCATGATTTATCATGCAATTTTTTTTTTTTTAAATTATTTCAAAAATAAAATAAAATTTAATAACTTTTTTTATTTAATTTTAAAATTTTCTTTCTAATAATGATCTATTTATAGTTTATTTATATATTTAATTTAATTTTTGTTTTTATTCGTAATCTATTTATATAATTTTAATAACACGTTCTTTATATATATATATTTTTATATAATAATATCTTTACTATATTATTGTTAATATATAAATATAAATTATTCAATTTATTATTATCAAAAATTATAAAATAAAATCTTCTATTTTTCTCAATTAAATTCATTTAATTTTCAAAAATAAATAACCATAATACATACTTTTATTTTTCCAATTAATTTAATTTTCACAAACATAATAACCATAAAACATAGTCATTAATTAAATTATAATGTACAAATGACATATTCAAATAACACAATGCAATCATAATCATACAATGCAATATGGATGTAACTATGTGATTGTGTGTTTATCGGGTTCCCATCATCCAAATTATTACCAAGTGGCTAGGATACTTCTACCTCAACTATGTTCTCACCTTTGAGATGTTCCTACACTCATTCACACTTAGATTTTAGTCAATAGGTTAGTCCTAAGTTAGTCCATAAAATTATAGCCAAAGCACATGCATATAACATCTCATCTCCATTTTAATTTCAGTTTGAAGAATTTAAAAATAATATCTAATTTAAAAAATATATCCATAATCAAACAATCATAAGATAATCAAGGAATAGTCTCAACCAATTTTATTTATTAATTAATTAAGTTTATACAAGAAAAAATGAGATATGACATCCTTCCCCACTAGGAAGAGACATCATCCCTATGTCTTCTTAGACACACACTAAAATAATAAGAGTATCACAACAATGTAACAAAGTATCTCATTATGTAAAAAAATTATATCAAAACTAAGTACTCAAATGAGGATGTGAGTTGTCTATATCCTCTGCATTCTCCCATGTAGTAATATCCTAAAGATATTTCTCCCACTAGACCTTATTGTTGCAAGTATGAGCATTTAGTGTTGTCATTAATGTCTATTTTTGGGTGAGATTTTTGCAAGAGTGTGAGAAATTGATGCTATCCATGCTTTGATTATTTAAATTATGTTTTCATTAGTAAAGCTACTGGTGTCAACCTCTAGTGTTTCTTTGATAAGATTTTGTCTATGGATTAATTGATAATTTTATATGTTTCAATTAACTTGGAGGTGATGATGAAGTGCTGAGGATGTGTCTCTAGTTCTTGGTTTCTAAGTGCTTTTGAGAAAATTTGATAAAAAGAGGAAGCAGTGTGTTGCAGTGTTGTTCTGGGTTACAGAGTTATGTTCTTGTTTTTCTCCGCATTTCTTCTAGGTTGAACATTTGCATGTGCACTTCAGATATGTTGATCATAGATATTCAGAGGTGTTATATCCAATATTTGGTGTGTTGGATCATTGTGCAGTAGAAGTTGTGTTCACTAGTGTGTGAATTATGTATTACAAAGGTATTTGAGAGAAATGTATTTACTCTACATTTATCCACAATTATGTTTCAAGTCTTGTGGTTCTGAAGGATTGTTGATAGTGTTGGTATCTTTATTCCATTGAAGTGGTTTGAGGTTTGGTGCTTTGAAAGTCAGTTTCTTGACTTATAGTGTATGGAAGAGTTGTTTGGATGTATTGAATGTATACATTCTTCAGGTGGAAGTTGTTGTGAAGGATTTTATTGAATTTCATAATGTTTGTGGAATATTCTAGGTCATTTTCAAGCATGGTGTGTGGTTCACAAGTCATCCTTGGATTTAAGGAAGAGTGTAGTTAAAATTTAAATGGTGTTTACATGGGTAATAGTCAACCTCGTGTTTACACTAATTACGGTGGGTAATTATTGTTTATAGAAGCATGTGTTTGAGTGGTATTATATATTTGGGTTCCAAATAAGGAATTATGTGGTCTGCTTTCACTTCTATCCACCATGGAAGTGTTTTAGCACTGACCTAATTTGAACTTGTATGGTTGATGTGCATAGCTGACCTTGGAGAAAGGTTTCAAGGTTGAAGATGATATAAATAAGTGTTAATTTGTTGAGGGATGATGAGATAGGCAAGAAATATTTTAATGATGTGAATTGTATAGTGTTAAAGTGTGAATTTGAGAAGTGTAGTGTGAGATTTCATGTGTTAGGCTATTGGATGTAACAACTAGAAGGTGCCTACAATTCGTTAGTCAAGCTGCGAAGGTGTTGGTGATGTTGTGGTGGATTTCCCTATTGCATTGAGATGGATTTCTCTATGTAAAATTTCTTCTCTATCTTCTTTTTTATTCTAGAAGTGAGCCTTTGGTAGTGATCCTTTCTATCTTTGGGTAGTGAGCTCTCTGGCCATGAGATTTGTTGTATTGGATATTGTTATTACTTATATTGTGAGCTAATCCTCACCGTGGTTTTTCCCTTCTTGGGTTTTCCATGTAAATCAAGTGTTCTCTTGTGTATAGTGTTAAGGTTTTTTAGTTTCTATTATTTTATTTTCATGCTAATTCATCATAACAGATTAAGGGTTTATTGAATGAATGTGGATATAAATGTTAATGAGGGTTTTGAAGTATTTAAGGTACAATTGATTCACCCCCTCTTAGTTATCTTATGCATTCAACAATTGCTATCAGAGCAAGCTTCCTTGGAGAAAATATTAACCACTGAGGTATATCTAGGATGGCACACAAGAAGGAGATCCCTATGTTTGATGAAATGGACTATGCATTCTAGAAAACAAGAATGAAAGGATTTCTAAGTTATCTAAGATATGATGTCTAGAAATCAGTTCAAAATGGATATACTATGCATACAAATGTTTCAAGCACTAAAGCTGAAATCAAGGCCTATGAAAGCAATAGTAAAGCAAGGTGTACTCTCTTAAGTAGTCTTACAAGTTTTAAAGTAGTGAAAGTTATGAATTTGAAAATTGCTAAAGAAATGTGGACAAAGTTGGAAAGCATTTATGAAGGAGATGATGAGGTTAAACAAGCCAAGATGTAGAATTTGGAGATCACATTTGAGAACTTGTGAATATCTAAAGATGAACATTACAAGATACATGTAGAGGGTAGATGAAGTGGTCAGCTCCATCAAAGGTCTTGGTGGAAAATTCAAAGAATCAAAAGTGGTAAAGAAAATTATTAGAACCTACCTAAAGCTTATAGTCATAAAGTTTTTTCTATTGATTAATTTTCAAACCTATATTGATATACTAGATATTAATTGTGTAGTTCTCTAACTATAGTTGAAACAAGAGAATTTGGTACAAATAATGGTGTAAAATTTGAGACTACTTTTAAGGCTAGAAAACTAGAGAAGATTGAAGAATTAGATCAAGAGGATCTTGATGATGTGGAATATAACTTTGTGAAAATGATGAAAAAGGGTACTGGTAGGTACAAAGGTAAGTTTCCTTTCAAATGTTTTAGTTATGGAAAGATAGGTCACTATGCTTCAAGATGTCCAAACAAAGTTGTGAATGAAAAAAGCAAGGAGAACAAAGGTAAGACGATTAAGAAAATATATTATGTTAGAGAAGATGCAAGTATTTTTGATGATGAATTTGATTATGGAGATGATGATGATGAATGCTTGTTCATGGCTTTAAAAGATAATTTTTTTTCTACTAACTCTAAAAGATGTGTGAAGGAAAACCCTTTGGATAAAGGTTAATACTGAATGTACTTTGGTATCTTCCTTTCATGCTAGATAGGATAATAACTATTGGATCATTGGCAGTGGATTATCTAACCATATGAACAGAGACATGAGTAAGTTTGTTAAACTTGAAAAGTATGATGGAGGAATTGTTAGATTTGGTGATGATTTAGGTGCTAAGATATGTGGAATAGGTTCAATTAGCTTTTATGACAAGAATAATACTAATAATGTTTACTATTTTAAATGTTTATGACATAAAATTTTGAGTGTTGTACAAATGTGTATCAAAGGATACAATCGTATGTTTCAAAATGATGGATGTGAGATTAGAAAAGGGTTTGAAATTATGATTTTTGCTAGAAAAGGGAAAAATGGAAATGTTTATCAGCTCAAGGGTACTGATGGTCATTTTTTAATGAATCAAATTAATGAAATATGGATATGGCACAAGAGGATGTGTCACATTAAATTTGGTAATTTGGTAAGAATTATTTTAGTTCAAGCAATGAGAGATTTGCCAAAGATTATAAAGCTATCAATGTTGTCTACAAATATTGTTAGATTGGAAAGAAAACAAGAAGAAGTTTCAAAGGAAAAGAACAATCTACTACCGGATTGTTGGAGTTGGTACATATAGATATTTGTGGTCCTACAAGATTAACAAGTTTTCAAGGTAACAAGTATTTCAATATTTTGATTGATGATAACTCTAGAATGACATGCGCTACTTTCCTTCAAGAAAAATATAAAGCCCTAGATATGTTCAAAGCATTTAAATTTATGGTTGAGAATGAAATGGGGATTAAAATAAATTGCTTGAGGTATGATAGAGGTGGAGAGTTCACCTCCAATGAATTTAACATGTTCTGTGAGAATCATGAAATAAAGAGGCACTTGTCTACCCCTAGATCTCCTCAAAAAAATGGAGTGGTTGAAAGAAAAAATGGGACTATTCAAGAAGCTACAAGGACTATGATGAAAGAAGCTAACCTATTGAAAGTATATTGGAGAGAAGAAATTTATATTGTTGTTTATATAGTTAATAGAGTTCAAGAAAATAAAAACAACACAAAGACTCCCTATGAGTTGTGGTATGTAAAGATCCCTATTGTCAAGTACTTTAGAGTATTTGGAAGCAAGTGTTATATTAGAAGAGATGAAGAAAACTTGGGAAATTTTGATGCAAGGTCTGATGAAATAATCTTCCTTGGATATTCTACTAAAAGAAAAGCCTATCGGTGCTATGAAAAAAAACTAAGAAGGATTGTTGAGAGTGCAAGTGTCAAGATTGATAAATATTTTCAGAACTCAGTGGTGATAGATGGATATGAATTAGATGAGCCTATTTACAGAGAAAAAGAAAAGTCTAAGGAAAAGGAAGTGCAATTTGAAGAGGAAGAAGCTTCGAAAAAGACCCGTAGAACCCCTAAGTATGTGTAGTTAAATCATTATAAAGAACAGATCATTGGAGATAAAAGAAAAGGTATATTGAAAAGAAGAAAAGCTACTGAAGAAGAGGTAAAATTGTGTTTAAATTTTGAAGTTGAACATAGAACATTGATTGAGGCATGTAAAGATGAACATTGGATAAAAGCTATGGAAGAAGGACTACTTCAAATTGAGAAAAAATAGACTTGGGAACTTGTCCCAGGACCCACAAATAAAAAAATAATTGGAACTAAGTGGGTATTCAAAAATAAACTAAATGAGAATGGAGAAGTGGTAAGAAATAAGGAAAGGCTTGTGTGTAAGGGCTACTCAAAAGTTGAAGGAATATATTTTGAGGAGAAATTTCCTTTGGTGGAAATAATTGAAGCTATCAAGATGTTTCTGGCTTTTGCAACACATAATGAATTTAATTTTGATCAAATGGATGTGAAGTCTACTTTCTTGAATGGAGAATTGGAAGAAGTGTACATAGAACAACTAGAAGGATTTCATTTATCAAATAAAGTGAATATGATCAAGTGAGAAATTTTTGGATTAAAATTGTGTCAATTTTTTGTATCAATGTTTTAGATCATCCATCATTAGGATGATAAGCCAAGAACGAGAGAGAGAGAGAGAGAGAGAGAGAGAGAGAGAGAGAGAGAGAGAGAGAGAGAGAGAGAGAGGTAACAGACTTGGATATTTAAATAGGTGAGGAGTTAGGTAGAGAAAGAAGTCAATAGGACAATTAGGAAAAAAATAAAAAGTTGAAAAATCAAATATCACAACAAAAACAACAAAGAATTTCCAAAAATCAAACCAAAAGATGAAATGAAATTTTAAACCTTATGATGATATAAAATAAATTAAAGAAAAAAAACTACAAAAAACTATTAAAATAATAAAAGAGGACAAACAAATGAACAAAGAAGCAAATGAAAAAGAAAAAAAAATATATGCCTTAGATTAAAGATTAAAGATATACATTCCATTAACAAACATATTATATAAATTGATTAAATAAAGAAGAATATAATAAATAAGTATGAAAATATTATTAGTTAAGAAAAAATTACAAATATAAATAGAAGATACTTATTGTAAACCTTATACTTATTTAAATTAAACATAATATTTAAACATCCCTATGATACTTATTGTAAATGCTATGATATTGAGTAGAAGGTTTACAATTTATATTTTTTGTTAATTTACTTAAAACATTGTAACCTGATATACATATAATACAATCATGAGAGTGTTTTTAATATAACCGAATATGGTCTGTAAATTGAATAAGGCATTATATGGATTGAAGCAAGCTCCCATAGATTTCTATTCAATGTTGGATAAGTATTTGATAATAAACACATTCAATAAAGGTACCAAAAATAGTAATCTCTACTTTAAAGTTGAAAAAGATAAAATCTTGATTGTGGTTGCATATGTTGATGACATAAATTTTTGAGGTAATTTAGCTATGTGCAAGAATTTTTCAAAAGAGATGTGATGAGAGTTTGAGATGCCTATGTTTGGGGAGATAAATTTATTCCTTGGGCTACAAATCAATCAAACAGATAAAGGTATATTCATCTCACAATCAAAGTATGTCAAAGAAATGTTGAATAAGTTTGGAATGGAAGAATCTAAACTGGTATGTTCTCCTATGGTTACTAGTTGCAAACTAAGCAACAATGATGAATCTCATAAGGTTGATCAAAACAAGTAAAAATCAATGATTGGTGGACTGCTATATCTAACTTCTACTAGACTAGACATTATGTATGTAGTTTGTCTTGTGGCTAGATTCCAAGAAGACCCTAGAGAATCACATGTTGTAGTAGTAAAGATGATATTCAGATGTTGAAATGGCAATATGGATCATGGATTATGGCATCCAAAAGATACTAATTTCACTTTGAATACTTATACAAATGTAGATTGGGTTGGTTGTATAGATGATAGAAAAAGTACAAGTGATGGTGCATTATTTCTTGGATTTAGATTGGTATCATGGCTAAGCAATAAATAAGATTCATTATTTGTATTTATTGTAGAGGTTGAGTACATTGCAAAAACCTCCGCAAGGCTGTGGTATTTGACCCATACACATATGAAAAATGGAACACAAGGATATAACATAGGTGTGATGTAAAGTAAAATGATTGAAGACATTTAACTTTATAATTTGAGTGGTAGAAGGGTTAAGGCTCTTTATAATGGATAATTTTGGTATCAAACTAGCAAAATTAGGCAAATTTTACAAGTTCCAACAAGTTTGTTGAGTGGTAACATAGATTTTTTCATTCTTCATTCCCTCATTCACTTCATTATTTCATTTCAAGGTTTGATTACCCAAACAAGGTTTGACCAAGGAAAACCCCCATTCATCCAAAAATAAACATTTTTCTCTCTTGTTTGTGTGATTGCAGATTTAGGTTGAAGAAGGATTTAAGACCTTTTGAAGAGAAAATTTGGAAACAAATTTAAAGTTACAAAAGTTGTAAAAGTTGTTCTCAAATCATGGAATCTAACCTAAAAATGTGATTTCTAACTTTCTGACACTAAAACCTAGACAAATTATAAGCTATAGATCAGCATCAGAGGCTCCCGAAAGTTGTAGAAAAACCTTGATAAAAGACCCATTCGCCCATGGGCGAATGAGTCCCAATCAACCTTCAAAAACTACCTTTTGGTGACTAGCAAACACATTTTTTCCCTTCTCAAATTTGCATTTGGTTTTTTGGTTCTGCTAATATTGATTTTAATATTGTTGTCTCAAGTGTTTGATTGCATTTTGGAATTGATTTGCTATTTTTAGTTTTTCTTCCCAAAGTGTTGTTTGACCTTGACCCCTATTCTTCAGCCATAAGAAAATATGAAGATTCTCACATTGGGTTGATTCACCTAAGGTTTGTTAGTCAATTCTTTGTGGGGATCTCATTTCCTAATGAAATAAAGGAAGATAGGTCCCTCATTTTTCATCAATTTCACATTTTGGTGAACACCAACCTATTTTTTTCATTTCAATAATGCCTACAGGTCTTATATTATGCATGCTAGGTCTTACATCTAGGATTTATTTGTGAGTTGGTTTTATGCACTCTCCCCCTCAATGGCATCACCTATTCCAATCATTGCACAATTTTTTTTATAAGTGATGGCTAATATTTTATTATTTTTCTTCTTTCTCATAACATTCATTTGCTTGAATAGAACTGTAGAGAATTTTTTATGATAAAATATTTTTTCTTGAATAGAACTAGAGAGAAATTTTTATGATAAAATACTCACTTGGGCAGAGATTTTATGATGGAATACTTTCTCTTGCATAAAATTAGAGAGAACTTTAATGATGGAATACTTTCACTTGAATGTAATTGGAGAGAACTGTTTAAAATCGAATATTTTTTCTTGAGTGAGGTGCCCATGATTTTCAATGTTATTTTCTCTCTTTGGAAATGATATTCTTTGGTAAGAGTAAAATAACTCCAATTATCATATAGTAAAGTGGTACTTTTACAAGTATCCATTTGAAGCTCTTCCATGAATCTTCAAGGCCACTTTCGTATTTTACTCTTTGATTTAAAAAATATAGAAGATAACTTTCTTAAAAGTATTATACCATCCATGTAAGAGTTCCGAAACCATTTATCTTGAATACATATTCTAAAATAGAATCACTAGTATATTTAGTAACAGAGTAATCAAATTGTTGATTCTTGGAGGAAAAATATTTTAATATGCATTTTTCATTTTCTAGTAAGCATGTGGTATTTATCATAAATATAAAATAGTCTAATGCTCATGGAAGGAAAAATTATGGTACTAATCATATAGGAGTGATCCATAAAAAATTTAAGCAATGGGTGAACTATCCTTTCTAGGCTTGCTCCCCGAATAGTTTATTAAGGCAATAGCCACCCATCATAAATAATTGTAATATACCCAAAAACAGAAGTTGAATTGTAAATATTTAGTGTAATGAAATGGAATTTTGTCATGTGGAATTAAATTTATTGTTACCATTATTTTCTATTTCTCCCTTGCCATTAGTAATTAAATGTATGAGACTCTTTGTGGAATGATGGATAAAGAATATTCCATAAAAATAGTACTTTTAAAATTTTAAAATTTAAAATGTGGAAACCACTATATTGCATAGAGCTTAAAATTGTGAAAAGAAAAATATGAATGACAACTAAAGAGTGAAATACAAATCAACTAGGTCATTTTTCTTTATGCTTTTGTTATTATGAAGAACATGTAACTTTTTAGAGGAATTTTTTTAATATACAAAGCTAATTACAAAGGTAAGTTCCAAAAGGGATCAATAATGAGCATTCCAACTCAATAGATGAATAATTTCCTGTAGGTGAAACCCTTTGACAAACTTAATTAGTTTTAATGAGAAATGTTGAAGAAAATATGCACAAACACATATGAATGTGGTGATGATGTAGATTAATTTCTTTATTCTTCATTAGAATTGAAGTGCATTGTATTTGGTTTATGAAGGAAGTAGGTTATGTCATAACATACCATTCTTGGATGTTCTTCTTAAGAGGAATGTAAATAGATCTCTATCTAAATCCATGTTCTCATCATATTTTGCCTAAAAATTTAAGGGTTAAAAATATTCTAGCCATAAAATTTTTTAGGATATCAGATGAGAAGCACCTACATCAAGAATTAAATTATCTTAGAATTTTTTAAAAAGAATGACTATATAGGATGACAGATCTCTAGAGAATTTTTTTGAGACAAGGAAACCATTAGTGAAAAGAAAGAATTAAGGATTCATCAAAAGTTCCTCCAAATTTTCCTATAATACATTGAAAGGGTCTTCAATAAAATTTGTAAAATTTTAAAATTTCTTATCTTAAGATTTGTATTTGTTAGCAAAAACAAAATCTAGAAAGGAGACATTATAAATTATTTTTGAGATTGATTTGGAGTGTTGTGCTAGCATTTTGAAGTATATTTTTTTATCTTATATTTAAAGAAAATAAGATGAAGCTTTTAATACATTAGGTATTTTGTCAAACAACACACATGCTTTGTTTATATTTCTACTTTTTTCATACACATCTATGAGGATAGTTGCAACTAGTATGGCATCAAACCAAATTCCTCTATCTTTCAATTTTGAATGGCACATTTCAATTTTAAATGAGCATTGTGGACAATGCACAGAGCCATTGTTCTAAATTATATTGATAAAAATTGAATGTTGGTAATTTTTATCCTTGGATATAATCTCAAAATATTTACGAGTTCCACGATCTTTGGGTTTATTAAGCGAAGTTATTTCATGTTAAAATGTTTCAGAAGAATATTGTTCTCAATACTATCATCCATTTTGTGAATAATCTAATCAATAAATCCTTATCGATCTAAAGAATAAGGAGCAAGTAATAGATCCACCTCTCTTTTGTTTATCAAATCCTTTGCATAGGGATATCATAGGAAGCTATGACATCATGATATGAGGTTATCAATACTACTTTCTAAGGTGTAGTAGAGTTACTACTGAAACATTGTTGTACCTAAAACTAAGGGGTCATTGTCATTAGTATTCATCCATCTTCTCATGAATGTATATACACACATCCTTTGTATGCATTACAACACTTGGAACCCTAGTGAATGCACCTTCAGGGTCTATCTCCATAGATTTATATGTGTGCTTCTTGAATTTAGGTCTTGGTCATTCGAGCACATCAATCACTTGAGTAAACATCTTGAACTTATTTCAAACTAGGGTTTTGTAGGAAATTGATAAATACCTTTAGAATTCGGTGGTAGCACTTCAAAATCACTTCAACACTTGTTTTCTCTGCTCTCCACTTCAAATGCTCGATCCCAAATGACTTTGGAAAACTCAAAATAAAATATAAACCCTTTTCTAGTGACCTAATATGTATTAGCTACAGAAGTAAAAAATTAGTTTGAAAAGCTAGTAAATCCTTAATGTATTGTCATAGGAACCTTCAATCACTCTGAAAATCTATGTAACAAGATATTTCACACTAGAGATTTCACCAACAAATCAAGCATATCACCCAACACATATACTAGTATGCTAAAGACATCATCATCTCATCTTTGGCAGGGTGCTAAAAAAATTTCTGCTAAAACTCCCCCTAAGCCAATTCTCTTTATCTATTTTTTGAAAGAAACATCTTCTAATTGCTAAAAATTTACGCTACAAAAAAATCCCAATTATTTTAACCTCGTTAGTTAAGCTAATTGAACACACAAAGAACTTGAGGTGTAACACTAATAATAGTCAGCGATCCACATGCATGGAAGAATACTACATGCATCAAGGGTGATGTATGCATGCCATCTCCATTGGCACAATGCTTCAAGAGTGGGGTGGGTGAAGTGACCTAGTCACATGCATGAAGTACAACATATGTAGCCAAAAAAAATATTGATTAATGGGTTACCTCTAACCATTAGATTCACTAGAATAATTATAGGCACTTTATAAAAACTATACTTAATTTCATCCTTGCATAAAATTAAATTTTTTAACATCAACATGTCATTACTCTTAATATCAAATTAAATATTAATTCCCAATATATATAAAAAAAAAGGTTTACAATCACTAACCAAACAAATGATAATATTAATTTCACGATTAGCATTAATGTTTTTTTTTGGCAAAGAGCATAAATCCCATATATTAATAAATATATATAAAGGATTTACATTGTTCATGATAACAAAATCTATTTTGATGGCTCTTAAATATCCAAATGAGACACTTTAACCATATAATCCTAACACAAAATTTGATACAAAGGCTCTACATAGCTAGAATACACAAAGCCAACCATATTGAAATAGTAACCCACTGATACATACAAACTATACTAGCATTAATAAACTACGATAATTACAATAGAAAGAGCCAAAAAAAAAACCCACACTACTAGAAATACTATTCATCCATTTAAATAGCATGGATACTTTTATCATGGAAATCATGCAAGAATCCATCCACAAAATGCATAAAAGGATCAACAATTAAATTTGGAAAAATTAGGAAGAGATGAAGGACATTGGATCTTGCAAAATCATGAGCAACAACCCTTGGAGGCGATTCTAAAAGAACATGTGACAGGAGTTGAAGAATTGCACAAACCCTTCTAACTATTTTGGTAGACAATTCTTCAACCACCTCAACTATGAACCCTTCCAGAGCTTGATTTATAGTTTGATGTACTTTAGGGACATCCAACAGTGACCTTTGAAAACCACCACAAGTTACACATTATCAATCGCTTTAGTAAATGGAATCTCCCATTCTCTCACAAGCAAGAAGACTTTGAAATACCTTAGAAGATACTCTACATGCAGACTACAAAAGCCAAAAAAGGTTACATAAATCATGCACAACCTCCATCATCCGCATGTGAGATACCTAGTTTGTAATCCAAGTGAAAGCCCCCATAAAATAGCAGATTACTAGCTTTTGAATTTAAAAGACACTATTGTCCCATTGAAGAAATGAAAGAAGTCACACATGTGCCAGGTTGGCTATATCTGCTTGATAGGAACATTGTGAAAAAAAGTTCTTGACAATAGACTCAATAGATGTTATTAATGTCTCTCCATAATAAGGGTCCTCATGTGGATAGTAATGTCATTATTAATGGAAATGATATTTCTTAATATAATTATTATTTAGCATAAGGATGGTCCTATTAGTCAACACCTCCATATTAACATTAATACTTAATTTCATCCTTGAATAAAATTATATTTTTAAACATCAACATGTCATTACTCTTAATATCAAATTAAATATTAATTCCCAATTTAGAACAAAAAAAAGGTCTACAATCACTAACCACATAAATGATAATATTAATTTCATGATTAGCATTAATGTTTGTTTTGGCAAAGAGCATAAATCC
Source organism: Sequoiadendron giganteum (assembly GCA_007115665.2). NCBI lineage: Eukaryota > Viridiplantae > Streptophyta > Pinopsida > Cupressales > Cupressaceae > Sequoiadendron > Sequoiadendron giganteum. Next base: position 391,846,548 of record CM021104.1, on the reverse strand, counting down.
CTTATATTAATAAATATATATAATGGATTTACATTGTTCATGATAGAAAAATCTACTTTGATGGCTCTTAAATAACTAGATGGAATACTTTAACCATACAATTTCAACACAAAATCTGATACAGAGGTTCTAGATAGCTAGAATACACAAAGCCACCCATACTGAAATAGTAACCCACCCATACATACAAATTATACCAGCATTAATAAACTATGATAATTACAACAGAAGAAGCCCAAAAAAACCCACACTACTAGTAATACTATTCATCCATTTGAACTGTAGGGATATTTTTATCATGGCAATCATGCAAGACTCTGTCCACAAAATGCATAGAAGGAGCAACAATTAAATTTGGAAAAAATGGGAAGAGATGAAGGAAATTGGAGCTTGAAAAATCATGAGCAACAACCCATGGAGGCAATTCCAAAAGAACAAGTGATAGGAGCTGAAGAATTGCACGAACCCTTTTGAAATTTTGGTGGACAATTCTTCAACTGCCTTAGTTGTGAACCCTTTTAGAGCTTGTTTTACAATTTGATGTACTTAAGGGACAGCCAACAATGAACTTTGGAAAGCACCACAAGCTACACATTATCAATCGCTTCAATAAATGGAAGCTCCCACTCTCTCATAGGCAAGAAGACTCTAAGATACCTCGGTAGATACTCTGCATGCAAACTACAAAAGCTAACGAAGGTTATATAAATCCTGCACAACCTTAATCATCCACATGTGAGATACCTAGTTTGTAATTCAAGTGCAGACCCCCATAAAATAGCAAATTATTGGCTTTTAAATTTTAAAAGACACTACTGTCCCATCGAAGAAATGAATGAAGTTACCCATGTACTAGGTTGGCCACATCTGCTTGACAAGAACATTGTGAAAAATCGTTCTTAACAATAGACTCAATAGATTTTATTAATGACTCTCCTTAATAAGGGTCCTCATGTGGATAGTAATGATTATTAATCACAAAGACATTTCTTAATATAATTATTATTTAGCATAAGGATGGTCCTATTAGTCAACACCTCCATATTAAAATTAATATATGAATTATCCGGATATCATTTCCTATTTATATTAATATTATTTGCTAATAATTTTTTTATTAATTAAAATATTTATTACTTTTCCATTTCCATATTTTTATTAATACCATTTTCCACCCTCAAGCTTATTTACAACTTGGTACTAATACTAACTATGACAATTATCAATATTAGAAGACTTCTTATGATGTCTCTGTAGTTACCTAGCATTATTACTCAAACATTAATTCTTGTGTTGATATTGTGGTGATTAAGAATCTCCTTAAAGTTACTTTAAATATAGTTGTTACACAAAAAAATATTAACAAATATTGGTATTAGTAATATGGGCAATATTTGTATTGATATAAGTATATTTCTTTACATTAAATATAATATTATAACTATATTAATCAAATTAACCTATATTGGTAGGTTGTATTAATGCATGATTCAATTTTGTTTCTTACCCTGTGTTAACAAGACTCACATTCAAACCTTGGTAGCATCATATTTAAATGTAATCTTAATAATGTTATTATCTATCTCTCTTAAAAGACTATTTATTTATTAATCAAAGGCTAATTGATAATAACTAATTGAAATAAGTTATAATAAAATATATATTACAAGAATATTTTAATTAAATGTATGCATAATCACCTCATATTTGAGGAGCATCAATGATCAACCAAATAATTAAGTATGTATCATTATTTTACTGCTCCCAATATTTTTCCCGAACCCATTAATTTTCTTTATTGAAGTCACCTCATCGACCATGTGTATTCACTCCTCAACAATTACTTGATACATTAATTTAACCAACCCTATTCGAGATGAATTTATGATGTTGAAGGGTGAGGGTTGTACATTTACTAATATCTTATTCCAATAAAGCCTCTCCATAGTAGATAGTGCCTATACACTCCTCTAACCTCAGCACCTACCAATAATCTCACCAACTCAATAATGCACATGGGTTAGGAGGAAAGTTTCCAAGAAAGATGTTTGTATCTACTTTACCCAACTCAAACGTGGAGCTAACCAATTTAAGCTAAAATTTCCTTATGTTATACATGTCTCCCTTCATTTCACAACCCTAAATATCCTTGAGCACTCTCTACATTCAGCTAAGTAGAGAGGGGGAATATGGTAGCGACATCAATTTTCAACAGTAGGGGCACAAAGAAATGTTCAGATTCATCTAAGCATGGGGAAGGGGTGAAACATGATTTTTTAATAGTTCATAAATTAGATTTAGCTTCAATTAATAGGTTTTAATGAGTCGCATATATCTACCCTAATTTAATTTTATTCAATTTACCACTCTTACCTACTATAGGAAAGAATAGGTAGCAGCTCTTCCCAACAGACATGAACCAAACTTGAATAAAAGGTAATGGAAGATTAAGAAGGAAGAGCCTAGCACTACATTATAGTGGATAAAGCGTTTGAGTTCATGTTCATCTTTCAATCTTTTATTTTTTTTTTTATAATTTGTGCCTTTGACAACTCTAAATATCTTTTCCAAGTGTTTGTATTTTTCACCTGCATAGGAAGGAAGAGGCATCATCTTTTCCAAGAAATAATTGCATAGAGGAAAGACTCAAAAACACATTTGAGAAAGAGAAAAGAGCACAATACTAATTTTAAACTTTTATTTAAATTTGTGTTAGCTCAACTGAGTAAGGTATGGGGTGACATTGACCATCCCCAATAGGTTTGGTGTGAAGGAGGAAGGACTCCACACCTAGCTACTTGTAGCTCTCTAGGATGGGCCTCCATGGCTAACCTTTCATATACATATGACAAGGTAAGATCTTCTATATGTATTAATTTATTTTGTTATAAAACCAGAAAAATATTTTAACTTGAGTGGGTGTTTACTTGTGAATTTCTTCCAAGGACCAATGAAGGAAAAATAGAGTGGGTGTAAAGAGTTTATTTCAGCATAAAGAGGTAGCCATTCCATTCCCTTCCAAAATAATAAAAATATCCCCCCTTTTTCTATGCTTACTAGGTTCATTTAAAAATTTAAAATTAAAGGAGATTCTCTATATATTCAATCTCAATGTACATGTGTTTTATGTTACATAAAATCTCAAATAGATAAACAATCAAGAAATAAAATTTCCTTTAATGGGTACTAAATGAATTAGGAACATACAAGTAACAACAAAATCTCTAAATCCTTTAGAAAAATATAGACTGTAGGATTTAATCTCACCCACAGTTTGAGCCCAATCTATGCTTCCAATACAGTTTCCTTTATACTTGTAGGTTATAAAAAATGCATAGTTTAAACTACCTAGATTATCATGGCATACATTATATACATTTCCATTTAATACACATGATTTTTTTCACATATATATTACAAATTTCTTGTACTTTTCACCCACTAGGTATAAGATAGCTATTTAATTTTTTGGCACTCAACCTTTTCCATGTAAAATTGAGAAGTTGAGAAAATGGTGAGGACTTTCCAACTACCAAAGCAAACCTAAAAATCCCAACTATTCAATGGGAATGAAAATCTCCCCACCCTTCTATATTATCATCATCAAGCCATAGAAGCTTTGGCCAACCCCTAAGCCTAGAGCAATCATCAAAGACCCTCTATCAAGTTTTAGTGACCAAGGATTTCAACAAAACAAACGTATAATTTTCACAATAAGGACTCATTATGGGTTCCATCATAAAATGGGTAACTCAACACAAGCAATAGAATAATATCATCATAGGAAAGCCCTATTTTCTTACAAGCCTCATTTCAACATCATACTCTAAAAATCATTACTCCTTAACACCTGCAACACAACAATAGGGATTTGGAACAAGTACAACAAAAAAATTCAACAATAACTACAAATAAAATTTTAACAGTAACAACAAATGATTCCTCCTACCTCTAACTTGTGTGTTATCCATCTCTCTTATCTCAAAAAATTTCTAGCTAACAGTTCCCCCCCAAAATAAAACCAAAAGGACCTTTTTATCTCCACCCTTCTAGCCCTAGCCCTAGACACATGGGTAGGTATTTTAAAAGGAATTGACTTAATTCCCCTTTTTCTCCATTTAAGTCCCCTTAAACATGACCTAAAAAGTGTCATATGGGTTGCTTTTTTTATGTGAACCCTCATTATTTTCTTGTAATTTTAACAATTACCAGTCCATACAAACATAATGCATAACACAAAAACCAAACAATTAACACACAACTTCACATTAAGAAGTGGGGATGATTAGGGTCTTGGTGATCCTCTCCTCTTCGATTTAATAATCTTGCACACTTTTCCCATTGTCAATAATCCAAAATGAAATAATTTAAATGACATATTTGAAATCAAACTATCAATTGAATCATAATTAAATTTTCTTACCTTGATCATATTTATTGTACATTTTTTGGATTATTTTAGCTCAACTCTCAACATTTGAATGCATGCTTCTTTGTCACTTAAGGTTAGTGATATATAATGGTAATCATACTAGTTTAAATCCCATGTATCTAAGCAACTTAGCCATCATATTCAAAAAATCACTTTAATGTTTGAAAAAGAATTCTTTATATATAATTTCATTATACTTATAAAAATGACCATTAAGAATTAAATTTATTAACATATTAAATGATAATTCACATGGTTATTCATATGATAACTATATGGGTCGGGTCTTTTTACCCAAGTATGGAGTCCAAATTTCAATCCTTGTGAATTTATGGCAAAGTTTGTGCCATTTTGGGTTTAGCTTAATGGCCTAACTCTAGAATATATAGAACTAAAACTTATCAAGATCATGGAAAACCGTCTAGGAATCATTGTAAAACATGATCTCTAGGATTTTAGAAATACTTTCACAGTAGTTAGGGTTTGTTTATTACTTGACACAACCAAAAAATTCCCATGACAACTTCATTTGGTCACCAAATTTGGTACTTGGATCCAAGAAATTGTTTTAGAAGATGCAAATGTTTGTTCTCAGTGTCACATAATGGATCATCTTTCTTCTACTTGTCTAGATAAAGATACTATGAATTCCCAAATACGAACATCCTCTAAGATTGGGGATCCTATAAAACAACCTATTGTTCAGAAGCAAGTCCTTGAAGTGTAGTCTTTTACCTTCCCAAATACTTTCGACGACAAGGATTTGGTAGTTAGGAATAGGGAAATTATATCACAAGTTGATGGGAATCCTCTTTTAGAGTCAATTCAAGTTCATAGTATTAGGTTGCAATTAAGGTCTTCAAGTTCCAAAACACATAGTGATATTTTAAGGAAAAAGAAAATACTTACTATCTAAAAAAATTTCTCAGAATTTATTGTCAACACATGCAGAAGTTATTGCTTAAATTTGTATGTTCCTCTAGATCCTAGTATTTAAGAGAAGAAAACTATTGATATTACAAGGAAATTGATGTTTGAGAAGATCTTTTCTTAGCACTCTTCCAGTATTGTGTCTTCCAAGAGGGTTGAGAATAACCAGTTGTCTGTTTTGATTTCTAGGTATAAGGATGAGCTTGAACTTCTTGCTCAAAACTGGTTGGCCTCTGTAGCTTCTGATGTATTCGATGAATTTTTTTTTTAAGAAGGCTTCATAGGTTTTTCATATTCTCTACTGACCCATAGAGTAATAATAGAAGAAGTCTCTTTGCTGCAAATAAAGGGGCCACTAGATTTTTCTCCTTTGCAAAAAGAGGAGCCACAAGGTGTTGGAAAATTGGACATGGTTCATCCTATTGAATTGGATTTGGGTGATGATTATTTTGATTACTACCAAAATTTATCCTTATCTCAAACACCTTCTCAAGAGATTGTTAAAAAATCATTGGGTAAACATGGTAGAAAATCAAGATTGGTTAAATTGCAGGAAGAGATAGAGGCAAGAGTTCAAAAAATCATTATGCAGTCCTTGTCTAGTTCTGCAACAAAGAGATAAAGGAGAGCCTATTTCTCTCCTCGAGAACAATGAGGATCATTACGTGGAATATTAGGGGCATAAATTCCCCTAACAAAACAGCATGCATTAAGCATCAAATTGATGCTTGTGGTGCACACATTTTTCAACTATAAGAATCAAAAATTTAAATGGCAACCTATAAAGAGATGGTGAAGAAATGGTTTTTGTGGGAGTCTATTCATTCTCCTTCCCAAGGAGATTCTGGGGGTTTAATTGCATTATGGAGTCCAAAGACTATTTCAATAATTTTACAATAGAGTCACCCAAATTGGCAGTTATTAGAAGTTATCAAATTTGATTTGAAATTCTATCAGATAAATATATATGGTCCTTCTACTACTTTGGATAAGAAAAGATTATGGGATGAGATTACTGAAGCTATAAGTCATTTAGGGGATGTCAAGATAGTTCTAGTAGGAGAATTTAATGCAATTATGAATCTGTAGGAAAACCAAGGGGGTGTTTCTCTTCCTATTAAAGTTATGAATTATTTAGTAATTTTATTTTATTGAACGCTTTGACAGATATATTTCCTTTGACAGGAAAATATACTTGGACAAATCGTTGGGCAAGTTTTTTATAGATAGTATAAAGGTTGGATAGATTTTTAGTAACCCCAAATTGGTTGCAGTTACAATATGACATTTAGGTAGAAATCCTACCTTATATAGGTTTGGATCATTATGCGGTTGGGTTCAAGATTGCAACGGTATCCCCTACAAGGCTTAAACCCTCTTTTAAATTTGAAAATATTTGGCTCAAAAACCTACAATTTATGTCCTTGTTATGTCAATGGTGGGTAGCTGCCCCATTTGAAGAAGGGTAAAAAATGTTCCAACTTAGAAAGAAATTGGTACATATTAAAAAGGAGATACAAATTTGGAACAAAGAAGTGTTTAAGAATATATTCCAGAGAAAGAATTGGTGCAAAAAGAACTTGAAGCAGTTTATGAAAAAATAATTCATAATGGTCTAGATGGTACCTTGTATGATAAGCAAAAAGTTTTGTAAGGTCAATGGGAAGAGTTATGTGCAAGGGAGAAGATTTATTGTTGGCTGAAATCTTGAGAGTTGTGGCTCAAAGAAGGTGATAGGAACACAAAAAAAATTCATGCCTCTGTCAAGGTCAAGAATTTAAAGAAATCAATATTCTTTATTAAAAAGTTATCAATAGGTAATTGGCTCATTAAAGAGGAGGACATTCAGAAAGAGGGAATTAATTTTTTCTGAAATTTATTTTCAGCACCAAAACACAAGCCTTCTCAGAGTATTCAAGATGAAAAAGAGATCCTATAGGCAATTCCAAATTTAATCTAAAAAGAAGATAATGATATACTGTTGAAACCCTTTACATTGGAAGAAGTAAAGCATGTAGTATTTTCTTTAGTCCTAGAAAAGGCACCTGGAAGATGGGTTCACAACAACTTTCTTCCAAAAATGTTGGGACTTTTTGTGTTTTGATCTTCTATGGGCTCTAGAAGAATCTATAGAATTGCATCTATGCTTAAGTTGTTTAATACCACAAATATTGCAATTTTTCCTAAGGTAAAGGACCCACAGTCATTTGCTGATTTTAGGCCAATTGCATTGTGCAATACAATATACAATTTTTTTACAAAAGCAATATATCGCAGGCTACAACCCATCGCATCAAGGATAATTTCAACAAAGCAAGGTGGTTTTTTGCTAGGTAGGGAAACATTTGAGGGAGCTCTTGTAGCTCATGAAACCCTTCATTCCATTCAGTCCTCAAAAATATCATCATTTGTAGCTAAACTTGATATGATGAAAGCTTATGACAAAGTTGATTGGGATTTTTGAATAATGTTCTTACAAAATTTGGGTTTATGTAATATCCCTTCCTACTTTTGATCTAAACTTTTCCCTCAAGGAATATCATAAGGGTTACCAAAATGCAAAAAAAATATCTTGGTTACTATGACCTTCTAACACTTTAAGATTTTCACCTAAACGAGAGGATAAAGACCAAAATGTCAATGTTCACACTTCTTAAACCACTGTAGAAATTCCTTACAAAATTTGGCCTACGTTTTCTTCAAGGAATATTGTCAAACACTTCTCATACAACCACCTTATTTGTTGTTTCTGAGTTTTCATTTTACTTTGCTTGTTGGGAATGGTTTCAAATGAAGTTTAAATGCTTACAAATTGACACTACAACGTCTAGCAATGATAATGCAATACCTTTATCCTTTTTCAAATGCATATACATGAATTCTATATGAAGAATGTGTTCCTACAACCAAGTATCATTTTCACAAACACATGGAATTCAATCTAATATGCATCTTCAATGATAAGGAATTATGTCAAACGTTTATCATGCATCCTAATTGATTGAAGTGTTCATCTACAACATATGGCATTTAATCAAACACTTGCTATGCAAACTAGAAGTGCAATATGAAAGCTACAACCAATACACATTTTGTCAAACATATTGTATGCAAGCTCTAGGACTGCAACTTATAACTCCTTTTTTGATTCAAGACCAATACAATGCCGATATGAAATGCTTGTTGTGCAAATAAATGCAAGGCCAAGACTCTTGGCTGTAATTACAGAGTCTGAATATTCTATGAAACTACAAGAATCTACTACCCAATGAAACATGCAAAATAAAGACAAGGAACCCGATATTATATGCTTGAGAAAGTTGATGAAGGGATGGCTTCCTTGATAACAATTTTTGAGTGCCTCTTCAACAAGAATTTTCCCTCATACCAAGCCGCCCCTATTCTGGTCTGAAGATGCTTAATGAAAATATGTGGCAGCATTAAACATATTCAAAATTCTCCTAAAGGGTCGCCACAACCTCCAGCATTGAGTTTCCCATTAATCTCTCCAAATTGATGGCATATTTGAGCTAGGTAAGCAATTTTCTGAGTACCAAAAGTGAAAGTTGACTCTCTTGTCATCAATAAAATAACTCTTCAATATTTATCTCCAACATAGACCATTTATTTACTCCAAATCATCACAATGCAAAGCCCCAAAATTCTGAAACAAATCTGTAATATAGTCTTCAATGTGCAAATCCATCCCAAATCACAGCTGCAACTATTTTTCAATGGTTACCAACTAAGTCTGAATGTATCCTCCAAAATATTACTCTATAGATCTACAAATAGATAATTTCGATTGAATCCTCCAAACTTGGAAAAAGGTCACAAAGTTTTCCAATGCAAGCATAAATTGAACTTCTTATTGAAGCTCACAATGAAGCAATTATTTAGATGATATTTCACACCCTCAAAATTGCATAACCAATGAGAGTTTTTGTTCCCAATGGCTAGAAATGGTAGAAACCCTGGCTGGCTCCTTCACCACCAGAAGTCTTCAATTCAAATAACAATTCTTGGATATCCAAAAATGAGCCCTCAATATCCTTTTATTCTTTTCCTATGAGAGCTCACACACTTTTCTTTCCAATTTGGGATAAAATATATATTTTATTTTTAGTGACTTTATGATATAATATTTTATTTAAGTCACTTTATTAAATTAATTAAATATAAGGTTACTTTATATTATTGATCTATTTAATAACCTTACAAATAATTAATTTAATACCACTTTTTAATTTAATTAAAATAATCAATTAATCATCCTTATGAAATATCATTATTTTGGAAAACTTAATCAATTAATTAAATTAAATTATTATGCCTCCAAATCAGGGACATTACAATCCACTCCTCCTAAAATTGCTTATCCCCAAGCAATCTCTACCGCCAAGAGAAAAACCCTTTGTAATATCACTTTACCTAGGTCCCATGTGTAGAACTATGTAATGTACCTGATATCATCAAACAACTCCTATAACACTAGCACTAGCACGTGTTGTTGAATCAACTCAATCCCAAAACTATGATGGTGATCCTGATGCAACCACACTATTAGAAATCTAATACCTATCACTTTTTTTTGTGTCACTCTGATACCCCCCATCTCCAAAATTCAACAAGTCTCCAAGTCTTGAATCAAATGATAATCATCAAGAGAGAACAAAGTAGAAGACCTACCAAACTCAGAATCACCATTTGAGGTCGGAAACAAGTCATACCAGACCTGACTAGAACACTCCTTCTTCCACCCACCTCATTGTGCCATCAAAGTCATCGTCAAATATTTTGTTTGTGGGATAAAATTGAACTGTTAAGAACACCTCAAGATGCAATCGAGGTGAAAATCTCCTGACTGCGCCAATGGAATACTCAAATGGTCAGGTGATTCCATCCAAGTTTTCCATCCTCAGAAGAAGACTCACCACTCAAAATAGGATGAGTGGGTCTTGCAACAACATAATCAAGACCTTTCATAGGAAACAATTGCAAACGTCTTGTCTCACCTTCATCATGAATGCCATCTACTACCTGGAAAGGGGATGGACCAATTCCAAAACCCAACATGAAAATTTTGGAAGGAATCATCTCCTTCTAATAAAACTATCCTATTTCAGCCTCCAAAGTACCAAAGAAAAGGTTGGTGCTCAAATCTCTCCTAACACTTGCATTTCTAGCCATCACTAAGGTGCCTATATCACCATCAATCCAGTCCACCCTAAGTGGTCTCCTAGAGATGTGAAGAATGTTGATTGTAGGTGCAAAGAGACATATACCAACATTTGACAAGCTACTGGCATGAATAAGGACAACACCATGTAGTTTTCTAATCAAGTCCATGATAGAATCAAAGGTATCGCTACTACCAAAGGATGATCAAAAATCATCATCACATCATCCCCTAACATCAAGGTGACAACCCCAATTCCATCTATCCACCTCAACTATTGTTTCCCTCAAGGTAGAACTATCAATTGGCATCTCACACAAGCTCCTCATGAGAGTAATGCATCTATCACCAACTGACACTACACCTGTATCTTGAATGTGAACACTAGGTGATCTCACACCATTATCCTCCTATAAACTGGCTGACATAGATGACTGAGTCACTGTTGAACATGATGTACATCTGGCCAAGCTCGGCTCTAAGCAAAGCTCATCAACATGACTCTTAGAACCCTAAAGTGCCAACTGAGTACTCACCAAATAATCCCTAGTAGTCATAAGCTCATGAGTGAGTTTATCCACTTCATTTGCCTTCCTTCTCAAAGCATCTGAATAAACCTTAGTGAGATTGAAAAGGCAATCATAGACTGAAAGAAGGTGCAAATAGTTTGTCTTCATTGTCCCCATACCTTCTTTGATCTCCTGTAAGTTTTCATGAGAAGAGTCTGCCATAACTCCTTTTTATATTTTGTCAAGCTGAACCATCCAAAGGAGATTTTCAATTATCTTACGCATCTTGTCATGATGAGATAGAACTACCACAATATCATTCTCACTCACCTTCAGTTGGCTCCTTAAACTGTGTAGACCATGTAGAGTATGTCTAGCTTCAACCTTGTGTGAAGAAGCTACTAATTGTGCCTGATATTCCTTTTCCACAAAGACTTGTGCACTCTCATTCTAATCTAGAATTAGGTCAGCACTAACTTCATTTGCAAAATCCTCATCAATGTCTTAATTAGGTGTCTCAACACAAGAAGTCTTAGACTGCTTGATGTTTTCATCATCCCTCCTAGCTAAACCATTGGGTGATTGCATGCTATTCTCCTGAAGAGAATATGGAACCTGTAAACCAAATGAGATCAACTCTCCTATAGTTAGTTTTTATTTGAACTTCTCTATCTTCTGCTCAACCAATCTTCATGTGATATCATGTGTTGCAGTTAAAGAATTTTTCTCTCTTCTCCAAATGGATAAAAAATCATATTGCAACTATTTGTAAACATCTTCATATTCATCTAGGATCATGGATAGGATGTTGAACATATACATTTTCACCTTATTTGAGTGGTGTTTCCTGATCACTGATATGAATCAATTAAACAATTGGAGAATGGGAACATTATACTCAAACATGAGAACATGTGAATGCAATTGTGCAATCAACTCCAAAACTCTAACCCTCGTATAGAAAGAAGGGTTCTTGATTTTACCTAACCCATTGTAGCTTTGAACAATCAACTACATGAAATTTTTCATTTTGTCTGCATTATATGGAACTTTGGGAGCTATAAACCTCATTATTTCACTTATGCAAGTGACAACTGCAAGTCTTATCTCCTCATCTTGATATCTCATTAACTTTGGCTTTCCCAAAGAATACACCACCAGAGACAAAGCTAGTTGCATAACATAAGAAAGTGGTTGATCAACCATGCATAAAAAAGTTTCTAATTCCTCTAAAGTGCTGAGACAAACATCTTTTGGTGAGGTCAAGTGTTCCATTTTTTTCCTATAATATAAAGTTTTTGTTCCAACTCATGTTCATTCAATGAAGCCATGCTTTACAACTGAAACTCAAAATTCGAATGACCCAATAGGTTGGCAGAATCGTGGTCTAATACCACTATAATATCCCTTGCTACTTTTGATATAAACTTTTCCCTCAAGGAATATCATAAGGGTTACCAAAATGCAAAATAAAGATCTTGGTTACTATGACCTTCTAACACTTTAGGATTTTTCACCTTAAAGAGAGGGTAAAGACCAAAATTTAAATGTTCACACTTCTTAAACCACTATAGATTTTCCTTAAAAAATCTGGCCTAAGTTTTCTTCAAGGAATATTGTCAAACACTTCTCATACAACCACCTTATTTGTTGTTTTTGAGTTTTCAATTTTCTTTGCTTGTTGGGAATGGTTTCAAATAAAGTTTAAATGCTTACAAATTGACACTACAACATCTAGCAATGATAATGCAATACCTTTAACCTTTTTGAAATGCATATACATGAATTCTATATGAATAATGTGCTCCTATAGCCAAGTAGCATTTTCACAAACACTTTGCATGCAATCTAATATGCATCTACAACAATAAGGAATTATGTCAAACATTTATCATGCATCTTAATTGATTGAAGTTTTCATCTACATCATATGGAATTTAATCAAACACTTGCTCTACAAACTAGAAGTGCAATATGAAAGCTACAACCAATGCACATTTTTTCAAACATATTGTATGCAAGCTCTAGGATTACAACTTATAACTCCTTTTTTGATTCAAGGCCAATATAATGTTGATATGCAATGCTTGTTGTGCAAATAAATGTAAGGCCAAGACTCTTGGCTGCAATTACAGAGTTGGAATATGCTATGCAACTACATCAGCCTACTACCCAATGAAACATGCAAAAATATGACAAGCAACCTAGTATTATATGCTTGAGAAAGTCAATGAAGGGATTACTACCTTGACAACAATTTTCCCTCATACCAAGCTGCCCTTGTTCTAGTCTAAAGATTCTTAATAAAAATCTGTGGCAACATTAAACACATTCAAAATTCTCCTTAAGGGTCGCAACAACCTCCTGCATTGAGTGCCCCATTAATCTCTCCAAATCAATGGCATATGTGAGCTAGGTAAGAAATTTTATGAGTACCAAAAGTGCAGATCGACTCCCTTGTGAGCAATCAAATAACTCTTCAATATTTATCTCCAACATAGACCATTTATTTACTCCAAATCATCACAATGCAAAGCCCCAGAATTCTGAAAGAAATCTGCAATATAGTCTTCAATGTGAAAATTTGTCCCAAGTCACAGCTGCAAATGTTTTTCAATGGCTGCCAACAAAGTCTAAATGTATCCTCCAAAATATTAATCTATAGATTTGGAAATAGATAATTCCAATTGAATCCTCCAAACATGGAAAAAGGCCACAAATTTTTCCAATGCAAGCACAAATTGAACTTCTGATTGAAGTTCACAATGAAGCAATAATTCAGATGATATTTCACACCCTCAAAATTTTATAACTAATGAGAGTTTTTGTTCCCAATGGTTGGAAATGGTAGAAACCCTAGCTGGATCCTTCACCACCAAAAGTCTTCAATTCAAATAAAAATTCTTTTATATCCAAAAATGAGCCCTCAAGATCCTTTTATTCTTTTTCTAAGAGAGCTCACACACTTTTCTTGTCAATGTGAGATAAAAGATATATTTTTATTTTTAGTGACTTTATGATATAATATTTTATTTAAGTCACTTTATTAAATTAATTAAATATAAGGTTACTTTATAGTATTGATTTATTTAATAAGCTTACAAATAATTAATTTAATACCACTTTTTAATTTAATTAAAATAATCAATTAGTCATCCTTATGAAATATCATTATTTTGGACAGCTTAATCAATTAATTAAATTAAATTATTTTGCCTCCAAATCAGGGACATTATAGTTTAGTGGGAAATGACACCATTGGATAAGTTCATGCTTGTCTGGTGCAAAATTTGTTGTCCTTATAAATCGTTCTCCATCACCATGAGGGTACTTCACCTCTTCACAGGGGTTGGGTAAGGGAACACACTTTCTCCTTTTTCTCTTCATCATCATGGTTGAAGTTCTAAGTAGGTTCATTACTCCAAAGAAAACTCATGGCTTATGGAAATGTATTAAGATCCAACCCACATACATCATTGAGACCCATTCACTCTTTGCAGATGACACTTTACTATTTAGCCTTGCCACCATTGCAGCTACAAAAGTTGTAAAAGATGTTTTAGATAAATATTCTTCTGCTTTTGGGAAAAAGGTAAATGCAACCAAATCCAAGATCTATGTATTCAATTCTGAGGAAGTTACAAGTCAAGAAGTTATCAAAATTTTGGGTTTCCAATCTGCAAGTTTACCTTGCAAGTATTTAGGGATTCCTGTTTTCATGGGCCCTTCTAAGGTAGCATTTTGGAGTAAATTCATTGAAAGGTTGAAATCAACAACTCTCACGTGGAAAGATAGATGGCTCTCATTGCTAGGTAGAATTTGGTTGGTCAAATCAGTCTTGGCTTCAATACCTAACTATTTTTTAGTAGTTCTTAAGGCTCCTCAATCAATGATCCTTGAAATTGAAAAAATAATAAGATCCTTCATTTGGAAAGGAAATATAAATGACAAGAAAAATATTCCTCTCGTTTCTTTAGAAAACATGGCAAGGGAAAAATCACATGGGGGTGTGGGCATTCATAATATCATAGTTAGAAATAAAGCCTTTGGAGCAAAGCTTGCTTGGAAATTATATGAAAAGCCAAAAGAAAGATGGTGCAAAATCATGCAATCCAAATACATGGAATCGCCTTGTTCGACAAGAATCTTTACTATAGAAAATTCTCAACGTGGGTTAGCCATGTGGAATTTCATACTTTCTTGTAGGAAATTGATTACAGACTATATCACCTGGGAAGTAAATAATGGGCAAGATATCAAGTTTTGGTCAGACTCATGGAGTGGGTTTCCACCTCTACAAAATAATCCAGAGTTATAGGAGATTAAGGAAGCTTTACTAGTAGTTTGGGGATAATCTTTCTTGAGTTATGTTCATTCTATAGAACTTTTCATTGGCAGAGTTATTTGGAAAGACAATGCAGGTGCTATATCTTCTCCACAACAATTTCAGGCTTTATAGAAAATTTTGAATGACATAGTAGTTTATCTCTTAAGTAAAGTTGATAAAATCATTTGGGATCCATATAAAATTGGTTTGTACACAATGAAACAAGGCTACAAGTCTCTTTCTCATATTAAGGAACAAAAAACACCCTAGAGGGAATTTTCATTCTATTGGAATGATAAGATTTTACCAAAAGAAGGTAGTTTTGCATGGCTAGCATTGAATAAAATGATTTTGACAAGTGATAAGTTGGTAAAGATGAAAATTGCAGACCCTTTCAAATGCCATCTTTGTTAGATTGAATTTGAAACTATTGACCACCTCTTTGTTCAATGTATTTTTTCTCAAGCTTGTTGGGATTTCACTAAAAGCAGGTTAAAATTGTATTTGCCTTTACCAAATAACCTTTGGGATATTTTCAAGGTTGGACTACTCTTTATAAGTCATCCTTTTTTTCTTGTATTTGGATCTACATACCATCACTTGTCATCTGGAACATTTGGTGGGAGAGGAATCTTCCCATTTTCATAAAAGTTATAACTTCTGAGAAAATGAACATCATCAAACTAGAAAAGGCTATTTTAGAGGTTTTTAACTCCTATGTTCAAAAGCATAAAAATGTTGGCTATGTGTTGTTTGACTGGGATGTCTTTATCTTGAATACATGGAAAGGTATAAGGCTTCCATTCTAGGAAGTATGCATAATTCAGTCAAGCAAAAGGTAGATCATAGTTAAATCAAATGGTGTCCACCACAAACAAAATTTCTAAAATTGAACTTTGATGGAGCTTCTCGTGGAAATCCAAGGGTCTCAGGAGCATGAATTTGTATAAGGGATCATAGGGGTGTTGTTATTACTTTATCATCTTCATGGCTTTCATGGGGATCAAACAATGCAACTAAAGCAATGGTATTATTGATGGGACTAGAAGCAACTTTAAAGTTGGGCATTAATAGGATCCATATAGAAAGTGACTCTCTCATAATGTTGAATTCTTGTAAAGAGAGAACCATACATAATAGAGGGGTAAAATATATCCTTCAAAAGGTTTGGGAAATGTTAGATAGGTTTGAAGCATTTATTATCTCTCATACATATAATGAAGGGAATAGTTTAGTAGATTGCTTAACAAATTTGGGTTGTGATATGGTAGAAGTTTCAATTCAAAACAGTATGGAGGAAATTAAACCATACCCACAATTATTAGAAATAGTAAAGTGTGAAGCAATTCCATCTGTATAAAAGGTGGTGAATATATTTGGAGGTTGGCAGGTGTAATGCTAGGAAAAGGTGTTGGCAACACAAGGGAAGAAAATTGAGAGGGGGGCTGAATCAGTTGTCGCATAATTTCAAACTTATTAAATTTATTAACCCCTATTCTCAAATCATGAGAGCATCAATCAACAACACATCAAAAAAACACATAACACCAAGATTTTTACGTGAAAACCCTGTTAGGGGAAAAACCACGGTGGAGGTCAGTCCACAAGTTTATACCTTGTTAAAAGTATAAGAAGAATAAATGGGGAATGCACATGCATTTAGGCACACTACCTAGAGCTCACTACTCAAATAAAAAATGATTACTCACTATCTTATAGTAACATTCGGATTACAACCATCCAGATTTTTTGAACTGAGAAAGTAGCATCTTCTAATGCTTGATTACAATTTTAATTAAGCACATGAATACTTCTTCACTCTTCTTCACTCTTCTTCACACTTTGCTCTACCTTTGAAATATTTATAAAATTATTCGTGCACACACACTTGCTCGCTCACATTCAAGTGAAGAAACAATCACTTATATGTATCCACAATAAGGAATTACATCACTACATGTCGGGTTCAACAAAATAATAAGATGAATACAAACTATCGACCCAAAACAATAAATATTATTAATGTGAATCTACCAAAGTTAGCCACTACATAGTGAAGACCCAAAATAGTATCCTTGAACACAAAACGCCATCAAAAATTATTCCTCAAAGATCCACAACATGCTACAATCACCTTGTAGGCCATGAACACGCAAGACAAAATAATCGATCGTGAGCACAAAAATCAATGCGGATGTGCAACATAGATAGAGCATGATCTAGAAACATTTAAAATCACCACAAGAGAATTCAAAAGAACTCAGATTACCAAAATCACATTATCTTCTTCTAGGAACACTAGCTATAATAGCACAATAACTGTCAGAACACAAAAACTCATAACTTGCTCAAATATTCATGTGCACCTCTGAAACTTTTGGTGGATAGACTAGATACACCTAGAAAAAAACCCTTTAATCCAAAACTTCTCACCATCAACATAATGAACTTTCCATCATACTGATCTTCACTACTTCATAGACAACCTACAACATATTTTATTATAATTTTCTTAATATCCTCGACATATACAGTCTTAAAGACATTAATGCTAATAGTGTTGACATCAATGAAAACACATAGCAGCAACACAACCACAACATCCAAAAATATCCCCCTTTGGCATTGATGGAAACACATGATGTGAAAAGCACCATCAATGCAACTAACTTTAGCACTTACTCCCCCTTAGGTTCTGACTCTTTTCTCCTCAAATAATTCCTAGTTTTTCACATTGCTCTTCTCCCCCTTTGACATCAATGATAAAGGTACTCACAAGCTCTGAGCCACATATCTGAATCATCTTACTCCCACTTAGTAGCAGCCACCACAACATCAATCTGGATCAAGATATGACTATGAAATGCACAGACTGATGCAAGACAATGCATCTTAGTTCTGATTAGGAGGGGTAATCACCCATAACTTCCCTCTAAGATACTAAAAAGTATACTTAGGCAATAGCTTGGTAAAGATGTCTACAATCGGTTCCTTAGTAGGCACATACTCCAATCTGACTTACTTTTCACTCACCTTCTCTCTCAAAAAGTGAAACTTGATAGATATATGATTGGCCTTTGAATGCAGCACTAGATTCTTAGAAATGTCAATTGCACTTAAATTATCATAGAATATAAAAATAGGCTCATCATACATAACTCTGATATCTTTTAACATCTGCTTCATCCATAATACTTGAGTAAAATTTTTAGCAGTAGCAATGTATTCTGCCTCTATAGTAGACAAAGAAATGGCATTCTTTTTTTTACCTAACATGAAATCAACTTCTTTCCCAAGAAAAATGTGCCACCACTAGTACTTTTCCTGTCATTCACATCTCCTACCCAATCAACATCAGTAAAGGCACTCAAAGTAAGATTATCATCTTTAGGATACCACAAGCGAAAATCAATTGTTCCCTTCAAGTATCTGAAAATTCTCTTCACAACAGTCACATGAGATTCCTTAGGATCGGCTTGAAATCTTGCAACAATGCATACAACATTCATGATATCAGGTCTAGTTTGAGTCAAATAAATCAATCCACTAATCATTGATTTGTACCTAGTCTAATTTTCTTTTAGAGAATCATCATCTGTTGTCAACTTACATCTGGTCACCATGGATGTACCGACTAGCTTTGAATATTCCATACCAAACTTCTTTAGCAATTATTTCACATACTTGGACTAAGATATAAAGATCCCTTTATCTAACTGAGTAATTTTCAATCCCAAAAATAATTTCATCTCTCCAATCATTGACATCTCAAACTCATTCCACATCTCATCAGCAAACTTCATGCACGAACCATCATCTCCTCCAAATATGATATCATCAAAAAAGACTTCCACAATCAAATATTTATCATCATCAATCTTGAAATATAGATTACTATCAACAATACCTTTTTTAAATCGAATATTCAAAAAATACTTGTCCACTCTGGCATACCAAGCTCCAGGGGCTTGCTTGAGTCCATACAAATCTTTCTTCAACAGACAAACCATATCTTCCTTATCATTTAATTGAAATCCATCAGGTTGCTCAATGTACACCTCTTCTTCCAATTCGCCATTTAGAAATGTTGATTTGACATCCATCTGATAAACCTTGTAGTTTTTGTAAGAATCATAAGCAAGAAACATTCTCACAGCTTCAATTCTAGCAACAAAGACAAAAGTCTCTTCAAAGTCAATTCCTTCCATCTGAGAATATCCTTTACAGACCAGTCTTGCTTTATTTCTGATAACTTCACCTAGCTCATTCATTTTATTCCAAAAGGCCCATTTAGTTCCAATTACATTTTTTTCCTTAGGTCTAGGAACAAGAATCCATGTATTATTCTTCTCAATTTGTTGTAGTTCTTCTTTCATTGCTTCAATCCAATGTTCATCTTTACATGCTTCATTTATATTACTTGGCTTAGTCTTTGATATCAAAAAATATTCTTCTGCAATTCTTCTCCTAGTTTGGACACCTTTGTTCTTATCACCTATAATATGATTTTCTGAATGATTTAATCTCACATACATTGGAGTCTTAGGATGTTCTTGAACTTCAGGCTCTTGTGATCTCTCTTTTGCACTTTCACTAGTTTCTCCTTCCTCTTGATCTTTTTGATTCACTGGAATGATCTAAACTTGATTTGAAGTCTAACCTTTGTTTGTACTATCATTATGATCATCAGAATCATATCCACAAGTTATGGATGGTCTAGAAATTTCTTCATCAACCTTAACATTTGCACTTTCATCCATTTTCCTCAATATCTTGTTGTAGCACCAGTACACTTTACTCTTATTAGAATAACCAAGAAAGATTCCTTCATCACTCCTAGCATAAAAAATTTCTATATTTGTCTCTTCTGATATAGTATTTACTCCCAAATATTTGTAAATATCTAATAGTAGGATTATGACCAAACCATAGCTCAAAAGGGGTCTTACTAGTATCACCTTTGATGTGTACCCGATTGAGGATATAAACAAAAATACTCACAACTTCTCTCCAATAGATATGGGGAACATTTCCTTCCAACATCATAGTCCTAGCAACATCTTGAATTGTCATGTTCTTCATTTACACAACTCCATTTTGCTGAGGGGTCCATGGTGCAGATAATTGTCTCTTTATCCCATGCACTTCACAAAACGAATTAAACTCATGGGAAGTGAATTCACTACCTCTATCTGATCTTTGACACTTAATCTTCAGACCTATCTTTGTCTCAGCCATAGCTTTAAATATCTTGAACTTCTCTAGAGTTTCAGATTTCTCCATTAAGAAAGTAACTCACATCATCCTAGAATAATCATCAATAAGCAACATGAAATACCTATAACCTTGTAAAATTTTGATTCTATCAGGATGACACAAGTCACTATGCACAAGCTCCAACAATTCATTTGAACAATTTTGTTTGCTTCGAAATGAAATTCTAGTTTGCTTTCCTAACTAAAATTCCTTGCATATGGCATTAGAAGGTTTTACCAACTGAGGAAGATCTCTCACTGCCTGAGTAGAACTTATCTTGATAGTATTGTCAAAGTTTACATGACACATTCTCCTATGCCACAACCAACTTTCATCAACTTGAGAAATTGGACAACTTTTACTATTAGCATTCAAGTGAAATATGTTACCTTTTATTTTTGTACCTAAAACAATCACATTTCCATAACTTCCCAATATTCTACACTTTCCATCCTTGAATTGAAGATTGTATCCCTTATCAACCACCTGTATGACACTTAAAATATTATGCTTCAAACCTTCCACATAAAGAACATCATCACTATTATTCTTACCATCAAAAGAAATGCATCCTCTACCATGGATTATACCACCATTGTTATTTAAATCTTACAACACCACCATCATACTTTTCCAAGCTCACAAATTTTCTTTTATCACCTATCATGTGATAAGAGCATCCACTTTTAATTACCCATTCATCCTTCTCTTCAACTCAAGCAGCTAGGGATTTCTCCACATTTTTACAACTAGTAGATTCATTAGACACAAGATTAATTTCCTTGATAGCAATAAACACAAACTCATCTTCACTTGCATTCCCTTTATCAAATTCATCATCTATCATGCCTTCATCAGTAGCATAATAAAACTTCATTTGAAATTTGGGCTTGTTCAGTCTTGACATAAGAACTCTTTCTGGACACCTTGATGCAAAATGACCTATCTTATTGCAAGAAAAACATTTAATAGGCAGCTTTCCTTTATACTTACCTTGTCCTTTGGCTTCGCTTTTGACAATAAGTGCTTCAAGCTCATTCAATTATCTCTCTTCTTCTTCAATCTATCTCATTTCTTCCTTATACTTGAATACATTTCTAGAAGAAATTTCACCTGGATCATATCTCTCCTTATCTCTTCCAGCAGTAGTAGCTTTGAATGTAGATTTTATCTTAGGAAGGGCATCACTGAATTCACTCAACTCAAAAGTAGTAATTTTACCAATCAACATATCTCTGGTTACATTTGTAACAGTTCGGAGCTCATCAATAGTTGTAGCTTTGATTTTGTATGCATCAAGCAAGGATCTAAGCACTTTAGCAACAATCCCTGATTCATCCAACTATCCACCAGCACATTTGATACCACACATAAGTTCATTCACTCTTTGCATGAAAGTAGTAATATTCTCATCATCACCCATTCTCAACAGTTCATATTTTCTTTTCAGATTTTGTAGCTTAGCAATCTTCCCATTAGCATCACCTTCATACAAAGTTTCCAACTTTTTCCAAATCTCATAAGCAGTCTTCAGATCCATAACATTCATCATCTTAGAATTAGTCAAAGAACTCAACAATGCCTCCTTAGCCATGATATTGTATTCAACATCCCTAATCTCAATATTAGTAGTAGGACCATTTTGAGGGATAACATACCTATTACTTGTAATGCTCCAGTAGGATTCACCAATGCATCTCAGATGACACTCCATTCGAGTTTTCCACAATGAATAGTTTTTTCTATCAAATCTCAGACTATCTTTCTTATATGTCACCATCCCAAATTAGTTTAATCTATTAAACTTCTTCCAAGGAACCTACTTTGATACCAATTGTTGGCAACACAAGGGCATACAACTGAGAGGGGGGAGAGTGAATCAGTTGTCACAGAATTTCAAAATTATTAAATTTATTAACCCCTATTCTTAGATCATGAGAGAATAAATCAATAACACATCAAAAACGCACATAAAACTATGATTTTTATGTGGAAACCCTATTAGGGGAAAAACCATGGTGGAGGTCAGTCTATAAGTTTATACCCTATTAAAAGTATAAGAAGAATAAATGGGGAATGCACATGCATTCAAGAACACTGCCTAGAGCTCACTACTCAAATAAAAAATGAAGACTCATTATCTTACATAAAAATTCGGATTACAACCATCTAGATTTTGAATTAAGAAAGTAACATATGCTAATGCCCGATTACAGTTCTCGTTAAGCACATGAACACTTCTTCACTCTTCTTCATTATTCTTCACTCTTCTTCACATTCTTCTCTACCTTTGAAAGATTTAGAACATTATCTTTGCACACACACTTTCTCTCTCACATTCAAATGATGAAACAATCGCTTATATATATATCCGCAACAAGGAATTGCATCGCTACATGTCGTCTTCAATAAAATAATAAGATGAATACAAACTGTCGGCCCAAAATAATAAAGATTATTATTGTGAATCTACCAAGGTTGGCTAGAACATAGTGAAGACCCAAAATAATATCCTCGAACACAAGACACCTTCAAAAATTATTCCCTGAAGATCCACAACACGCTACAATCACCCTATCGGCCATGAACAGGAAAAACATGAACACATAAGAGAAAATCATCTATCGTGAGCACAATGATCAATGAGGACATGAAACATAGATAGAACATGATCTAGAAACATCCACGAGCACCATCGGATCATTCAAAACAACTCAGATTACCATAATCACATTATCTTCTTCCAGGAACACTAGTTACAGTAACAGAATAACTATCGGAACATAGAAACTCATAAATTGCTGAAATCTTCATGTGCACCTCTAAAAATTTTGGTGGATAAACTAGATACACCTAAAAACAAACCCTTTAATCTGAAACTTCTCACCATCAACATATTGAACTTTCCATCATACTGATCTTCACTACTTCATAGATAACCTGCAACATATTTTATTGCAATTTTCTCAATATCCTCAACATATACAATCTTAAAGACATTAATGCTAATAGTGTTGACATCAATGACAACCACATATCAGAAATACAACCACAACATCCAAAAAAAGGGTTTTCTTGTCGTATCTTGCAAAGTGTGTGGTTGCTGATCTAATATCTATGGTAGTCATTCTTATGTCATAATGCTTCAGGGTGGTGGCTATAAAACCTTATTTTCAAGATTTATTATGCTTTGACTTACCTTTTGGTACATTTCATCCTTCCATTAGTGGTGGTTTTTCCAAGGGAGTTGCGTACTTCAATGTACATGTTTCTAATGCATAGTCATCTCCTACAACATGAAACAACAACCGATCTAATGTGAAATTGTTTATTTGAAAAGATAACATTTGTTTTTATAATACCTTGAAAATGAGCTCATATTATAGGGTTTACACACATTTGAACTGGCTTTAAAGGACTTCACCTTGTTTTCATTATTTCATAGTCTATTTTTTAGCTTTTGATATACATCCAAGGTCTTCCTTAGGTGACAAAGGTGAACTACGTTTATGTTGTCATCCTTGTGGGAGGTGTAATAAGGGGATTATGGAATATCTTCACAAGAACTATAGAGTGTATCTACTGGTTCTTGAATGGGAAGACCCATTTGTAGAGACGGTTGGTGATGTAGAATTGGGTAAAATCTTCAAATTCCATTGCCCACAATTTAGAAAGTGTGTCAAGTGGGTATTAGGTGAAGAAATTCTTTTTCTACAAGATTGAAGGTGTATTTTCCTTTCAAAAATTATCTCAGTTTTTCTTTCAAATTGCTTTGATCTAGTGTAATCTTTACCCAACTTGAATATCATAGTTTCTAAGGTTATCAAGGTTAAGTTTGTGCAAGATAACAGAGTAGTGAAGGAAGTGCAGGCTTATGACCTATGAAAAGTTCAAGGCCATGTTGGAGGAATTTTCCCTCGACACTTTCTCCTAAATGGTAATGTCTACATTTCATTATACAATGCCATGAAACACTCAATTGAAATTAATTTTTTTTGTCATATACAGATGGCACTGGATAGGCATGGCAGGGTCATTGGAGATGACATGTCTGAGCTCATAAAATGTAAGGTGAATGCAATCCTCACCATATTGATACATGTTCATGTTGAACCGATTGCACGGACTCCTCCACATTTAGGTTTCACTCATGGGTGTCGATTGATCAAGCAAGCTCTTCTCGACATTGCTATAACCCTTATCCTACTACATGCTAACATTCTTTTAATCTTGACAAGGTGCCTCTTGTGGATGGGGAAATTGAACCTGCTAGTCCATAATCCATAGGGTGGTTTTGGTTCTTTTCTTGATATCTCTAAGGAAATAAAATCCAAGGTGTGAATGGGAAGGATGGTCGGTTGTCATAACATAGTAGTATACTTTTGTAATTTTGTACATGGGATTTTAGTAGTATTTATCCTTTAAGGAATGCAAGCTTAGCATATGGGTCTAGGGTTATTTTTGTAAGCTGGATATGTCCTTTAGTTCTTCGTGTATGGACATTTTAGAATGGTGGACATGGCTTTATGATAGAATAGTTGTCATATGGGTAAGGGGTCCATGCGAATTATAAGAATCTAATACTTTAGCTCTCATAGCTATGTTATTCTATAAATTTTACACATATTAATATAATTATATGGGCTAGCTACTTTTTGTTAAAAAAAAACACTATATACATTTTTGTCAAGTTAAATATACTCTCCATCCTATTTAAATTACAAAAAATAGTTAGTTAAATACACAAGGTATTCTAGCTCTAAAGAGAACAACAATATATGATCTAACATTCAAAATACCCACTTTAATAAGTTCATAAGATTTTTACCACAATAGCATGGCGAGTGTTTACAACAACATTGACCTTTTTGATAATATTGAAGAATCACTATTTCATTAATAAATAATAACCTATAAACTATCTTTCTTTCCAATCTAATTATCAAGTAACCAATCATATAGGGGAATAATAATTATCTTAGATTAATAATTCTCCATGATGCATTATAACCTTTCTAATCAAATCATTTTATATACGAAACTAATGTGATGTGCATAAGGATTTATGAAATGAGGTCTAAAACCCGTTGATAAGAATTACAAACCTTGTGGTCACTTTGCATGATAAGGTCTTAAGGAATTAAGTAAATTGTACCAAAAAAATCATATAGTCATCCTATGAAATTTACCACATACCAACACCCTAATTATGTATCACAACCATTAACATCACATGTTCCACGTTAGTTCTACATTGCATAGCTCTTTAATTTTACTCAACTAATTATCGCTTAAAAGGAAAATATATCAAAGGTGTAGTTGGCATACTTATAACTACCATACAAAAGGTAGGGTCTTACATACCCCTCCCCTTAGCTTAGGCTTCCTCCTGGAAGTCACTAAGTTCTAAGGACATAACCTCAATATGACAATGCATATAAATCTATTGACATACTAATTAATTTATTTTCCGATGAAAGAATCAAAATATTCAACTATAAGAACACATTAGATATTGTCCTTCCATAAATTAAACATTCAAATACTTAGAAAAAAATTCTCACAATGGAAAAGTTATCATATATGAAATCAATTTAAAAAATTCCAACAACCATCCATGTAGCTCTAATTTTATTAAAAATACAACCATCTTCAATTAAATTACACAAAAATATATCTAAATGAATTAAAAACCTTTGATACACCTCAAAATTTCTTTGCACCATAAACTTATGATGTTAGAAAATATTTTTATTTCAATGGCCAATGATGTCTCACAATTATTAGATTCACATTTGTCCAAATATGTCCTTAAGAGAACATTTTTCCTTATATTCATGGCACTCATACCATGTCTCAAGGAATATCAACTCTACATCTTTTGTTACTAGCTTTCTCACATAGTTCACAAGTATGCCACATCACATTTACTTGCAATTTCACATGTACACACAATGAAAGTAGGGATTTTCTTCCCAATTGGGTGCACCTATCCTCATACAAAGGATTCTCCTCCTAAATTGGGTGAGACTCTCCTCATACAACCACATAATGGGGTTTACAAAGATGGATATTCTTGGATACCATTGCCATTAGGAAAGATCATCTCGAGGCCCTTCCATAAGGACCCCTCCATATATTTTTAGTACCTCCCCCTTGTTTTATTAAGGGGGTTAGCCTCATAAAGGAAGGTACAACAATAATAACCATAGAACTAGGGGAAGAATAGATTTATGACCATCCCATATTAGTCCCATTTGCAACCCATTTCAAAATAATTCCCCAGCGTATGTACTCCCATATACGACCTACTAGGGAACCCCCTAGGATATGGTAGTTTACAAATGTCACATTACACCACACTTTTGAGCTGTTTGCAAACAATCAAAAAGCCTCAAAATGAGTAACATAAGATTATCAACCAATTTTTTAATAAAATTTCCCAAAAGAAGAAAATATAAACTCAAGAGAAGGATGAAATAAAGATCAATTATAGCTACATTGCAACATCCCAATTTTAATTCAAAATGAAATTAAATAAGTCCCTAAGGAAATTAGACTATGATGAACTTCAAATGGGTAAGTAGATCCAAGAAAATAACTATAAAATACCACACTACTAACGCATAATAAATAAAACATCAATTCAAAAATTACCAATAGTTCATATTTCAACAATAAAATTTACACATTATGAGCACCATGTGACTTTGATAAGCCACCTAAGGGTAGGAGGGGAATGGTGGTCTAGCCAAATAAGTATAATAGTATGCCATAATTGGTGGTCCCTAACCACATAAATATGAATTGTTGGTGGTCCTTGACCACATAAATATGTATAATTGGTGGTCCCTAACCACATAAATATGATAGTTGGTGGTCCCTGACCACATAAATATGAAATTAAATAAGTCCCTAAGGCAATTAGACTATGATGAACTTCAAATGGGTAAGTAGCTCCAAGAAAAGAACTATAAAATACCACACTACTGACGCATAATAAATAAAACATCAATTCAAAAATTACCAATAGTTCATATTTCAACAATAAAATTTACACATTATGAGCACCATGTGACTTTGATAAGCCACCTAAGGGTAGAAGGGGAATGGTGGTTCTAACCACATAAGTATAATAGCATGCCATAACTGGTGGTCCCTGACCACATAAATATGAATTGCTGGTGGTCCTTGACCACATAAATATGTATAATTGGTGGTCCCTAACCACATAAATATGATAGCTGGTGGTCCCTAACCACATAAATATGATAGTGTGCAATACGATGGGGTAATTTTCAATGTAGTATCAATACCTTATAAGTATCCAAAAATTTGTATTCATAAAACACGATCGACATCCCCATCAATATGGTCCATGTAATTCCATCCTTTACCCATGGGTTATAAACATCAAGGAATAGGTTTCATTGTGAACCAACAAGTGTGGCTCTCATATGTGAGGGAGTAGGTCATGGTTAACATGCATGAAAAATTATGTCTCTACATATATCCTTTAGAAGGATTAGGGATAGCACACTGAACTCATAATTTCCCAATAGATGGACATGTGTCTCTCAGCCCCTTGTTTATGCTGGTTGGAAACTCACCTAAAAGGGTCCATACACTAGGGGTGCACATTAACATATATACAAGACTTACACAAAGTAAAACATCCCATCCCATTTATATGGTACACATCCACACATTTTATTTTACATTATTTACATAACTAGCTAATTTATACACCAAATGATCATAAAGGGTACACATAGGGGATCATTCTTGATGTCCACCCACCCTTACCCCAAGTTGGATACTCAGTATCACATACTTGAGTAGAATACATTTATGGGGTTTCACTTGGCATGTCACAACACTATACACTTTATGTGGTTCACCACACCATAGCACAAATGTTGATACACCCACACACACTTTGGTTACTTTACAACATGATCACTTTGTTTAACCATTTTGTTAGCATCTACTCATTTGCATAATTTGTGAGATGATATATAACTGTAGCATAAATATTAATCTAATTTTATAGATTTGGAAATACACAATGCATCACACTCTTATCTTGTTAATTGGTACTTATGTTGCACATATGGTCAAGTTAAATCTCTATATTTGGACATAGCTTTGTTTCCTTTTTCATTCAACTAGATTTGTTACATTTACTAATGAATCTAGATAAAAGGGCAATTTCATCCTAGTTTACACAACATGTTGCAAGGAGGTTCATAGTTACAAAGTAATTTGTTGAATATTTTCCTTTGAGACATTGCAATAGAAGGAAATATTACATTAATGCATAAGGTACATGATAAATTCTTAAATAGCAACTTGTTATACACTTTATCCTTTATATTTCTTTACAATTTTTGCACTTTATATCCTAGGGTGGAATCATATATCCTAGGGCGTAATCATCTAACACTTGCTATATTCTTCATTTTCATGATCAAAATTCCTTCCAAACTTTATATGACACAAGGGTAACCAAGAAGTAAAAGTACCATGAATTTTAACTAATTTTGGTTTTCCCCCATTATACTCATGTGTAAATATTCTTCTAAGAGAATACTAGCTAGGAATAAACTAACACACAACATTATTTATTTTACTTGACTATTTTTATGCCTCCTATCTATATAATCTAATTCTCCATTCACATAATTCATCATAAATCACACATGATTTATTACATGATTAAACAAAACTAACAATTGATTAACCAACACTTGAGGCTTCTAAAAATTTTAAGTACAACACCCACTTGCTTATGCTACTAATTTATTTCTAACATCTAAACTTTCTTATTCTTGCACTATCAAGTCTCTAGTCCTTGGAAATGTATTGGAAAAGAAAAATGAATAACTCGCCATAGACAATATTTTAATTACCAATCCACTTTTAACAAGGTCCTTTCAAAGAGGTCTAAAATTTAACTAACAAGAAAAGGACTCATTTAAATCCTATATTAGCTAAACTACCACACTCATATTCTAGTTATGACGTTCCATGCATTTTCATCTTTAACTTGAACCTAGGAAATCATGTTATTTTTCTTGCTACTCTAGTCTTTAACAACAAAGCATAAAGGTTGGGTTGTTTGTATAGTACCCTTACATATTCTAGATAATCATTTACTCAGGAATGTACTTCAACAAGTTTATAGTTTCACCATTTACTTTAAGATAAGATGTAACTTTATCCATTTATCTAAATCATATTTTCTACACAAACAAGGTCACGGGTTATAGTGGATTTTATTGGTTATATAATTTTACTTACAAACAAAAAGTAGATTTTCATGGGTTTTCAAGCACTTAATAAAAATTCTTTCAAAAACTATGATTGCATGTAATTGTCTTTAAATGGAGCAAGGCTAAATCACTCCATAGGTGGAATCCTTGATTTCCTTTATCTCAAAATCCAGTTATAAATAGGAATTGCTTAATTGACTATGTTATTTCTAATCTAATCATTAAACCTATTACTCCTTTAATAGAATACAATTTAACCATTTATTTCAAATTAACCTTGCATAAGGCTTAGTAGGTTAAACCTTTAATTAACCTTCTACAACAATTCATTATGTCTACAATGGTTAGAGGAGATGATTAACCTTGCCAAGTTCAATTGCATAATCAATAATAATTTTATTTTATTTACCAAGCTTATACTACACCATCCATAATAATAAATAAATCAATAGATCAAATTCTATAAAATTTATTAATGTCCTTATAAGTCTATGGATGTACAAGGTGAGGAAATTTAGGTTTACATAATTTTAGATATTAAGATGCTTTGCATTGCACAATACTATAAGTCCCATATTAATCCCTGAGTACCTAATGTTTCAACCTAGGCTCTAATATGAAATGTAATTGCTAGAAAAATATTCCAAACATTTTTTTTTAACCCCATTAATTAATCTATTTGAGCACACAAAGAACTTGAGGTGTAGCACTAATAATAGTCAACCATGCACATGCATGGAAGAATACTGCATGCATCAAGGGTGATATATGCATGTCAGCTCCATTGGCACAATGCTTCAAGAGTGGGGTGGGGGAAGTGGCCTAGTCACATGCATGAATTCAAGCATGTGTGATGCAGGAGCATCCAGTGGTGTAAGGGAAATCTTGCATCACCCAAAAATATTTTTCCTTTCTTTTAGCTTTTTGTAGATGTTTTTGCATTTCTAGATACCCTTTTCGTCGAATAAGAATTTTCAACTTTCAAAACCGCCTTTTTGCATTTCTGGTCATACTACTATTTTTAGTAGGCATGAATTTGAAGGCGTGATGAGGAAAAAAATTATGGGAAGCTTCAAGACATAAAAATAGACACTTTGGCAAAAGATCAGGTTAAGATCATTCTTGGTTTGAAAGTTATTCAAGTTTTAGTTTCCAAAAATTGCCTCAAAAACTCTTCCAAGTCCAGTTTAAGGCACTAAATGGTCTTGTACGGCCCCAAAAATAGTCAAAATAAAAAAATTTGGTTATTAGCATGTTCTACACTCTGAGACCTTTCCAACAGTTCAAACGGTTTGTCAAATAGAGTCTCAGATCAAAAGTTGTGGCTTCCGGAAGTTGGTCATTTTTTGGAAAATTACCAATTTTCGGATTACGACTCATTTCTGAATTTCAAGTTTCAAATTTTGGTGCCCAACCACCTACATTAAATTTTCAAATTGTATTTTTGGCTCCAAGATGAAAAAAAGGCTATTTAGGACTCATTTTGGAAATTATGGGGTATTGGGGGCAAAAAGAGAAAACTGTATTGGGGAAAAGGGGATTTGCTTTTTAGAAGCAGTAAAGTTGCATGTATTGCAGCCTATGAGGATTTAGTCCTCTAGAATGTAATTTCTCTACAACGAGAGTATATTGCAAATAAATAAATAGTAATTCTATTTTTGTCTCTATTGTGTGCTTCTCTGAGTCTTGGGTCATGACCCTCATCAATGTGCAACCAAAAAAATATCGATTAATAGGTTACTCTAAGCATGAGATTCACTAGACTCATTATAGGAGCTTTATAAAAGCTATACTTAATTTCAGATCCTTGCATAAAATTGAAATTTTAAACATCAACATGTCGTTACTCTCAATGCAACTTAAATATTAATTCCCAAGTTAAAACAAAAAAAGGTTTACAATAACTAACCAAACAAATGATAATATTAATTTCATGATTAGCATTAATGTTATTAATGACTCTCCATAATAAGGGCCCTCATGTGGATAGTAATGCCATTATTAACAACAAAGACATTTCTTAATATAATTATTGTTTAGCATAAGGATGGTCATATTAGTCAGCACCTCCATATTAACATTAATATCTAAATTATCTGATTATCATTTCCTATTTATATTAATACTATTTGCTAATAAATTTTTTATTAATTCAAATATTTATTATTTACCATTTTCATATTTGTATTAATATCATTTTTTACCCTCAAGCTTATTTCCAACTTGGTACTAATACCAACTCTGACAATTATCGATATTAGAAGACTTCACATCACATCATTGTACTTACCTTACATTATTGCTCAAACATTAATTTTTGTGTCGATATTATGGTGATTAAGCATCTTCATAATGTTACTTTAAATATAGTTGTTACTCAAACAAATATTAAAAAATATTGGTATTAGTAATGTGAGAAATATTTGTATCAGTAGAAGTATATTTCTTTACATTAAATATGATATCATAATTATATTAATTAGATTAACCCATATTGTCAGGTTGTATTAATGCAGAATTCAATTTTGTTTCTCACCCTGTGTTAACAAGACTTGCATTCAAACCTTCATAACAAAATATAAAATTAATAATGTTATTATCTGTCTCTCTCAAAAGACTATTTATTTATTAATCAAATAAAAAATTAAAATAACTAATTAAGATAAATTATCATAAAATATATTTTTATAATATTTTAATTAAATGTATGCATAATTACCTCACAATTGAGGAGCGTCAATGATCAACCAAATAATTAACTATGTATCATTATTTTACTGCTCCCAATATTTTTCTTGAACCCATTAATTTTCTTTATTGAAGTCACCTCATCGACCATGTGTATTCACTCCTCAACAATTACTTGATATATTAATTTGGCCAACCCTATTAGAGATGAAATTATGATGTTGAAGGGTGAAGGCTATATATTTATTAATACCTTATTCCAGTAGAGCATCTCTATCGTAGATAGTGCCTATACACTCCTCTAACCTCAATGCCTACCAATAATCTTACCAATTAAATAATGCACATTGGTTAGGAGGAAAGTCTCCGAGATAAATGTTTGTATCTACTTTACCCAACCCAAACATGGAGCTAACTAATTTAATCTAAAATTTCCTTATGTTCTACATGTCTCCCTTCATTTCACAACCCTAAATATCCTTGAGCACTCTGTACATTCAACTAAGGAGAGAGGGGGAATATGGTGGTAGTATCGATTTCCAATAGTAGGGGCATGAAGAAATGTTCAGATTCATCTCAGCATGAGGAAGGGGTGAAAAATGGTTTATTGATAGCTAATAAATTAGATTTAGCTTCAATTTATAGGTTTTAATGCATAGCATATATCTACCCTAATTTACTTTTATTCAATTTACCACTCTTTCCTCCTAGAGGAAAGAATAGGTGGTAGCTCTTCCCAATAGATGTGAACCAAACTTGAAGCACAAGTAATGGTGGATAAAGAGGAAAGATCCCAACACTATATTATAGTGGATAAAGAGTTTGAGTTAATGTTCATATTTCAATCCTTTTTATTTTTATTTTTCTTTTAACAATTTGTGCCTCTAACAACTCTAAATCCCTTTGCTAAGCATTTGTATTTTTTTCACCTACACAGGAAGGAAGAGGCGGCAACATTTTCCAACAAGAATGGCACGAAGGAAAGACTCAAAAACAAGTTTGAGAAAGAGAAAAGGGCACAATACTAATTTTAAACTTTTATTTAAATTTGTGTTAGCCTAGAAGAGTAAGGTATGGGGTGACGGTGACCATCCCCAGAAAGTGTGACATGAGGGAGGAAGGACTCCATGCCTAACTTCTTGTAGCTCTCTAGGATGAGCCTCCATGGATGACCTTTCATATACGTAGGACAAGGTAAGATCTTCTATATGTATTAATTTATTTTGTTATAAAACCAAAAAAATATTTTAACTTGATTGGGTATTTACTTGTGAATTTCTTGCAGGGACCAATGAAGGAAAAAAAAAGTAGGTTTATAGAGTTGATTTAAATGTAAAGAGGTAGTCATTCCATTACCTTCCAAAATAATACCAATAGCCCCCCATTTTCATGTAAACTAGATTCATTTGAAATTTTAAAATCAAAGGAGATTATTTATCCATTCAATCTCAATGTATGTTTTTTTATGTTACATAAAATCTCAAACAGATAAACCATTAAGAAATGATCTTTCTTTCAATGGGTGTTGAAGGAATCAGGAACATACAAAAAACCAAAAAATATCTAAATCCCTAAGAAAAATATAGATTATAGGATTTAATCTCACCCACAGTTTGAGCCTAATCTACACCTTCAATACAATTTCCTTTATACTTCAGGTTTTAAAAATACATAGTTTAAACTACCTAGATTACCATGGCATACATCGCATACATTTTCATACACTGCACATGCTTTTGTGCATATATATATTATAATTTTCTTGCACCTTTTACCTAGCAAGTATAGGGTAGCTATTTAATTTTCTAGCACCCAACCTTTTCCATGTAAATTTGAGAAGTTGAGTAAATGGTGAGGAAATTCCAACTACCAAAGAAAACCTAAAAACCCAACCTAAAAATCCTAATTGGTCAATGGGCAGGAAAATATCTCCACCCTTTGGTATTAGCCTCATCAAGCCACCGAAGCTCTAGCCAACCCTCAAGCCAAGAGAAATCATCGAAGACCCTCATATCAAGTTTTAGTGGTCAAGGATTTCAACAAAACAGATGTACAGGTTTCACAACAAGGACTCATTATGGGTTCAAGCATAAAATGAGTAACTCAACACAAGAAATAGAATACTATCATCACAAGAAATCGCTATTTTCTTGCAAGCCTCATTTTGACATCATACTCTAAACTCATTACTCCTTAACACTTGCAACACAACAACAGGGATTTGCAACAAGTACCACAAAAATATGAAACAATAACTACAAAGAAAATTACAATAGTAAAAACAAATGATTCCTCCTACCTCTAACTTGCATGTTATCCATCTCTCTTCCTTCTCTCAAAAAATTTATATCCAATAGTTTTCTCCAAAATAAAACCTAAATGACAATTTATCTCCACCCTTCCAACCCTAACCCTAGATACATGGGTAGGTATTTTAAAATGAATTGACTTAATTCCCCTTTTTCTCCATTTAACTCCCCTTAAACATGACTTGAAAAGTGTCATACGGGTCACATTTTTTATGTGAACCCTCATTATTTTCTTGTAATTTTAACAATTATGAGTCCATACAAACATAATACATAACTCAAAAATCAAACAATTAATAGATAACTTCACATTGTGAAGTGGGGATGATTAGGGTCCCGGTGATCCTCTCACCTTTCATTGACCATTAAATAATCCTGCATACTTTCCCCATTGTCAATATTCCAAAATGAAATAATTTAAATAAAAATTTTGAAATCAAACTATCAATTGAATCATAATTAAATTTGCTTACCTTGATCATGTTTATTGTACATTTATTGGATTATTGTAGCCCAACTCTCATCATTTTAATGCACACTTCTTTGTCACTTAAGGTTAGTGATATATAATGGTAATCATACTAGTTTATATCCCATGTATCTAAGCAACTTAGCCATCATATTCAAAAAATCACTTGAATTTTTGAAATAGCATTCTTTATTTACAATTTCATTATACTTGTAAAAAAGACCATTAAGATAAATTTATTAAAAAATTAAATGATAATTTACATGGTTATTCATACTATAACTATAAACCTTTTTGTCAAGTTAAATTTACTCTCCATTCTATTTAAATTACAACGAATAGTTAGTTAACTATGCAAGGTATTCTAGCTCTAAAGAGAACAACACAATATGAGCTAACATTCAAAATACCCACTTTAATAAGTTCATAGGATTTATACCACAATAGCATGACGAGTGTTTACAATAATGTTGACCCTTTTTATAATATTGAAGAATAACAAAATCACTAATTCAACATTAATAAATAATAACCTATAAACTATCTTTCTTTCCAATATAATTATCAGGTAAACAATCATATATGGGAATAATAATTTTCTTAGATTAATATTTCTCCATGATAAATTATACCCTTGCTAATCAAAATATCTTATATACGATACTAATGTGATGTGCATCTGGATTCATGAAATGAGGTCTAAAACCTATTGATAAGAATTACAAACCTTATGGTCACTCTAGATGATAAGGTCTTAAGGAATTAAGTGAATGGTACCAAGACAATCATATAGTCATTCTATGACATTGACCACATACCAACACCCTAATTAGGCATCAAAACCATATACATCACATGTTCCACATTAGTTCTATGTTTCATAGCTCTTTTATTTAACTCAACTAATTATCACTTAAGAAAAATATACCAAAGGTGCAATTGACGTACTTATAACTACCATACAAAAGCTAGGATCTTACACATATGTACTCACATTTGGCATAGATTCACTCTTCACTTCATTCTCTTTCTTTTTCTTCCATATCTATTTCATCTCCTTCATTTTGACCTGATCAACCTTCTTTACTGGATCGATATTCTTTTGTAAACCAAAGGGTTTCACATTCTTTCTTTTGCAAAACTTTTTCATGTGTCCTAGTTTATTGCATTTATGACATATGACACCTTTTTTGTTGAAAAAACTTACTCCTTTCCATTTTAGATTTGTATTCAAAATCCTTATTCCCAAACCCATTGCATGTATAGCAATAACCATTGAATTATTGGAACATCATACCATTAACATAACCATTCATCATCTAACTTCTACATTCACTAGCTTTATGACCAAATCTATTGTATGTATAGAACTAAATGGAAAATTATTAAACATTTTGATTCATTCTGCTTCTACACTCTACAACTCCATGTCCAAATTTATTTCAAGAGTAGAAGTAACCATTAAAATATGAATACCTTTGTGAAGTTGGTTGTCTGATAGGTGGTCTTTTGAATTATTTCTAGTTCCAAACATGTTTGATATTTCTCTTCTTATTTGTAGTCTTCCTTTGTTCATGATTCTTCTTTTCATCATTATTTGGGTCTTATTTTCCTTTGATGTTTCTCTGTAAGGCCCTACCATTGGTGCAATATTTGCATCTCTTACATTTCTTTTAGTAAGTTAGATTATTCTTAATTAGTCAAATTGGATTGATGAAACATGTGAACGTGGTCTAATTATTATAATCGATAATTTAATTTGGACAAATGGTAATCATAATATTAATAATAATATGATTATCTTTATCAATATTAATTATAATAACAATCATACGTAAATTGATACCATGATCAACTCTATTATCATTAGTAATATTAGGATTTAAATTAATACCATTACTTTTGTTGTTGTTACATCTACTATGGATTTCACCTATTAGTAATATTATAATTAGTCAAGTGGTATTAGCATGCATTATAGAATTATTTTAACATGACTATTGATCGGGGAATGATAAACTAACTTCAACCATAAAATTCAGCAATTAATGTTATACTTTCAATATTTGCTACTATAGCAACAACAACAATACATGTTTAGATGAATTTTGAATATTGTGTCTTCTCTGCATAAATACAACATGCAATAGGAAGTGTAATGATGTAATGGGCGGATGGAAGTTTAAATCAAACCTATTATCCTTCCATCAATTTATTCACAATCCTACCTAACTTGCTAATGACAGGGGAGGCCATTTAAGGTGCAGATCATCCAACATGATTAAGTCAGTTTCTTTGGTAAATGCACCACCTAAACTCAAGAAAAACATCCCATCTTCTTAATGTTACTGTCAAAACTATATTATATATTTATTATCTTGTCTACTCTGCCATTAAGGGAGTGTATGCTTTTCTAAACATGGAAGGTAGGGATTCAATCGGAAGAGGTCAATATGCATGTTCACCATCTTGTACAATATTCTGAAAGGGAAAACAGTAGATTTAAACAAATCTGGAATGATTATTATGTTTAGATACTACCTTGCAAAAAATGGTAGAATCTACCTAAATGTCATTATTACTTAGTAAGGTTGTGTTTTTCGAGGGATTGAGGCCATAGCCAAAAGTAGCCACAACTGCACCACAATTGAAGAGATTAAATGAATTATCCAAAGAAAAGATAATTGGGCAGTCACATCCATAGAGGCATAAAGGCTGAAGGGACTTTGCAATAAAGGGTAGGCATATTGTGCAAGGGAGAACAACTAAAAATTTATTGTTGGAATAGACCAGGGCTACAATTTCGGCCTATAAATTCTTCCTGACACAAGTTTTCCCATGAATTAATTTTCCAGTATTGATGAGGAGTTCAAGTGACTATGACTGCGGTGATTTATCCTTTTGGGGAGCCTCTTGAGGAAGGCATATTCATGAGGTAGTGGTAGACGCCTTGATGGGCATTTTTGGGAAAAAAATAAAATGGTGGTAGTGTTGTCAAGGCCCATGAATGGTGTAACAATGCACCTGAAGTATCTCATTGCATTGAAGGAGAGGAGGAGGGAGAGAGAGAAAGGAGAGGACTATAGAAGCAATAGAAGAAAGTTGAGATAAGCAGTTGACAAAACGTCAAGATATTACCATGGCTCAACTCATTCTAGGTGTAGGAGACACAACCTTTTCCAGTGTGGAACAAGTGAACGTCAAGCTATTCACTCCTGCATTTGGTGCCACTATGAGCCAGTTTCTTACCAATTTCATAGAACTCGAAATAAATGAGCAGCTCGTTCACACGTATGTAATTTACTTTTCACCATTTTTCATTGTCTCTAATTTTATAAGATTGAAAATAATAAGCAATTATATTTGTCTCTATTGACTTTACATTATTTCAAACTTTCAAGTGTTGGTTGAAATATCAAACCAAACCCACTACATGCTCGATGGCAGATGTATTTTCGCTATGCCTTAAATCTGTTAACTTTAAAAAATGTTTGTCATACAAAAGAATCACCCAATATACATGATCTTGGACTTTCATCATTCACAGTTTAAATACCCTTTGAAATCCATTTTGTGCATATCCTGCAAACATTGCAGGCTCTGACGCTGCATTCATTTGAGGCACTGTTTCAAATAGTTTGTGTTCCTTGTCTAGCCTTCCGCACTTTGGATACTTGTCTACCAAATCATTACTATCTATGAGACAACTTCCCTGTAGTCTTATTTTGTCCCAAAATAAAAGAAGAAGAATAAATTTATGATCTCTGTAACAAAATAAATATTAATATATGTTGCTCTATCAAATAGAAAGGTGCCAAAATCACTGTTTTTCCTTTTCCTGTATTTTTCACGTCCCTTTGGAAAATTGTCACGCTTCCTCAAATTTGCAAATGATCAGCTAGCTGAGTGCTGCAGCTTGCAGCTGAATTGCTTACCTTTGCCAACTTTAAGAACTGATGAGGGTTTCCTTATGAAATAAAATACAGCTTTAATGCATGAACAATCAAAAAACCAATGGTAAATAAAGTAATAGTTATTGTTTGTATTAAACTCAAGTTACCAATAGTCACCGTCTTAGGAAAAGAAAGTAGGTTTAGGCATTCTTAAATATGCTGGTTGTATTAGAGTATACATCTTGCACTCTTCACTTAATAACGTTTTCAGCTGCCCTTAGAAATACTCCACTAAAACCAAAAGTATTAAGGGAATGCGTAGAGAAATAAAACAGCTCCGATTAAAATTGAGGGATTTAAATAAAAACACAATAGAAAAAAAAAGAGTAATTAAAATTTACTTTTATTGAGCCTAATGATACGGGTGTGGCACTGGAAATTTGATCCGTTTTAAGAAGTCACTTTAAATATTAAAAGACTTCGATTTTGATCAAAATCACATTTTCCTGAAATATATAGATTCCTTCAACTAAGGGAAGGAGAATATATCCCTTTCCCTTAGAAAGAGATTATATTAATTTAAAATTAGAATATACTAAAAACAAGAAGATTCCCTAGCTTTAAAGGATATTTTAGGTAAATTATTTTTTTTAAATGAAATAGTATTTAGTTGTTTTATAAATTTCATGAAATCAGTTTTATTTACTTTATTTTTATTTTTATTTTTATATATATATTTTTAATATTGTAAAATAAATAAGATAGTTTTTAAGTAGTTCAAAATTAAGGAAAAATAAATAAGTAAATAAAAGTGGAGGTCAGGTGAATAAAGTGGGATTATGATTATATTTGTTTTTATATATTATTTCTCATGGTGAAGTTTCTATATTTCATATGTGATATAGTGTTGAGGTTCTAGAAAGTTATGGTTGTGTCTAAGATTATTGGATGAAATGAAAAGTCTCTAAGAACTTTATAATTGTTCCACCTTTATATATAACCAAATATGGTTAACTCGGAAGTTATGTTGTCATTAAAAGGCCCATGGTTGTATCTCTATAAGACCCCAAACTTTATTGCTACTCAACACATAATAATATGATGATTATCATTGTGGACCCAAAATCTAATAAGATAGACTTGGAATAGACCAATGGGTTTTAGTATATTCTAGTTGCCTTCATAATTAGGGATAAATGTTCTAAGGTTATATCTAGTCTACTAATGATTGTAACTATATATGTCATAAATTAAAGATGTCATTTAATAAAAGTAAACATGTCGACTCTATGGGAACTATTTCCTCTTTTCCTTTTATTTTAAATTATCTTGTTACATTGTTAATGTATATAGTTCTTGACACCAGTAATTATCAATAAGATACTTTACTATGTAAATTACTAGCATAGAGGTAATTCTTTTAAATGGGTTCCTTTAAATCATTAGCATTGTTTAGGACATTAAATTTAGCCATAGACATGAGTTGATACATATAGTGTATAACATATTTATGTATTCATCCTATGGATAATGAACATGATACATAGGGTATATGGGATTAAAACTTATGATATATCAGTACGTTGCTTTAATTGTTTTGCAAGTAGAAGGTAAAAGGGGATGGAAAACCTCTCAGGAGTCTCTTCCAATCTTTGTTTTAAAAGTGTATGACATCTGAATACATAGTTGTTAATATAATGTGTCACATCCTTTTAACACTCTACTCTTAAATTAATTATTATAGGCTAGTCCTTCTAGAATACATCATCTCTTATGAATGTTATATATAAAAAAATAGTGAGATTAGTATATGTTTTCAAATGGGAATATAGTTCCTATAATCTAATGCAAGATATGAGACAATGGGCCATGCTTACAACTTTAGTAAATATAGCATGTCACACATATATAGTTAACTTTTCCATGTGAGCACTTCCATTCACTTGCTCTCCTTTATTTTTGTCAATTATAAGGGTTGAATATTGAGTTTTGGGGTAGATGAGGGTTTTGTGGGTTATTTTGTAGTTTTTGAAGATTCTTGGGAAATCCCATATGTAGGTTCAGACATAACCCTTGACCTTGAACTATTATTACCTAATAGTACTGTGTGGAGAGGTGTTAGGATTTTGTGTTGATGTTGAAGTTAAGACACCTTTTTAACCTGATAATTATTTTCCCTTGTTATCCAACCATGTGGGAGATGGTTGAAGTTTAGTTGTCGAACTACGATGCCTTTGTGAAATATATACGTAGGAAAGGCCATCTGAGATGAGCCCTCGAGGACTAGGTCTGGCCCCTAGGAATTATTCTTTTATTATTCTTTAGTTTTCCACTAATATATATATATGTTATTGTTGGCATGTGACCTATATAATGTTTCAGATTAACTTGGGTTGGTTGAACTACTTAAGTATACCTCGGTGATGTGGATTCCACGTCTCCTCTCGAATTGACCATGATGGTCTAAGTAATTTAGTTACTTAACTAAAAGAATCATAGTTTATGTCTGGTCGAAAAGTCGTTTGCCTTATTATAGTGTTGGAATTGGTAACAAACTTTGAGACTTTTGCTAGCATAAGTGAATGAAATTTGAAATTTGTGTTTTGTTCTTGACTTTATTTTGGTGTAAAGTTTTAGGCATTACATTCTCCTTTTTTAAACCATAATCCTTCTTTTTCCTTTGAAGCTTTTTGGCTTGCAAGTATATCATCAAGCAAGGTGGACGCCTTCTTGAATTTATCTTCTTGAATCTTTTCTTTCTCAAGATCTTTCCTCAGAGACACAACTTCTTCAAGCTTTGATTATTCTACAAATTTATCTTTCAATTTGGCATTCAAGTAATCTTCAACTCTTTTTCCTTCTTCAACTTAAATTTTCAGACTAGTGATTGTATTATTTGATTGTTTGAGCTACTCATTTATTTCCTTGAATCTTTCTTTATATTTCTTGAGTTGTTCCCTCAACTTATTGATACACTCATCTACATCCTTAAGATTTTCTTTCAGGTCTCTATTCTCACATTTTTCTTTATCTTGATCATCAA
Source organism: Sequoiadendron giganteum (assembly GCA_007115665.2). NCBI lineage: Eukaryota > Viridiplantae > Streptophyta > Pinopsida > Cupressales > Cupressaceae > Sequoiadendron > Sequoiadendron giganteum. Next base: position 391,804,238 of record CM021104.1, on the reverse strand, counting down.
GGGTTGATTTGAGTTCTCCTTCATATCAACATCATAGTATTCTTCAGTAAACCCTTCATAGATGATATCTTTCAAAGGGTAGGATACTTTATTGTATCCATGTGTTCAACCTCCAAGATCTAACTTAGTGATTAAGCCAATTAAAGGAACCAATTCTCTAATACCAATTGTTGAACACCCAAAATACTGAGAGGGGGGGTGAATCAATATCACTAAAATTCATTAACTTCATCAACTTAAACATGCATTTAAATAATATCATAAAACTTGTAGAAATGGAAAGGAAAAATTAAGCATGCATCACATCAATGAACACAAGAACACTAGATTTATGTGGAAAACTCTTGAAAGGGAAAAACCACAGTGAGGATTAGCTCATAATATATTATAACTAGTTAAAATGGATTTACATAATGGTGGAATCACTATCCAATGACTCACTATCCAAAAATAATGGATCACTACCAAGGGCTCACTATCCATAATAGAAAGATATATAATAAAGGGTGGCTCACTTCCAAGGTTGAACTTCTAACAATGCATCTGCAACATACTAAAGGCACGGTTCTAATTAAGCTTTAAAAATTGACTTTACACACTTAATACTTCACCACTATCACCTTTCCAACTTCACACTACATCATATTTCACACACACTCTTAATTACATCCAATACTCTACATCACACAATGAATTAATCTTATATATATACTGCAACCAACCAAAACATTAATTAGGTTGACCTAATTAGATGAAACATATAACACCATGACCTATTGGCCCAAAAATCTAGCACACACACCTTGTGAAGGAAACAAAAACATGCACCACAAAAAAATAGTTCAACATGACCTATAATCACACCCATGAATCTTCTTTATACACAATTCAGCCCCACATGACCCCTAAAACCTTTAGGTCAACACCACTCAACAAAATCGATGATACAACAACTAAATGAGCCAATTGTTCATTCACAATTCAACACACAGACCATAAAATAACTTTCCACTTGGAGTGCACACACATCTGACATCTTCCAACACTTCCTAAAAATTACACAACATAATATTCATCTGTGGTGGAATGAGAAGCATTCCAAGATGAACTCTACACCTCTAACACCACTATTACTAAGCCTGATACATTGTCATTGATATCTTCAACTGTGGAAGACATAAAACCTTTAAATTTTGGATGTAGAATCCAACACATTCTTTCAACACTTCAAAACCACATGAAAATATTATGCTCTACGAAGCAATGCGAACCATAAAATTTTTGCACTATAACCCTGAAAATACACATCGGGACTTAGCCAATTCTTCAGGACACTTGGTCTTCTCTAGATCAACACTTCTCAAATTCTAAAATGGGTTTTCATCAATGAAAACACCATATACCATCATGCTCATGTTGCCAAATAATCTTATTGGAGGTCAATTTAGAATCAATAATATTATATATACCTAATGTATTAAAGTGAAATTGGTAATACTATCTTTAGTAATAAAAATAAGGATAATATTAAAGTATTAGTATCATGAGTGACATAATCTTTGGAATAGGTACTTAAGGTGGTATATTAATATGGATTATTAAGGATAAGATTATTATAATCATAATAGTGTCATTATTAATAGTGTTAGTAAATGTAATTTTTTATATAAAAAAAAGAATGGTAAGGGATAGAGGTAAAGTGTAATACTAATGTAAGTGTTGTTAAAATAATTGATAATAGGGATATTTAATATTCAACTTGTCATTTGTATGTTACTATGTTCAAGTGTGGTTAATAAATACTAATGTTTATACGTATTTAAAAAAAATAGTGGTTGTGTATAGTTTAGTTGTGTAAAATTTTAGGGCATGACATAGAGGCCCAAAATGAGTTCTCTATAGATGTGGTGAAAGTATAGTCATAATGTAGACTTGAATAATTCTTACCCAAGATATTTTAAGATAAATTTGTGGAACTAATATTGGTTCAAGATGAGATTTTCAGAACCTCATCCGAATTTGACAAGGTTTAGAAAACCTTTTTATTTTTTGCTTAACCATCTTTCTCTAAGGAATAATCTTCAAGGATTCTAAAAGCTCGGATGATCTCTAAAAAGATCTCCAAAACCAATAAAATTATTCCACTTAAATGAAATATCTTGCTATCAAAAATAGAATGAGTTACATAAACCTTGTTGGAGACCAACAATGGTTTCAAAACATCCACAAAGCTTCGAATCTGCATTATTTTGTTTGTAGTTCCATCTTCCTTTTATCAGTTGTAGTGTCAAAAATTGTGAACCTTAAAAATTTCACACTATGTTTTGGTCCCCCTAAATTATTGAGCCTAATTGACCCCATAATTTCCTAGAATTATGTATTTCAGAGCCCATTTGTACCATTTTTCAATAAACTACAATTATTGAATAAATGCATCCAATTCACATGTTGCCCCTGACAATGAGTGTCCTATAAATTTGGTCCATGGGGCGAATGGGTCCCCCTTCTTAGATATGAACCATTTTTGGACATGTTTTTGGCAACATTTTAATATTCAAAATTCAAATTACAAGTGTTGGCTTTTGGAATCTAATTTTTGGGAAATTGAATAAATGCCTATAAATACCTACTATTTTTATGATTTGAAACTAGAAGTAAAATTAAGGAGAAAATATAATTTTCAAGAGAAAGTAGAGCAACATTTTAGAGATTTATTGCAGCAATTCAAGATCCAAGTATCATTTCAAAGTGTTTGTGAGTTTATGTTATCATGGTTTTGTGAAGGCTAACCCTTCTTGTAGGCCTCCAAAGTATTCAAGCATTCAAGAAAAGAAAGATCCAAATCCTTGAAGTGATGTGCATGAATTTATTCTTTCAAGGTAGACATTGAATGGTGGTGAGTAACACCACATTGTGATTTCATCATTCATTCCTTTCCATTATCATTAATCATTGACACTTTTCCATTGTGGAAGTAAAAACACTTACACATGGTTCCACTATGGCAAGCCCCTATATGGAAAAACATCTTTTCTCTTTTTGAATGTGCAAGTTATATGCTTGAGGAGGATTAAGGAAAGTTTGAAAGAAATTCATTCATTGTTGCATTTGTTTTCATCAAAGTTGTCAATCCATAGAAACTCACAAAATTTATTGATGACAATCGGACAATTCTACAACTAGGAAACATAAGCTCAAATCTAGCATTAGAGGACCCCAAAATTTAAGCAGGACACCCTATCAAAGAATCATTTTCCATTAGTGAATAAGTCCTTGTAGGCACAACCAAACCAGTTTTTTTGGGCAGGTATACAATCATCTGCACCTTCCATATCTATCAAAACTTGACTATTTCGGTTTTTTAGATTTTAGGATCTTGCAATTCACATATTAGGGCACATTGTCTAATTAGGTAAATCATTCCAAATCAATTCCAATCCATTCCCATCTTCAATTATATGTAGATCTAGATCAAATTGGCCCATCATCATGGTTGTAAGTCAATCTAATCACCTAGTTGATCTACATCTTAATATAACTTGGAAAAAGGCCCCTTTCATCTTAGGTTATTTGCATTTAAGACTTAGTATCCCCATTTTCCTAATTTTATTTTGGTAAACCCGAAATCTCAACACTATAAAAATTCTAAAATTGGAAGTCTTTCAAACCCTAGATCTAGTTCTTGCATTGTATTAGTTTACATTTCTCATTTAGGGTTTCATTTTTACATCATAAAAGACATAAATATATAAAATTATTGCATTAATATTGCATTAAATATTATAGTAGGGTTTGTTTCAATCCTCGTAGATCATATCGACATTTAAATTTCATTCATTAAGTGGATAAATTGTTCATTGCATTTAAATTTCATCTTCAATAAGGTAAAAAATAAGTGAAAATTTATACTGTTTTGTTTTAACTTTGCATCAAATCATCATTTTCAAAGTTTTGCATCTTAGACTCAGTCAATTGTTGCATGATTAAGATCTAGAAATTTCATTCAAAATAGTCCTTTATTTTTTGACATTTGAATTTGAATTGCATTGTCTTAAATTGAAGAAACTCTATAAAAAAGTCATTGTTAAGCCTATCTGCAAACATAAACAATCACATTAGACAAAATAAAATTCAAATTTTTAGGTTTTTGAACCCCTATTAGGGACCCAAATGCCCTTTTATTTCCTTTTCCTTCTACAGGGTTCTCAGAGAAACTCTGCACATATTTGTGTCTCTATAGTTTCACTCTATTCTTGATTGTAGATGTTTGATTTGAAATTATGAAACAGTGTTATTGCATGTGCAAGAAAGGTGTCATTTTTCTTGACTTGTTGTAAGTTTTGGAAAAATTATTATATTTCAGATCTATACATAAATTATTTGCATGATGTTATCATTTCAAAAATCTTGTGTTATCATAGTTCATATTCTATTGTCAAACCTTGTTGAGAATTTTAAGGAATTTATGTTACAAGCATATGAAAATGAGTGTATTTCCCCTCTTTTGTTATTTTTAATTGATACCTCTCCCACTATACCTCCTATGTGTGAGGTTATCTTGATGAAAGAGGTTGTAATCATATACAATCATAAAAATCATATTTTTTCTCCTGATATCTCTCCTACTTGTGACAAAGGTACCTTGGTGTTAGAAGATCCAATCATTTAGCATCATGAGAATCTTGTTTGTTTCTCTCCCTACCTCTCCTACTTGGGAAGACATTTTTGGGAAAGAGGATGAAATAATTGATACATTTCCTTCAAAATATAGTAATATGGATTTCTTAGGTGAAGATGATAAGGTGACATTAAATCCCCCCTTAATAGAAGATCATCAACAAGAAGTTGAGTCCATTGAGTTTATGCAAACACAATTGGCTATAGGTCTCCTTTGATTATTGGACCTCCTAAAAATCCCTGTGTACCTCATAATACTCCTCTAATTACTGGACCTCCTAAGTCACCTCTTATTATAGGACCTCCTAAACCTCTAGGTTCTATCTTAAACTTTGCAAAATAACTTACTAGTAATCATGTGTCACAACAACCAAATTATCATACTGTAGCTCACATATATAACACCATAAAAAATAAGAAAATAAACCAAACTCCAAAATTCATTCCATTGCCTCAACCATATCTCCCAGACACACCTAACATCTCACAACATAGTGGTAAAGAACTTGATCTTATTGGCCAACTTCGTAACACTTCTGCTAAGATTTCCTTGTGGGATTTGATTCAAACATCACCTACGTACCATGGCATGCTTAAAAATTATTTGAAAAAAATTGTTATCCCCCTAGTATACAACCAAATGATGTGGAAGCTTTGATTGAGGATATGAATCAACCTGATTTGAACATTGTCTTTCATCAAAGTGAATTGCCTCCTTTAGAAACACAAAAATACAATTATGCTTTGATGATATTGGTTATTATTAACGAGTTTGGGATTAGGTGTACCCTTATTGAAAATGGTTTATGGATTAATGTTTGTAGTATAAACCTTTTGGATAAAATTGGAGTGGACAAAACTAGAATTCAACTAATTGATTTATTTATTTGTGGTTTTGAAAATGTGGGAAAACAACCGCTTGGTATCATATTATTACCTATCAAAGTTAGATATGTTACTTTAAAAACTCATATCCATGTCATGCCCCAGGATCTTTCATATAATCTTCTCTTGGGTGGAACAAGAATTCATGAAATGAATTTAGTGCCTTCAATGCTTCATCATTCACTGAAGTATGTATACAAAAATAAGGTTTAGATGATAAAAGTTGACCCTAAATATTAACAGTGTTTACAAACTAAAAAAGGAACAAATTATTCTCTTTGAACATTGACACCAACTACAAAAGTAGAACCTCTAAAATTTGAGGATAGAGCTGAGAACTATTCATTGGTGATAGAGTCATTGGATTATGATTGGAGACCATTAGATTTTACACCTACTTTCATAGGGGAACGCAAGATTATAGAAAAAGTGGATGAAAAAGAAAAAGAATCTATGATGATATTAACACAATTTGACATTGAAACATCCAAGACACAAGAGTTCATAACTTATAGTAAGGAAGAAAACACAAATTACATATCCAAATATGATGAAAGTGACTATGAAAAACCACCTTCCTCAATATAAATGGAAAAAAATTATGGAAGAGGGTACCAACCCTTGAAACAATTTGGCTATAATTCAAAAGGATGTGGAGTGAAAGAACAAGGTATTTATGTTCCTATTGAGCCTAGCATGCAATAAATAAGAGGTCTTGGATATTTTACTTCAAAAACATCAAATATCCTTTCACTTAATTGATATAATTAGTTGTTTCCCCTTTTCATGTGGTATTTGTAGTGTCACAACATGTTCACTACCATCCATGAGGGTATAAACTAGGCTTTATGCAATCATATTTCATTTTACAAGGAGAAAAATATCATCTATTTTGTGCTTCTCTTTGCCCCTACACTTGGGGGGAAAAGGGTTAGGTAGCCTTGTCTAGGAGTATTCCTTCTAGCAAGGGATCCCTTTTATCTCCTTAAAATGTTAGTGTAGCAAGTACACTAACCTTTTAAGGGGGGGCATATAGTCCCCCACTCATTATTTTCGTAAAAAATGGTCACTTCTTAGTGATGATAGCATACATATTCTAGGAAGTGTGACCTTGTCAACCAAAGTGTGTCCTCAATCCATGTGATGTGTCTCCTTTTTGGTGATATTGGACTTGATGTCCCATTAGAGTGTAACCTTTCTTGGCATATGATGCTCCTCTTGGTGGTTATACTATGGTTGGTATGCCACAAGGTGTGATTTTCTATCCCTTGACTAGTTCTCTCTTGGTAGTGATATCATGTGTGATATTCCCTAAGGTGTGACCTTCATTTATTAAGAAAAGCCCCTTTGATTTCTATCTTTTGTAGTGATGTTATTACAACATCCCTTGAGGCTTTAAAACCTTATCATATTAATCCCTTGTGATGTTAAAATTTATCATGTTCATCTCCCATGTTGTTTAAACTTGGCATATTCCTGCCCCATGATATTAAACCTTGGCATATTCATCCTTGTGATGTTAAACCTTGGAAGTTTTGCTCCACTTTTTTTATGGGACTTGAACTTAGTGTAGCGTTAATATTGCATCTTGTGGCACCTTATCAAGGTTATTAGGGATTATAATTCTTGGTATGTTTGTTATGGGGACACCTTTTATACCTAGTGCATGTTTCCCATTTTCTCCACCTTGTTATGGGCACACCTTGTAGAACTAGCATGTGTCTCTCATTTTACCTTACTTGGGGGCTCACCTAGTGAATATCAAACTTCACTAGCTCATGTGTCTCCTAGTTTGTACTTCAACTAGAAAATAGTGGACTTTACTATTGTGTGAGTCATGAATGCATTTTAACATGGCCACCTAGTATAATAAAACTTGGTTTCTAGTGGAGCCATGTGTTCCATGAGTGATGTGTATGACTTCAATCCTAATGGGAGATAACATTTATTTGATGGATGATATTTTTTATTTTGAGACAATTTAATATTGAGGTCTATTTTCCTTACTAACTAGAATATTTTAGTACCAACCTTGTGTTGTGTGCCTTTTATGTGTCTTCTTCATTTTTACATTGTGTTTGTTTTCATTTCATTTTTATATTTATGTTCCATCATACCATATGTTTTCATGGTGTATGCTTCATGTTTTTTGACATGTATGTTATCTTGCTGCATATCATACATGTGTGTGTGTTCCTTTATTCTCATATTATTTTGCCATAGGATCTTGGATCATGGGGGCTTGCACAACCCCCTTGATCCTTATTCATCCTATCTCTTCAATGTTTGTACAATCAAACCACTCTTGACATATTTATATACTTTAATGAGTCTAAGTGTAAGTTCATACTCTCACTAAAGTGAGGGATACATGTGGTGTCAAAAATTGTCACCCTTAACAATTTCACACTATGCTTTGACCCCCCTAAATTATTGATCCTAATTGACCCTATAATGTCCTAAAATTATGTATTTTAGAGCCTATTTGTACCATTTTTCAATAAACTACTAGCATTGAATAAATATACCCAATTCACATGTTGCCTCGACAATGAGTGTCCTTGAAATTTGGACCAAGACCCTTTTTCCCATGGGAAAATGGGCCCCCCTTCTTAGCTAGGACCCATTTTTGGACATGGTGGCATTTTAACATTCAAAATTCAAATTGAAAGTGTTGACTTTTAGAATCTATTTTTTGGGAAATTAAATAAATGCCTATAAATACCTAGTATTTTCATCATTTGAAAATATAAGTGAAACTAAGGAAAAAATATTATTGTCAAGAGCAACATTCCAAAGATTATTGCAACAATTCAAGAACCAAGAATCATGACAAAGTTTTTCTGAGTTTATGTTATCATGTTATCATAGTTTTGTGAAGGATAACCCTTGTTGTAGGTCTCCAATGCATTCAAGAATTAAATAAAAAAAAGATCCAAATAATTAAGGTGATGTGCATGACTTCAGTCCTTCAAGGTATCCATTGAAGGGTGGTGTATTATGTTGAACACTTGGAATAGTGATACGGGGGTTGTACACATCTAAAAATGGTCACGGTCGATCAAACCTATTAATTAATTAAATATGAATTATTTAATTAATGTTCTTAAGTCATCTACATATAAATAAATTTAATTATTTATTTATATTGTTCATTTTCTAATTCTTCTAATTTAATTAAATAAATAAAGTTTATTTAATTAATGCTACTTTCTTCTTAATTAATTAAATAGATTTTACAATTTATTTGCATTAATTATCACAAATTCACAATTTAAATGATATTCTTCAATCCACATTTAATTAAATATTTTTGATATTTAATTAAATCATTTTCCAAATTCCCACTCCTCTCACAAAAATTAAATATTCTTAATATTTAATTTAAAGGCTTTTTCTTTTCTCACATAATTAAATATTTGTAAAATTTAATTAAAGCCTTTTTCATATTTCTCTCACACATAATTGAATATTTTAATTATGCAAAACACCTTTCAGTTGTCTCTTCATTTTTCTATCTCTCAGAATTCCACCTCTTTTTTGAATTCTCGATCTCTCACCATTCATTTCAACAGGTTTGAACTCAACCGTCGATCTTGGCCAATCGAATTCCTGCCTTCAAAAAATCTATAAATACAGCCCTTTCATGAGTTGAAAAGGACCTCGAATCTGAAATTCTCATGCGTAGTTATTATAGTCACATCGTAGCATTCATAGCATTTTTAATTCAATAGTACAATCTTTTAGATGCATATGCATTCTTAATAATCTCATTCTCTCAAGCTACCATTCTACAAACTGTTGTTTTAAACAACTGAGAGCAAGCATCTTGAAGTGAATCCTTGGAGATAGAGGACAATGAAATGAATTTGAAGAAGCTACGATTTAGAGTTTGCATTTACTTTATTTTATTTAGTTTTCTTCAATCTAATGTTTCATTGGTGTATTAGATTAGATTCAATTTAATTGACATTTCTTAACTTACACATTTCTGGTGCCCACCATATTGTTGTGTGGGTAGCTTGATATGCTGTACAGATTCTCCTTCATCTTTATAGAGCCAATCAAGAATAGCTCTATCTTCTCCTTCAGTTTCTTTGATAAACCTCCCACTAAACTTGGTAATGAGGGTTGAAGTTGAGGCTAGAGTTGTTGTAGCCTGTTGTGTAGACATCGATGGTTTTCCATAAGATCTTGGTGATAGGGGTAGATTAGAGAGAGATAAAGAATATTCTCCCACCCCATTGTCTTTTAATTTTAACTTGGTGCCAAAATTGCTTATTATTTCTTGTACTTGTTCTTTGTTTTTGGAGGTAGAGATGGCCAAAGCCTCTCTATTATGTGAGACAAATGTGTCCTGAGTTGCTCTTAAGTTAGAACAAGTTTGACTGCTATTGTGATCAGCAGGTATTGTTACTTCCTGGCCATCATATGGAAACTTCAAACATTGATGATAAGTAGATGGAACAGCTTGCATGTCATGAATCCATGGACGACCCAATGGTATGTTATAGGTTAGATCTCGATCGAGAACTTGACAAAAGGTATTCTTCACAATAGGTCCCACTCTGATTGGTAACATGATGAGACCTTTGGACGTTCTTTCCTCATCATCATAGGCTTTGATTGTAATTTTTCTCCGTGGATCTATAGAATCTACTAAATATCCCAAAGCTAGGACCAATTTCAAATTACAAATATTTAATCTGGCTCGCCCATCTATAAGAACACGTCTAATGCGGGCTTTGTGAACCATGACTTCTAAATAGAGCGATGAATTATGCGGATGGGTTATGGAGCAGAGGCTATTCTACCACTAGAAGTTGAGATTCCTTCACTTCGAGTATCACTCAAAGGGCTAATCAATGATGAAGATTATCGAGTATCAAGATTACAAGAGCTAGAATTGCTTGATGAACGACATCAAACTACGGTAAATCATTAGAAGGGATATCAAAAAATTATGTCTCACAACTATAATCACAGAGTCAAACCACAAAATTTTCAAGTGGGTGATTTGGTTCTCAGAGAAAACCCTCGAAATCAACAAGATCGGGAAAAGAAAGGTAAGTTTGAACCAAATTGGCTGGGCCCATTCGTTATCATTGCAGCATACAGATCGGGGGCATATCAGTTGTTAATAGCAGAAGGGGACTTGTTCGAAGATCCGATCAACAACATTCATTTGAAGAGGTTCTACACCTGAAAAAAAATAAAAAACAATATAAAAATGTCCTGAAATAAAAAATAAAAAATAAAAAATAAATCAAAACATTGCCTTGATGAAAACCTGGTAAACAAGCATCTTGGTAATAACAAAAAAAATCATAAAATTAGGAAAAAGTGCAATAAAAACAAACGGTGAAAACCTGACAAACAGGCATTTTTTGTGATTTTATTTGGCTCTCTCATCTATTAGGATTCATTATGCACATACATCCTTTCATCAGCATCACACATAACTCACTATCACATTCGCATTGCATCATTCTCCTTGGAAGGACAAGGATCTCATCATGGCTTGATGATTTGAGGTTTGTCCATTGCAACAGTTGTGTCTAGCAAGAGTCAGAGTACAAGGTCATTAGGGGGCAGTTTGCTTTTCTAGGAAGTAGTCGGCAGCGTGTGTCTAGCATCAAAATGTCTGAAACAATAGTTTTTGAGCTTACATGATTATCTTGACAGATGATTTAAAAACAAATTGGATGATCTTAATCTGAATAAAATGAATGACAAAACTTAAAGCAAAAGTTGCAAATTGTTGTTTTGATATTTGATGACATCATATCTTTGGAGTGGTTGAATGATGTACTGAACTAGAATCACAAGGAATAAGTATGATTTTTCTTTGATTGTTGTCTGTAAGTTAATCATTAGTATTGTGCAAATTGGTCATGGGACATGCTCTACAATGGATCATTGATGACATTTCAAAATTTGCATAAGAAAATGGTTAATTTTTGTCTGTTTATGCAAGCAATACTCAAGTCATCTTGGTTCAATTATACCTCAATGCTTGTATTAACTTGCTACATTAAACATTATGCAAGCAGTACTTAGGTCATCATTGGTACTAACATACCCTTTGATGCTTGTACTAACTTTCAATATATCAAAAGGCTCAATGATGACAACTAAACACAACATGAATTGGCAACAAGGAGAATGATTTGTTATGGATTTAGGACTGCATGATTTGTTATTGCATTTAGGGTTGCATAATTCATTATTAGGACTACATAATTCATTTGCATTTCGAGGTTCTTTTTTTAGATTTTTGAAGGTTGACCACATCTTTAAAATATCTATTCACAATGGTGGAGTATGACTAGACATTTGTTACCTCTCATTTTCATTGTCATTTCACATCATTATCATTGCACTTGCATTCTTATATCATCATTTCATTTTATTTTCATCATCCTATCATTATTTATCATTACACATCATATGCATGATTGATATTTTAATCATCCTTTAATCATTCATCATCATATATATTCGAATTTTTCATGCACATTCAAAAATAAAATTGCATTCATTTCATTTCACATCATCACTTAGGTTATCATAATCATTTTCATTTCATCATATATCATACGTTCATTTCTAGTACATCCTTATCATTCATTACATATTACATGATCATAAATCATATTCATTCATCTCATTTAAAGAATTTACATCCTGCATCATACATTCATTACATACATCATTCATCAAAAGCATTTACCATCACATCTTACATTTTTGCATTCATTGCATACACTATAAAAGCAAAATCATTTTTAGATTTCATCCTATATCATCATATTAAGAATCATTTCATCACAACACATCCTGCATGAAATAGAAGGAAATCATTTACATCATCATACATCATGAAAATCATCACAACATAGCATCTGAAAGTAAAAACATGCATTCATAAACATATGCATAAATCATCCATAACACGTGCATAATCAAATCACCACTACATATCATAGATCTCATCAAAACAAATGTCCAGGAATACAAGGATATCAAATGTTTCAAAAAGATATATCGCATACAATGGCATAAATGTGTACCAAATACTCATCACTGAGGGGCATCTGGCCGGGGCACATGACTGCTGCTGCCTCCTGAGGTAGTAGGTCTCGATAGATCTCTACTCCTAGAGGCTCTGATCTCTCATCTGATAGGTTGACCCACACTCCTGGTCACACTCCTAGAGTGGTTGCGTGAGTGAGTCCGAGTCTGAGTACCTGACTGAGTAAATGCTATCCGTCGCTCAGGTGGCACTGCCTCAAAATATCGCATCCGGTAGTACTCGGCCTCCCGAGCAGTCTCTAGCCCCTCTACCACAACCTCTCCAATAGAGGTGCTCTCCACTAATCTCAATAGTCTCTCGGCTACCCCCTTAGCCTGTACGCATCTCTCCTGGAAGCTGTCCCTCTCGGCCATAAGCTAAGCTATCTGTGGGTCAGGAGGTGGTGGCTGTGCTATCTGTCCCTGCAGCTGACTGATAGTCACCTGTGCCTACACTAGTTGAATCCTAAGAGTCTAAACCTCTGCCTGCAAAGCATCCACCTATCCCTATGATGGAGCCCTTATGGTAATCCACGGCACTGAAGTGCTAGCCTGACCTACCACTCTAGATGTATGTGGCCTCATGTGGAAGGGAATATCAAAGAAAAGTCTCTACTGCCCACCACCCCCATCATCCCCATTGTCCCCAGCATCTGACTCATCTGACTCCTCATCCATCTCCTCATCCTTGGAACTCTCATCATCCACCTCCATCGCCACCCCGTCGATATCTAAGGCCTGCTCTACCTATACCTGTCCCTGATCTTGTGGCTGCTCTACTGCTGGATGTCCCTGTGGCTGCTATAGCCTTGCCTGAATAATTGGACCTCCCATCAATGGGGTAGGCTCATCTGCACTGGTAAATCGAGGAAAGGGATGTGTATAGAAGTATGCAGCATAGTCCTCTGTCATCCCTGCATCTGTGACCTCTAGCCGTAAAGTCCAATCCTTTGACTGTAGCTTAAAGTACTCCTCTCTGGCTGCCTTAATGGTCACAATGGGCCCCCATTCTGGTACATCCCCATTATGCCTAGCATAGTGTACTGCTCCTTGTGGCATCATTTGTACCCATCCAAACTGTCTGAGAACCCTCTGACCCAGATATCACTCAATGATGAATGGGGTGCATCTAATCAAGTATCTGGACCTCATCATGTATGGTAGCTCTATGTCATCTGCTTGCCATGGGTCACAATCCACATACGGTCGCCAGATGACTGTATCCAAATCATCAAGTACCCATCGCCAGTACTCCAATTTGCCCAGCCTCGACTGGACAAGGGGCCCTATATATGCATAAGCATAGGGGAATCCAATGGGGCGATCTCTCTTGACAATGGGGCATGTAATCGCAAAGTGCTCCCATGCGAATAACTATAAAAGAGTCACCCCACAGGAAATACTCTTACCATCCGTATACACGACCTGATGAAGGTCATGGTACAAATGGGAAAGCATGCATATCTAGTATGGTGGAGAAGCATGTCCTCCAAGATCCTACCCCACCCAACTGATAGTCCCTTTGACCTGCAATCAGGACAAAGGAAACCACCAATCATCCCTGCTAAAATCGAAGGCAGTGGGGCATATCTCTCCATCATCTCCTTCCAAAGAATCTCATATCCGCAGACATGAGGATCCTGGAAGACCCGTCTAAGTGCATCTGTCCCCCCAATCTCCTTGTGATCATAAATCACAAGCTCTCCAACCACAGGAATACCCAGAATCCTGTAAACATCCTCTAGAGTCATCATAATCTCTCCTGTCAGCAAGTGGAAGGTGTTATGCTTGCTGTGCCACTGCTCCGCTAAGGCAGTCAACAGAGCCCTATTGATCCGATATTGTGGGATACTCAATAGAGCTCTCAGGCCACACTGGTCTATCATTCCCAACTCCTCATGGGACAGCCGGGGAATCATCTCCCATGTCTGGGAAAATCTCTCTCTGATCTAGAGGAGGTTAAATTCCTCCTTTACAATATCATCAAGCAAGCATGCAAATCAATCAGCAATGGATATCATTAATCAATCAATACATCAAGAAAATTTCAAATCAATTCCAATTTGTTTTTTATATCATATAGAAACAAATTTAACAATCATCATGACTTAATTTGACTTTCAAATAGGAAAGCAAATCTATCAATACTATTTGTTTTTCATATCACATAGAAACAAATTTAACAGTCATCGTAACTCAATCTATTTGACTTTCAATCAAGAAAGCAAATCTATCATTTCTATTTTGTTTTCATATCGCATGGAAGCAAATTTATCAAACATATTTAATCTTCAAGCACGAAGACAAATTTGTCAAATCTATTTAGTGATGATATTCAAATGCATAAAATATGTTGTCTAATCTATCGTCAAGCATGCATCAATTTTTCTTCAAAAATTAAAAATCGACAAATATTCATGGATGCGCTAAAACAGTCAATCAATGTGCTAAAATTCATGGATGCGCTAAAACTGTCAATCAATGCACTAAAACCATGGATGCACAACTTTACTCCATGGATGTGCTAAAACAATCTATGGATGCACGATTTCATGGATGCACTATTTCATCATACATATGCACTATAACAGTTCATCTATGCGCTAATCTATCATTTTCCGCAGACAGATTTCATGGATGCGCTATTTGATCTATTCTATTTGCTAAATCACCTATGCATGACTAATTGGTATCTATGTGTGATTGTTTTACCCCTATGCACCACTTTGGATGCGCTAAACTATCTACCATATACTCTAAAATACCTATCGTATGTGCTAAAATAGAATTTTCAAAATTTAAAAATTCAAAAAAGCATCCAAAAATTCATAAAAATTTGACGGAGAGGTTTGGATCGACTTACCAAAGGTCCATACGCAAGTGGTCTCTGATGATGGCGACCTCACTCGAATCTGTGGTGCTCATACGGGATCGGCATTGGTTTTCTCTCTCTTAGAGCTCCAAAATCTTCAAAGGTTATTGTTCAAATGAAAGTGACTTCTCACCTTTTTCATCTTTTAAAGGGGTAAAAATGGCATTAATTACTATGCAAAGTGCTATTTCAAGAGTTAAATTGCCAATTTTTCTTTGAAATGATCTGAAAATCTTTCAAATCAGTCTCATAATCATTCTAATCGCGCGATTTATCTCTCAAGGGGGCATATAGCATCATCAACAATTTTTTAAAGTCAGGGGCAAATTCTTTGAAGCAATGCGTAAAACACATCACTTCAAAGAGGGGCAAAATGTACACATCTAAAAATGGTCACGGTCGATCAAACCTATTAATTAATTAAATATGAATTATTTAATTAATGTTCTTAAGTCATCTACATATAAATAAATTTAATTATTTATTTATATTGTTCATTTTCTAATTCTTCTAATTTAATTAAATAAATAAATTTTATTTAATTAATGCTACTTTCCTCTTAATTAATTAAATAGATTTTACAATTTATTTACATTAATTATCACAAATTCACAATTTAAATGATATTCTTCAATCCACATTTAATTAAATATTTTCGATATTTAATTAAATCATTTTCCAAATTCCCACTCCTCTCACAAAAATTAAATATTCTTAATATTTAATTTAAAGGCTTTTTCTTTTCTCACATAATTAAATATTTGTAAAATTTAATTAAAGCCTTTTTCATATTTCTCTCACACATAATTAAATATTTTAATTATGAGAGACACCTTTCAGTTGTCTCTTCATTTTTCTGTCTCTCAGAATTCCACCTCTTTTTCGAATTCTCGATCTCTCACCGTTCATTTCAACAGATTTGAACTCGACCGTTGATCTTGGCCAATCGAATTCCTACCTTCAAAAAATCTATAAATACAGCCCTTTCATGAGTTGAAAAGGACCTTGAATCTCACATTCTCATGCGTAGTTATTATAGTCGCATCGTAGCATTCATAACATTTTTAATTCAATAGTTCAATATTTTAGATGCATATGCATTCTTAATAATCTCATTCCCTCAAGCTGCCATTCTACAAGCTACTGTTTTAAACAACTGAGAGCAAGCATCTTGAAGCGAATCCTTGGAGATAGAGGACAATGAAACGAATTTGAAGAAGCTGCGGTTTAGAGTTTGCATTTACTTTATTTTATTTAGTTTTCTTCAATCTAATGTTTCATTGGTGTATTAGATTAGATTCAATTTAATTGACATTTTCTAACTTACATAGGGGTAAATCAGCATTCTATTAAACCATTCAAACATTAGCCATCCAATTACCAGAGCATATTCAACTATTATAAGGAAAGAAAGCATGAAAACATCCAAAACATCACATAATACATGAACACCAATATTTTTATGTGGAAAACTCCAAAATGGGAAAAACCAGAGTGAGGGTTAGCTCACAATATATTATAACTGGTTATGGTATATTATAGAAATGCTTAGTGTAGGTGGACACACTATCCAAGTGTACTTGCTATCCATAGAGAAAATATAGAAGAAAAAGGGGTGGCCCACAACCTATTTTGAACTATTACAAAAGCATCTACAATATGCAAGAATACAATTCCAATGAAGCACAAATACAAACTTCACATTGATCTGGATCAATACTTTTCTCTACTCTACATTCACACAAATATGATCTCAACATTCATAAATTATCTATGCTCTAATCAAATTCACATCACAAATCTCATATCCAACATTTATCCTTCAGCTTCCATCATAAAACACCAAAAAAAATCTATCATATATATCATCATCAAGTGTAACATCAATTAGGTCGACCTAATTGGATGCAACTCACAAAATTCAACTTGTCGGTTCCAAATTTTTTTTTCCATACTTCACACCACAATTAAAAATTAAAAATGACTTAAGAGAGGTTTGGATGGACCTATAATAGTTCCTATATAAAATCTCAACACATATTAACCCTTCACATACACATCAAACATGTTAGGTTGGCACATCATAGGACCTAAATAAAACATTCTTCAACTATTCATTCAATTCGTAGCATGTGGATCTCAAATATTGATCCAACCTAGAATTCACACTCATATAACATTTGGAAGCTTAACATCGACACTATAACATCAAAGACTCATTTCTGGAGAAGTGAGGAATCTCCCACACTAGTACACTATATAGAAAATGAATGTATTATACTAGACCAAACTTTGTCATTCATATCTCCCAAAATACTTTGCCAAACCAAATGAAATCTTAGATTTAGAATATTCTAACAACAAAAAAAAATAGGTTAGAATCACAGAGAAAAATATTCATTTGTGAAGTGGTGTGAACCCAAAAATGGATACACTGTAACCTTGAACTGGTAGTTCTAACACTTAGTCAAGTTTTCATACCACTGAACTCTCTAGACTAAATCTCCTTGCACAAATGGCTTCTTCAACACGTCAGAAACATGTTATAAATAATCAAATTAGTTTGAAACAATGTTGACATCAATGAAAACATTGTATTGAATTTCTATGTAGATTCTCCATGCTCATGTTACTAGAACATCATCAATGACAATCTCCTCAAGCTTCCACCAATCTCCCCCTCTGTCATTGATGGAAACATGCCAAAATTATCTCCAAAACTCCCCCCCTTTGAAATCAAGGGCAAAGGGTGCCTATATAAATTGTTCTAATCCATTAATAAAACTCCCCCTAAAAGATGTAACCATATATACACTATTGTGAAAAGAATTGACTCTAAGTCATGTACCAGAGAAAAATGATATTAAAATATAACTCTATATGTCTATATATATACAAATAATCAAAATATGAATGCATAAAAACATGAAATATGTTTCAACTAGATGTGGTTGATGCTTGCACCCTCTTCACCAGATCTTCTTGGGATAGCCTACTAGCTTCCCATTCTCGCTTGGCCTCTTCAAGCAACTTGATTTGCATTTCAAAATCAAATAGTAATTCTTCTCCTTCTTTTGATGAAGCAAGTACTAGATTCAACTTCTTTTCTTTATTAGAACTTAGGAGTGCTTTGAAAACCAATAAAATTTTGGAATTGACTAGATACCTCACATCTCCAAATTGTAGTATGATAGTCTCTCTCTATGCTTGCATCTAGAAAAACATCTTATGAAGATCTTCAAATTTTCTCTTTGTGTCACCAGTGAGATCCATAGCTGGGTCATATGCAGTGGAGGCAACATTAATCTATGACTCAAAGGAGTCCATTTCCTTCTTTATGCTTAGTGTGGATCTGGGCTACTTCATGTTGTAATGATACAGTGCCTTCGCCTCACCAACACATGCTTCTACATCCTTTAGCAACTCAGAGAACTTTGTATGTGCAACAAAACATTTTTTGTCATCTCCATCATTATTTTTTTATTCATTCTCTTCTGTACTTCTTTCTTAGCCTCTTCCTTAAGTCTAGATGAATAAGACTTCAATGAATCAATTAAAACCTTGAAATTTTCCATACCAGAGAGTGTGGTATCTATTGAAATGTACAATACAATTGAGAGGGGGAGGGTGAATCATTTGTATCAAATACTTCACTTTTGAACTTAATATTTTCTCTTTAACCTCAATATATTATCAAGTGTAAACATGAAATGTAGATTAAAAAAATCAAACACTAGAGACACCAAATTTAAATGGAAAACCCAATGAGGAAAAAAACATGGTGAGGATTAACTCACAATATAGTAGTAATGCAATACCGGATACAAAGGCTCATTGCCAGAGGGCTCACTACCTAGATACAGAAGGCTCACTTCCCAAATTCAAGGGCTCACTACCTTCAAAGGACTCACTATCAAAAAAGGAGGCTCACAACCTACAAAAAATAAAAAGAGATAAATGAAGATCCATCGCTATGATTCCACACATTCGCAACCTGATCAGAAGATTGTAGATGCCATCAACTCACTGCTTTTAGGAATCTAACACCTTAAAGTGTTGTTGCCTTAATTTTCTCTTCCACTCTCTACTTTCTACACTTGCTCGATTCGTGGATGATGGATATCAAATTCGCTACAACTTGATTTGCTTTTATACCATCTCCAACCTTAGGAACATTCTCCAAGGTCGGCTATACAATTTTATTTACAAATTCAAACTAGGTTGGCTACTCAACATTCCCATGATGGATAAGAATGAGAGAGGACCAATTACATATTTAATCTAGGACCCAAACAACATCTTGGATCAAGTACACACTCTCTTAAGATGATGGAAAAACATAGTATAACATGTAGACACCAAGTTGTCCAAACCTAATGAAAACACCAATGATATTTGAAGTACACACATCTCTAGCAAGATAATCACACTTGAATCACCCAGCATGCTTCACCAGACATTTTTCCATCTCTAAGAATACCTCAGGTACATCCAAAGTAGTTACAACAAGCTTCATTCATAAATAATACTCCATCAGTCCAATCGAGCCAATCAACAAAACACACAAGCTTTAGAGTAGGTCTTTCAGAGCACCAAACCACAAGAAAGTTTTTCAGAATACATAAACCAATCGAAAGAGTCATCTCCCAGATTTGCAAGATCTGAAATCAAATATCCAAAGACTGTAGAGCCAAACATTTCTCCTAGTCCACACACAGATAGTTTTGCCAAACCAGTTCACGCATCGGTGAACACACCTTCTACTCGCCATTGAATCAAAAGCTAAAAATCAGTATATACAATCCATTGAAGCTTATGAACATACTTACATATACGCACATGCATAGGATTGATACAAAGAAAATGAGTAGCACAATACTGGAGCACACTTAGAACACACTTCAACAGTGCTTTCATTATTTCTCAAATTTTCTCAAAAACACTTGGCAAAAACATAACCACAACTTCATAAATATATCTCCATGTACTCTAAGCACTTCTTCATTATCTCAACTATACAAATACCATCTATACAAAACATGAACTATTGACATCAATGAAAACATTAATGAAAACAACATCAAACACATCCATACTTGCAAAAATCTCACCCTTTGTCATTGATGGGAACAAATGATGTGAAAAACCATCAAAGACAACAAACATGATTTTCAGAAGCGACAACCTGCCAAGCATAAAATTTTCACATGATTCTCTCTCTCCCCCCTTTGGCATCAATGGAAAAGTAAATTCTTACCATATAAATCTATGTTCACCCCCCCTTAGGAGTACACCCACATCACATACTACAACAATGCACTTCTCTATTCCCCCTGAGGAGTAGACCTCCATCATTAGTCTAGAACAAAAAGACATCTATGAATCCACTGGACTAATGCACCTCCATGTGCACTTAGTTAAAATAAGGAGGGGAAATAACCCCTAACTTCCCTCTAAGATACTCAAAAGTATCCTTCAGAAGGGCCTTAGTGAATATGTTTGTAACTTGTTCTTTGGTAGGTACATATTCAAGTATAACTTCATTCTTTAATAATTTCTTCGTCAAGAAGTGATACTTGATAGATATGTGCTTTGTTCTAGAATGCATAACTGGATTCTTTGAAATGTTTATAGCACTTGTATTGACACAAAATATAGAAGTGGGTTCATCACTGACCACACCTATGTCCATCAAGTTTTGCTTCATCCAAAGTAACTGTGTACAACAGGATGCTATTGTAATATACTCTAATTTTGTAGTGGATAAAGAAATTGAATCATGTTTCTTGCTCAACCATGAAACTAATCTTTCTTCAAGGAAGAATGCACCTCCACTCATACTCTTCTGGTCATCTACATAAGTAGCCCAATATGCATCAGTGTAGGCATTCAAAGTGAAATCATTGTCTGGATACCATAACCCATAATCTGGAGTTCCTTTAAGATATTTGAATATCCTCTTCATAGTTGTCACATGTGTTTCCTTAGGTTCTGCTTGAAATATTGCAACTAAACATATTGCATGCATGATATCAATTCTAGTAGTAGTAAGATATAATAGTCCACCAATCATAGATTTGTACATGCTCTGATCAACTTTAGTAGATTCATCATTCTTACTTAGCTTACATATTTTTACCATAGGGGTACAAACTAGTTTGGAGTCATCCATTCCAAAAAAAATTAACATTTACTTAACATACTTGGATTATGAAATGAATATCCCTATGTTAGTTTTATTTACTTGAAGTCCAAGGTAGAGAAATTCAGTTCACCAATCATAGAAATTTCAAATTCTTTTTACATCTCTTTAGAAAATATCTTACACATACCTTCATTTCCACCAAAGATAATATCATCAACATATACCACAACTATCAATATCTTATTTTTCTCAACCATGAAGTAAATATTGTTGTTTGTAGACCCTTTGATGAATCCTTTCTTTGTCAGGTATTTATCTAGTCTTGCATACCAAGCTCTGGGAGCTTGTTTAAGTCCATATAATGCCTTATTTAATTTACAAACCATGTCTAATTTGTCAGATAGTTGAAAACCTTCTAGTTGCTCCATATACACTTTTTCTTGCAATTCTCCATTCAGAAATATAGACTTGACATCCATCTGATATACTTTGAAGTACTTATAAGCTAAAAATTCCAAGAAAATTTGAATGGCCTCCATTCTTGCTATAGGTGCAAAAGTTTCTTCAAAATCTATTCCTTCAACCTGTGAATATCCTTTACATACAAGTCTTTCTTTATTCCTTACCACTTCACCATCTTCATTCAACTTGTTTCTGAATACCCATTTTGAACCAATTACATTCTTATTTGCAAGTCTAGGGACTAGTTCCCATGTCTCATTCTTCTCTATCTATTGTATTTCCTCTTTCATTGGTCTAACCCAAATTTCATCATCACATGCTTCATTCACTATCTTAGGTTCTATCTTAGAAAGTAAACACAAGTTTACCTTGACCACTTTGCTTCTTGTCTTCACTCCTTCACTTTTGTCTCCAATTATTTGTTCCTCCAGATGGTTTCTCTGAAAATATTTAGGAGTCTTAGGTGTAGGTTTCAAAATCTCTTCTATTTCGTCACTTTTTTCTTTCTCTTCCTTTTCTTCTTCTTGTATTTGCACACAGATAGGATCATCAAGTTCAAATTCATTTATTTCCACTAGTCTGTACATAGCTTCATCAACTTTTACATTGGCACTTTTAATTATTTTCCTCAGTCTCTTATTAAATCATCTGTAAGCTTTGTTGTTGTTTGAATATCCAAGCAAAATTCCTTCATCACATCTAGCATCAAAATTTCCAAGATTTTCATCATCCCTTCTAATGTAACATCTACTTCCAAATACCTTAAAATATTTAATAGTAGGGGTATTACTAGTCCACAAATCATAAGGGGTCTTAGTGTTGTTACCTCTCATTTGAACTCTATAAATAATGTAAACAACAATGTGGATTGCTTCTCTCCAATATGAATTAGGAACATTTATTTCTTTCATCATAGTTCTGCCAACTTCTTGAATAGTTTGGTTCTTTCTTTCCACAACTCTATTTTGTTGAGGGGTTCTGGGAACAAATTAATGTCTTTTTATGCCATGCTCTTCACAAAATGCATTGAACTCACTAGATGTAAATTATCCACCTCTATCAGACCTTAAGCATTTTATTTTAATCTATCAAGAGCTTGATATCTTTCTCTAATAAATGTAACCCATGTCATCCTAGAGTAATCATCAATTAAGAGCATAAAGTACCTATCACCATTTAGGCTTCTTATTCTTCTAGGACCACAAAGGTCTGTATGAATTAATTCTAGCATTTTGGTAGATGATTGATCCTTTCCTTTAAAACTATTCTTTATCTATTTTCCCATCTCATAACTTCTATAGATTGAATGTAAAGGCTTTATGATTCTAGGCAGATCTCTAACAACTTCCCTAAAACTGATCCTAATTAGATTACCAAGATTCACGTGTCCCGTCCTTTGGTGCCAGAGCCAACTCTCATTAATCTAAGAAACAAAACATTGACCATTTCCACCTTTAAGTTGATAGATGTTTCCATGAGTTCTTCTTCCAACTGCTACCACAGTTCCAAATTCTTTATTGATCTCACACATGTTATCTTGAAACACAAGCTTAAAACCTTTGTTGCACATTTTTCCAACACTTAAAATATTATGCCTTAAACCCTTTACATAGTAAACATCATCAATATTATGTTTTCCATCAAAACTAATTGTTCCTTTACCAAAAATCTTAGCACCAGAGTCATCTCCAAACATGACTATACCTCCATCATACTTCTCAAGTTTAGTAACTTTACCCTTATCTACAATCATATGATTTGAACATCCACTTTCAACTACCCAAAAGTCTTCATCCTATCTGGCATGAAAAGCAGTTACCAGAGTACCTTTTGTTTCATCCTTCTGGCTTTCTGGACCAAATTCCTTTGCATATCTCCCATGATTAGTAGATACAACTTTATTTTCTAGGGCTAGAAACAAACATTCATCTTTATCTTCCTCAAAGTCAAATTCATCATCAAAAATTCATGTATCTTCTTTGACATAATACAATTTCTTGAACTTCCTATCCTTTTTATCCTTGTGATTGTTATTATTATCCTTATTCTTCTTTTGTGTAGCTCTATTAGAACATCTTGATGCATAATGAACAATATTTCCACAATTTAAATACTTAAAGAGTAACTTACCTTTGTATTTACCAGTACCTTTCTCCAATCTCCTTGTGAAATTTGCTTCCAAATCTTCTGAATCATCATCATCCAAGTCATCTTCTATTTTCATTGCTTTAAAGGTTGATTCATTATTTTCCTTATCTCTTGCAAATTTTCCCATCTGGAAATGTAGTCAGGACACCAAATAGATGCTCCTTAGTAAATGTCTTCGAATCATATTGTTCTTTAAGAGCAAATACTTTGTCACTATAATTTTTTGGTAAGGTCATCAAGATCTTTTCAATTATATCTTCATCTGACATGGTACCACCTTGATTCTTGATTTATGTTGCTATAAGTTCAACTCTCTGATAAGAGCTTGCAATGTCTTCTCCCTCTTCCATTCTCAAGTTCTCAAATTTTTTCTTAGCAGTTAGTTTCCTTGACAATTTTACTCTATCATTTCATTCATAAATGTCTTTCAACTTTTTCCATACTTCATGAGCACTAGGTAGAGAAATATTTTTTTTTCTTTTAGTTTTAGATTAAGCACTAAAGATAGCATACCTTTCTCTTTAATTATCTTCAAAGGTTGCAACCTCATCAGTAGAGAAAGGACCAGCTGTTGGTATCACATACTTTGTCTCCACAAATTTCTAGGTATTGAAATTTAGTGAAATCAGATAACTTCTCATTTTCTCTTTCCATTCACTGTTATCAGCTCCATCAAAAATAAGAATTTGCATCTTGTGCACCATCTGATCTACCTCAAGAGGTTAAGCTTTTCGCCAAGGAACTAGAGCTCTGATACCAATTGTTGAAATGCACAAGACAACTGAGAGGGGGATTGAATCAGTTGTATCAAATACTTCACTTTTAAACTTAATCTTTTCTCTTTAACCTCAATCTGTTATTAAGTGTAAACATGAAATGTAGATAATAGAAAGAAAACACTAGAGACACCAAATTTACGTGGAAAAACCAATGAGGGAAAAACCATGGCGAGGATTAACTCATAATATAGTAATAATGCAATACCAAATATAAAGGCTTACTGCAAGAGGGCTCACTACCCAGATATAGAAGGCTCCCTACCCAAATGGAAGGGCCCACTACCATCAAAAAACTCACTATCTAGAAAGGAGGCTCACTTCCTACAAAAAAATAAAAAGAGATAAATGAAGATCCACCACTAGGGTTCCACACATTTTCAACCTGATTAGAAGATTGTAGATGTCATCAACTCACTTCTTTTAGGAATCTAACACCTTAAAGTTTTGTTGCCTCAATTTGCTCTCCCATTCTCTAGTTTTCACACTTGTTCGCACACTTCACTCACTTTCTTGATTAATGGATGATGGATATCAAATTCACTACAACTTGATTTTCTTTTATACCATCTTCAACCTTAGGAACATTCTCCAAGGTCGGCTATACAATTTCATTTACAAATTCAAACTAGGTCAACTACTCAAAATTCTCGCAGTGGATAAGAATGAGAGAGAACCAATTATATATTTAATCTAGGACCCAAACAAAATTTTGGATCAAGCACACACTTTCTTAAGATGACGCAAAATAATAGTATAACATGTAGACACTAGGTCATCCAAACCTAATGAAAACACCAATGATCTTTGAATTACAAACATCTCTAGCAAGACAATCACACTTGAATCACCCAACACACTTCGCCAAAAAAAATTCCATCTCTGAGAATACCTTAGGTACATCTGCATTAGTTACAACAAACTTCATTCATAGAGAATACTTCATGAGTCCAATTGGGCCAATCAACAAAACACAAAATCTCTAGAGCAGGTCTTCTGGAGTGCCAAACCATAAGAAAGTTTGTCAGATTACAAAAATCAATAGAAAGAGTCATCTCCTAGATCTGCAAGATCTGAAACCAAATATCAGAAGACAGTTGAGGCAAAAAATTTCTCCTAGTCCACACACAAATAATTCTGCCAAACTAGTTCACGCACCGGTGAACACACCTTCCACTCACCATTGACTCAGAAGCTAAAACTCATTTTATACAATCTATTGAAGCTTATGAACATACTTACAAATCCACATAGGCATGGGATCAATATAAATAAAATGGGGAGCATAATACCGAAGCACACTCAAAACACACTTCAACACTTCTTTCATTATTTCTCAAATTTTCTCAAAAGTACCTGGTAAAAACACAACCACAACTTCATAAATATAGCTCCATGTACTCTAAGAACTTCTATAGTATCACAAATATACAAATACCATCTGTACACAACATGAACTATGTTGAAATCAATGACAACATTAATGACAACACCATCAAGCACATCCATACTTGCAACAATATCCACATGTGATCTGAGTATGATTTCCTTAAACACTTTAACTACCTCATATGTCAACTCTCCACTCTTTTGATGGGTTTTAATTATCTCCTTTCTGGAAGGTGTATGAAACAAGTCTCCTAGTTGCAATTTGTGAATAGGAGAAGTCTTATTTAAGTCCATATTTCCTTGATTCATTGGTAGTTGCAGCAGTTGTGAGGATACTATAGGTTGGAAGCTAGGTTGAACACTAAATAGATATCTTAGATAATCTTTGAAGGAGTTAGAGGATTCACCAAGAGGATTTTTAGTCTCTGCATCCTTTCCCTTAATATTTATAGTCTTTCTGGAGTTAGTTGTTTCATCCTTTTCAGTATCTCTAGATGCATCCTTGTCTTTGTTTTCTTCTTCTTATTTATTCTCTTCTTCTTCCTCACCATGTTCTTCATCATGCTCATCAACAACCTTTTCCTCATAATCAACTTTATCTGCATTTAATTCCTCTATTTTTCCTCCCTCTGTAGTGTTATTTGTGCCTATTGAAGGAGGGACTTCATCATTCTAGACTAGAGGAGTTGTTGTAGCATTTTCCTTCACAATGTATTTTTCGATCATTGCTTCTAGTTCATATTCATTGGGCATATCCTCCACTTTTGGAGGGGTGTTATCAAATGCAGCATTATCATTAACCTCATGCTCATGTTGAGCATAATCAATATGCACTTCTTCTATGTTAGGTTTATGAGCACTAGTATCATCATTTATTTCTTCTTCAGTCATCAAAATTAGTCCTAACTTCTACATAATTTATTTAGCTTTATCATTGATTTCATTTTTGAATCTTTTTAGATCATGTTGATCTTTTCACATAAGGGTAGTAACCCATTTTTTGGTCCTTATCTCCTTACTAAATATATTAATCAATGTAGCTTTGTTATTTTCTGAAAGGAGATCACTAACTCTTCCCAAGGCTTCATCTTTCAACCTTTCATGCTCGTATATAGATTCTTCCATTCTTTTTACCAAGATATTCCAAACATCATCAAGAAAATCCTTCTAGATATTTTGTATGTTAGCTTCAAGTACAATGATATACTTGACTATGGCTTCAATAATGGTACCTTTGTCTCCTTAATTTGTATCTTCGTACAAAGAAATTGTATCCTTCAACATTTCATTTTGCAACATGATATTAAGAATTTACTCAAAATTCATTGGGGAATGAGGTATTTCATGTTGTTTTTGCTTCTTGTCCTTTACTAGAGTCTTATTCCTTTGACTTGTCTCTTTTTGCTTCTTCTTCTCTAGAGATGCCTTCTTGGCTTCCTTCTCTTTTTCTCTCATCTGATTCTTAAAAACCTCTCTTTATTTTTCAACTTCCTCTTCACTTTTAGTGTCTATTATATCAACTCTTTTCCTTTTTGAGCTAGCTTCACCTTATGAAGCTTGTTTCCTTCCTCTTTGAACCAATTGTGGTCCTTCTTATTGAAATTATTGCTCTTCATCTAAAACATTAATGCCTATAATTTTATCCCTTGACAAATTTTACTTGACTCTCCTTCCTATAGGGGTAGTAAGGGGTAATGTGGTTGTGGTCTTCTGCTTTTCTACCTTGGTGGCATGCACTACTAGAGGGGATTTCTCCCTTACTAGAGGACTAATAGTAGGTTTTCTCTTCTCACCAGTAGATGGTAAAGCCTCAGAGGACTTTAGGATAGATGGAGTGTGGTAGTTGTTCTACCTACTCTCCTTGATCTACGTAAAGCTTATGTAGCACTCATATCTTCTCTATCTCTTTCTCTAGAAATATTCACCCTTTCCTTAGAAAGACCCAAGTCTTGTGCATAAACATCCACCATTTTGTCAACACTCTTCCTTATAATAGGTTATTTTTGTTTCATGTGTACCTCCATGGAATTTTCTTCATAATTCCCATACCTAATCTTGGTTGTATCTTTAGGACTATTCAATAACACATCTGCATAGCCAATTAGTTATGTCTATATTACCTCATAACCCAATTTTGGAACCCACATAGATCTTGGTTCCATGGCCTCCATGATGCAGTGATATGTGGAAACTAGAAAAGTGATGTCATTCTTGTATTTATCCACAATTCCCTTAGGAATCCTATGTCTTTTTTGAATTCTTCTCTGAAATAATGCAAAGAAATTAGTAAGTGCATCATCATGTGCATTGTTGTCTCCAAGGCTCCTCATGTAATCTCCAATTTGGTGTGCCACAAGTCTACCAGTCATCAAATTAACCTTTCCAATCACCAAAACCTCCTTCAAGAAGTAGAAGAGAAAACACATAACTAGTGTTCCATAAGCACATATTTATTCTTCTTAATCTCCTTTAGGTTCTCCATTAGTAGTTTCCTAAGAACTCACAAAGGTCATATTCAAATCCATTCTCTACCATATCTTGTGCCACATGAATTGTGGTGGTGGAAACTGATTTGTCTCTATTGGTGTAGTAAATATTGTATTCGATGACCATATCAGCATACCTAATAGTAGGGTTTTTGATAGGATTTATAGTAAGAGCTCTTTTATTAAATGTTGCACCTATTATCTCCATCACATCCTTGTTTTTGATAAAATTTAATGATCAAACTAGTCTGGTGGAGCATAAACTAGTAATCTATCTTATCACTACCTTGGTAATCATATGTGGCATATCATTCCAAATTAATTGATCATGAATTATACTCAAGTTCATTCTTATCCAATTGTTGTCATAGTAAAATTTAGGGAACCATTCCCACACATCCATTTCTTCTTGGCTAGGGGTTTGTATTCCAGCTTCAGGGTGAATTTTTCATCAACTAACTAAGTAGCCCATACATCCCTCAACTTTCTAGGAGAATTCTCATCCATGCTTCCATGGATGTAAGCCCTAATACCCTTTGTAGGTAGTAACCCATATGAAATGTGTGAAAAATCTCCTGGAGGGTCATCTTCTATGGCTCTAGTAGGATATCTCTTGAACTTGGGTTGGGATTTCTCTATAACTTCTACACCTTTGGGTGTAGCATTGCAAAATGTATTCAAATTTATTTTAAACATAAAATTTTTTAAAGCTAGGGCACACAATATTTGCTAAATACCTTTATTATTTTCTCATAAAATTATGGTTTTGATGCTCTACAACTTTGAATCACTTTGAACTCTTCAAATTCTATTTTCGTTGCTCTATTCTCCTTCAAATGCTTTTGGAAAAATTAATTTTCCTTAGCAATTTTTCTTTTAACTCTTTGAATTGACCTAATCCTACAATAAATTCTTTAATTCATAAAGTTGCAAAACCCCTAAAATAGTATGCATAGTCACCTTACAAAGCTCTACAATCTTCCGCATTGTAATATTTTCTTCCACAATTTTTATCAATAGATCAAGCATGTTTTTCTTCATCAAATATCTTCATGTAGCTTCAGAACCTCCTTTTTGGTGGATGATAAAGGATAAACAAGGAAGAAATAGTACCACCCTCTAGTGTAGATGTTTCCTCAAAAAACTAAGATGAGAGCTATGGCATAGGGGGAGATTTCTCGTCCTTATTTCTCCAGATCTTTTCCATTTCTTTCTTTACTTCAACCAGATCAAACTTTTTAACTGGCTCATTTATCTTTACCATATTATCCTTCCTTGTGTTTCTGCTTCTACAAACCTTAGCAATATGTCCTGTTATCTCTCAAAAACGCAGGCTAGATGCCTCAAGAAGATGCCAACTTCTTGATACGCTTTAGGGTAACAGACAAGGTTAAGAAAACTCAACCTTCTACTCTTTAAGGTAATGCTGAACCTAGGTGGGTATACCTAATTGACTCGGGAAAGCTCAATCTTATTCAATTAATCTACAATGGCAATTCTGAAATGAATTAACACTGGATTTAATGATTAGTACATACCAATATTTGAAAAGGATAGACTAAAAACTTAACAAGCGTGGAGAATGTGAATGAAACTTAAATTGAGAAGTAAGACCAGTGCCTTATGGGATTTACGGAGTTAAGAAAATTTCAAAGACGGGTTTATTTTACTGGCAAACATTCAAGCTATTTAGTATTTTATTTGGTTTATAACTTGTATAAACATGCCATTTATTATCACTGAGTTTCTTCTTAATAATCCCAATTTATATTCCCTGTTTATTATGATCAATGCAAAGAATTTTAATCTTTGCTGGAAAGAAACAATGAATTGATCATACAAATACAGCAAATGTGCATTGATGAATGATGTAAAAACTTGTTTACATAAATCCAAACAACCAGGAAACACAAAATAAGGAGACAACCTCAATAATACTAATTAATAATTACCATAAACAACTGATGCTAGAAAATGTTACGCCATTATATTAAAATTTTGTTCTTTTGATATCTCCATCATTTACATATGCTACCAGTCTTATCCCCCTTTTTTACAAAAAGCCCCACTCTTTTGTCTCTTGAAAGCGACTTTTATACATGCAGAATATGAAAGGACGCGTCCCTTTAGAAATAAGATTAAACAAAATACGAAAAGCTTTGAAGACAATTAAGCCCTTGTTAACCATAAGTGAGTTGTAGCAAGGTAATCCAAGTAATCTTGACAATTAAAAGTATCCGCATCTTCAACAACATTATGAATTGCGGTTTCCATTCTAATCATATCTTCCACCCGCTCACTCACATCTTCTAGAGATGTATCTTCCACAGAGGATGTCTTCATAACCTCTTTCAGCATCGCACCACACTCGTTCCTCCACCTAG
Source organism: Sequoiadendron giganteum (assembly GCA_007115665.2). Taxonomy (NCBI): domain Eukaryota; kingdom Viridiplantae; phylum Streptophyta; class Pinopsida; order Cupressales; family Cupressaceae; genus Sequoiadendron; species Sequoiadendron giganteum. The sequence goes on along the minus strand of CM021104.1, from coordinate 391,772,940 downwards.
CAGTATCCTTGACTTCTCCTTTAGCATCAAAAAGTGTAACCATAACTGTATTAGCAGCTTCAGTCAATCCATTTTTGTCCCCGAGCAACTCATCATAAAAATTCTGATGACGACTGATAATATTATTTGCTCTTTCAGTTGTAGTGCTACCAACCTCGTTACGCATGGTCAATTCTTGAAATTTATCCATTACCCGTTCCTTCATCCTCTCATGCTCTTTTATTGCATTCATAGTAGAGGAAAACTTTCCCCACAATGCTTTCTACCTTTACCCTTTCCAAAACCAGAGGACTCCATTTTTAAAATTTATATAATCGAAAACACAAGAGCCAAGAAATAATCACTTAGAGTCTTATACTTTGAGCTTTTCAAATTGAGAATAGCCTTGGTTCTCTGCTTCTCATACCAACTCTTCTGCAATCATTTCGGATAAAAGAAATGATTCAATTCCTACTGTATTATTCCGTCACGCCATTAATGAAACATGAACGAACATCAATTTGAAACTGGCACTGTCACATCATATGTCCCTTCGGTAAGAGATTTTCAAATCTGGGGTGAAATCATATTCAACATCTATCACATCCTTTCGTCAAGACAAAAGTATAGTCTTATCGAAATTTAGACTCCAAATATGACAACTGCTACTCCATTTTACATGTTGTCATAACATTCTAAGTCGGGGAGACATCACATAGATTCCACCATCTCACACTGATATACATCCCCTTCACACTATGGTTACCAAGAAACTTTACCGTTCTGGCCAAAAACTTAACACTTCGGCATATCCTTTGAACTGTCTCACCGAAAAACTATAACTGAAATTATATTTTCGGCAAGACAATAAAGCTTCGGGAAGACTCATATCGATATCAAATGTCTTACCGAAAACATCTCCATAGAATTCTTTCATTCGGTGAGACTTACCTCGAACCACTTTGTCGATGTAACATTTGAACCTCGATGAAGCTTACGCCGAAGGATCCTTTTCTTAGCGATACATATCTCCATCGGTATATATTTCGAGTCAGCAAGAAACCAATACCTTTTCCAGCAGTCCCAAGATTTCCTTACATCAAGTTCGGAAAAACAAATGTGACCTCGCCAAGACTCTCCCCGAAGATTTTAAGTCACATCGAAATATTTTGCATATAAGTCAATCGGCAAGACATAAGGATGTCGCTATGACTTCATGCCGATACTTATTAGTTAGGCCGAAACGACCCCTCCATATTCCAGTCGACAAGACTTACTAAGTTCGCTGTGATGTTATGACGATGCTCCAACATATGCCGGTATGAGTCTTTTAGTTGCCGAAACATTCTGCAAAGTCCCGCCGACTATCTGCAACCAATACATGTTAATGATAACACATCTCGGGAAGACTTCTACCATGTCTTTCCGATAGGGATCTGTTAATGAAACAAAAGGGAGCAAGTGAATTCAAGAAGGGTCAAACAACATAGAATAGGCCAATTAATGACATGAGGAGACTTTATGCTTAATGTAAGGGCTTTAATGATGGAACCTCACAAATGCAATAAGCTATAAAATTTAAAATTTCTACAGTTCCAACAGTGGCTCCGTCTGGGGATGAATGATAGCAAGATCATTGCAAGGATTCAGATCTTCTGGGTGAGCAGACCGATATCAAGATGATGAGCATAATGGAGTAAAATTCAAGGCAACAAAACAAAGGACCCTATACTACTGTGCATGGAAAAGAAAATAAAAAGGGATCATGAAGAGCTGTCCATGCACTGGCAACTCCCAATCCCTTGAATTGTTTTAAGAGAAAAATTGTTTTAGGAACTGCCCATGTACAGGCAATTCCTGATCTTCACCTGGCATATTTTGCAAATAATATGAATCTTCTCCTTTCTTTCCAACCACCACAAAAGGCCCAAGCCATAAAGCTTCAAACTTCCCATGTTTTCCCTTTTCCTGGCACCTCGCATTCCACATCAATACGAAATCACTCTCCCCAAATTTCCTATCTTTTGCCCTTTTGTCAAATAAATATTTCATCTGTGCCTGCAATTTCACATTCTGATTTTGAGCCACCCTCCTTATTTCATCCAGTTCAGCCAACTATTCCATTCTCTCCTCCATAGGTTCAGGAATATCCAAATCTTCTTGTAGAATGAACTTGTAAACTGGTAAAAAATTTAGTAAAGGCATCCTGGCCTGTGTTCCATATACTAGTTCAAATGGAGATTTCTTAATTGCCTTCTTCACCGTAATTCTATCAGCCCATATGGCTAGTCTTAATTTTGAATCCCAAGCCCTTTTATTCTGATCAAGCATCCTTCTTATAATCTTCAGGAGGCTCTTATTGCTAGATTCTGCTTGTCCATTGGCCTGTGGATGATAAGGGGCTGCATAAGATATGTTAATACCATATGTGCTACAAAAACTCCTGAATTCATCTGATCTGAAACACATTCCATTATCAGTGATTAATCTTGCTGGTGCACCGAATCTAGTAATGATATTATCCATCAAGAACCGTGTCACCACCTTACTTGTAGCCTGTTTGGTTGGAATAGCCTCTACCCACTTGGTGAAATAATCGGTGGCAACTAATATCCAGCTATGCCCACCACTCAATTTTTCTGGTATTTCCCCAATGAAATGAATTCCCCATTGATGAAAAGGGGCATCAGCCTGCATGGGCCGAAGTGGCAAGGCTCCCTGATATTTCAACTTTTCAGAGAATTTCTGGCAAGCCTCACATTTCCTTACATACAAAAAAGAGTCATTAAAGATTTTCGGCCAATAATATCCTACCCTAAGAATCTTCTGAGCAGTTGTTTTTGCTGAGTAATGCCCTCCACAAACTCCTTCATGCATTTCACCTAAGACATGCTGAGACTGAGATTCATCGAGACACAACAACAATATACCATCCCTGTTTTTCCAAAATAAATCTCCATCTATAAAAACATATTTAGAAGCCTGTAACTTCAATGTTCTTTTTTGGTTATCATTCATTTGTTCTAGACACTTCATGTATTTAAGATAATACACAATATCTGTATACCAATGAGTATGTTCAATTCTTGCAATTAGATTCTCCTTTTCAGCATTACAAACTTGATTTGCTTCAATATTTGTTTCTACCATTAATTTAGCCAAGCCTTGACCTCTGATTAACTTAGTAATCTGCACCTCTATATCAAACTCTTGGATTCTGTTAATCCACTTACATCTTTTGCCTGTTACTTCAGACTATGTCAGAATATCTTTGACTGCTGAGTGAGGAACATAAGCAACTACCTTAGCTCCAACAAGATACGGTCTAAAATTTTTTACAACTTTCACCAGTGCAAACGCTTGCTTTTCCATTATGTCATACTTCAATTCTGATCCCTGCAATGACTTACTGAAAAAGGATATAGGTTGTTCATGACCATCCTCATTTTTTTGTAACATAACAGCTGCAACAGTGTGCATAGAGGCAAACGAAAAAATCTGAAAAGATTTTGAGAAATCAGGAGATTTGAGTACAGGAGCCTCCTTGATAGCTTGTTTAATATCTACAAAAGCATCCAAAGCCTCTGCAGTCCAATCTATCTTTTGTCCTGTTTTCAACATTTTGGCTATGGGCTTAACAATCTCAACAAAATTAGGAACAAATCTCTTAATGAAATTTATTTGTCCAAAGAATGACTGTATCATTTTGACATTTTTAGGGATAGGTATTTTGTCAATGGCCTCAACTCTCTCAGGGTCTATCCTGATTCCTTCCTTTGAAACAATATGTCCTAGAAGTTTACCCTCTGTGACTGCAAAATTACATTTTTTGGGGTTTAAACTAATTCCATATTCAAGAGCTTTTATAAATACCTTCTCCAAATGATGAACATGATCTTCAGCTTTCTTAGAATAAGCAGTAAGGTCATCTTGATATACCACCATGAGAATATTTATTAAATCAACAAATGCCACATCCATGGCTCTCTGAAAAGTCGCTCCTGCATTTGTAAGACCAAATGGCATTCTTAAATAAACATATGTTCCCCAAGGGGTCGTGAATTCTGTTTTGTATTTTTCAGATTCTTTAACCTTAACCTGATTATACCCGAAAAATCCATCCATCATAGATAGCAATTCACAACCTGTCACCTTATGCAGTACAACCTCCATATTTGGCAAAGGATAATTGTCCTTAAGGGATGCTATATTCAGATTTCTGAAGTCCACACATAATCTGATATCTCCATTTTTCTTTCTGACAGGGACCAAATTTGAAACCCATGTCGAATGTCTAATAGGTTTAATAATTCCACCATCTCTGAGTTTTGTTAATTCTTCCTGCATTTTAGGCCCCAGAGTTGGATTTATCGGTCTTTTTTTTTGTCTGAATGGTTTCACATCTAATTTCAACGGTATTTCATGTTGGAACAAATCTTCTCTGTATGCTTTTAAATCTTCATAAGACCAAGCAAATACATGTTTATATTTTCTCAATAACTCCACCAATATTTTTCTAATCATAGGACTTATCCTTTTACCTATGTATACCATTTTTGGCGCCATTTCAGTTCCCAAATTAATTTCTTCAATATCATTTTTTCCAACTGGTGTCTGTTTCACAAAAGATCGATCATTTCCATCATATACCCTCTCAAGTGCCACCAGCCCTTTAGGGAGTTTATTGGTTTTCAGCTATAAAAATTCTCTCCCAAATATTGTTTCTTTTCCATCAACTTCTTCAACAAAAGCATTAAAATCAATCTCCTGGGCTTCATACTGATCTATGCAGTGAAGGAATTTTAACAGATCATTATCATCATCAAAAACTTGTCAATTGTACACATTATCAGGTATAGCAGGTCTAGTCTTGAGTTCAATTTGTGATACTCCAGCCAAGGTAATACAATCTTTCTTCAGTGCTACATTAGCTAAAAAATCTGCCATTATATTTTTAGACCTATCTACCCATTCAATTGAAAAGGCATCCAACAACTCAATGGTGTCCCATGCAACATTTTTGTATTGCTTTAACCTTTTGTTTTTTGCTGTATATTTTGACTTAACTTGCGAGATAGCTAATTCTGAATCTCCTAGGACAGCAAGCAACTTTATTTTATGTTTTACTGCTATATTTAATCCTATTAATAGAGCTTCATACTCTGCTACATTATTTGTACATTCAAAAGTTAACAGGAATGAATACTTAAATGTAATACCTTTAGGTGAAACAAATACTATCCCAGCTCCATTTCCTTCTTGATTACATGCTCCATCGAAATACATTTTCCAGATACCATCATTATTCTATGTAGCATGCTTCTCAATAGGATCACTATTAGTTAATTCTAGTTGTGCTGGCTCTATATTAAAACTCCCAAGGTCAACATCACAAAAACAATTGACCTAATTGTGTGGCACATAGTCAATAAGCTGATTCATTCTTGGCTCTTTGTATAATTTCACTTCTTGGCCATTCACCAGAATTGTTGCATAAGAGAGGTCGAACTGGACATTTCCACCAATGGCTGCCATCCATTGCCTTGATAAAAGCATACCAAATTGAGGAGGAGTGTCTATCACTGTTACATCAATATTATAAGCCACCTGAGGATAAGCAGCTAACTTGACTTCTACATCAACAGGTCGGTTATCCATTGCATAACATTTCCCTTCATATGTGTCCACCCACATACCCAACTGCTTCATCACTCCTACTGGCATAATATTTATTGCAGCACCGGAATCTATCATGCAATTCCTCAACAATTTGTTATTTATGAGTAATGTTGTAAAGAAAGGATCAACCAGTGGTGGACTTGTCAATGCATTACTTAAACAAATCTCTAGAATATTTACTTTATCCTATTTATTTTTGACAATCATTTTATTTTCAGAAGCCAAGTGTTTTTCACTTTCATTTGTTATCAATTGCACTGCACTGTCCCTGTATTCCTTAATTTTCATCATTTCAAGAAGTGGGACAGACATTTTTACCTGAGATAATGCTTGAGTAAAGTCAAAAGAAGAACCTTCAGTTTTACTCATTTTCTTTTGTTCTAACATTTCTCCTTTGTTCTCCTCCTTCTTACCTAGCAGATCTGTCCTTTGAACTTCTTTATGTAATTCTTTTATTTCATCCTTTTGACTAGGATCTTGTTTACTTTCTTCATGTTGTTTGTTTTCATTTTTCTTCTGCATTCCTTGTGTAGCCTTTTGATCTTTCATAAAGATACCCCTAGGGACACCTTCCTTCTCATTTACGGTCCTATTTCTCAACCAGTACTTACTCTTCGCTTCTTCAACTGCAGCAACAGTTAATTTTTTTATCTCCTCATCGGTCAGTCTTCTCACATTATTAAAAACAGGAGCCTCAACATGTTGTGGCTCTACACAATCATCCTCAGAATCAGAAAAGACCTGTTGCTCAGCCATATGAATTTTGTACCTTTGCTCCATAACATCATATTCATAACCTCCCTCTTCTGAAGACGAATATCTTTCTTCAATGTTTTGAAGAGCATTTGAAGTCAAGTAGACCTTGTGATCTTTTCCACTGTCTGCCACTAACTCTCCCTCCTCTTGCATTTTCTGTGCTACAACACAATATTCAGGGGAGTGTGGCTTGTTACATACTTCACAAAAATAATTGTTGTTCACCATATAAGTTCCTTTCTTTCTTAATGGGTCAGGAGTTTCCTTATCCCTGAACTTGTCTATCATAGGTTTTCCATCCTTCCAGTTTGTATTGTAAGGCATATCCTGCAGCCTAGGCCTATCCCTCCTGTATGTGTTCTCCTGCTTGTATTGATAATTATTGTTTTGCTGGAGGGGTTTAGGGTTGTCTCTTTTATTCATTATCCCCGCGGCTTTTCTATTGTTCTCAATTATTAGTGCCATCTTTTGTGCTTCAGCCAAGTCCCTTGGGAACCTGTTTCTCAACTCATACCCTGTTTTGGGGTCGAATGCATTTAGGTAAACACTCAATGCCACAGAATCTGGTAATTTTGATCCCGGGGGAATTCTATTTTGTAATTTGTTAAATCTTCTGTTGAAATCAAAAATTGAATCATTTTGACCTTTCTGAATTCGCATTAGTTCATGGAGAGCAACATCTGGTGCACTCAGATTCCCGAATTGTTCAAGGAACTGATCTTGAAATATCTGAAAAGAATAAATAGAAGCTTGTTGCCAAGCTATTAAACCAATCCCTAGCTTCCTCAATAAGGGACATCATAAACAACCTCATATGCAGATCTTCATATGGTATATCCAAATCCTGAATAAAAGCATTGAAACTCCTCAAATGATCCTCAGCAGTGATTGCATTGCTCCCTGTAAATTTTGGTACCGAAATTCTCCAAGAGCCATCCATAGGATAAGGGCACAACTGAAACCCTGCCAAATCAAACTGTCTGATCATAGTGGTATACTGATACTGAAACATAGGATTATTATATTGTAAATTCTGTTGTGGCACATGATGTTGACCAGGACGTGGATAATTGTTCATATATTGTGGGGGAATAGGTGGTGGAGGGTTTGGCTGTCTATGTGGATTCCCCATTTGATATTGAGGGATCTTTGGTAGTTGAAAATGCCCAGCACCCTGAGTATTCAGTTTATGGGGTGGTATATACCTTGGAGGAGAACCCAACCCATGAGGAATATTCTGAGCTTTCTGTAGTCTAAACTCCTTTATTGCCTGAATCATCTGGGCCTTTTCTTGCTCTTCCCTCTCCCTTTTCTGAGACTCAAATTGTGCTTTAATTTCATCATATGTTAAAGATTCGTAATCTTCTTGATTGACTTCCTGATTAGTAAGTTCTTCCTGATTATTCTTCATTTTTTGATCATATTCATATTGAACTCTGAGTCTTTCTGCTTCAAACCCAGCTTCAAATTCAGCTTGTTTCTGGGGGTTGTAAAAAGGATTTCTCTGCTCTTCTGGTGTACAAGGCTCTTCAGATGAATTGTCAAAGCATTTTCTACCAAAAGGCATTGATAACTTATCTTTATTTATCAAGAACATATCATCACTTTTTTCTTTGCCTTTGTCGATTTTATTATCTTTGTGCACCCATCTTCCATCATTAGGAGGAGCTCCAGAATGACCCCCTTTAAATTGAGATCTTCTTCCATTCATACTGCAATACTTCAAATTAGAGTCGCCACTCACCCTTTTCTTTAAAAAGTGAGAAAAAGAATGTTACTTATGATTCCCAGCGGAGTCTGTACATAGGACTTTTAACTCTATGATTAAGGCACAGATTCTTTGTTTGTCCCCAGTAGAGTCGCCAATTTGTTATCTCTCAAAAACGCAGGCTAGATGCCTCAAGAAGATGCCAACTTCTTGATACGCTTTAGGGTAACAGACAAGGTTAAGAAAACTCAACCTTCTACTCTTTAAGGTAATGCTGAACCTAGGTGGGTATACCTAATTGACTCAGGAAAGCTCAATCTTATTCAATTAATCTACAATGGCAATTCTGAAATGAATTAACACTGGATTTAATGATTAGTACATACCAATATTTGAAAAGGATAGACTAAAAACTTAACAAGCGTGGAGAATGTGAATGAAACTTAAACTGAGAAGTAAGACCAGTGCCTTATGGGATTTATGGAGTCAAGAAAATTTCAAAGACGGGTTTATTTTACTGGCAAACATTCAAGCTGTTTAGTATTTTATTTGGTTTATAACTTGTATAAACATGCCATTTATGATCACTGAGTTTCTTCTTAATAATCCCAATTTATATTCCCTGTTTATTATGATCAACGCAAAGAATTTTAATCTTTGCTGGAAAGAAACAATGAATTGATCATACAAATACAACAAATGTGCATTGATGAATGATGTAAAAACTTGTTTACATAAATCCAAACAACCAGGAAACACAAAATAAGGAGACAACCTCAATAATACTAATTAATAATTACCATAAACAACTGATGCCAGAAAATGTTACGCCATTATATTAAAATTTTGTTCTTTTGATATCTCCATCATTTACATATGCTACCAGTCTTATCCCCCTTTTTTACAAAAAGCCCCCACTCTTTTGTCTCTTGAAAGCGGCTTTTATACATGCAAAATATGAAAGGACGCGTCCCTTCAGAAATAAGATTAAACAAAATACGAAAAGCTTTGAAGACAATTAAGCCCTTGTTAACCATAAGTGAGTTGTAGCAAGGTAATCCAAGTAATCTTGACAATTAAAAGTATCCGCATCTTCAACGGCATTCTGAATTGCGGTTTCCATTCTAATCATATCTTCCACCCGCTCACTCACGTCTTCTAGAGATGTATCTTCCACAGAGGATGTCTTCATAACCTCTTTCAGCATCGCACCACACTCGTTCCTCCACCTAGCAGCATCCTTGACTTCTCCTTTAGCATCAAAAAGTGTAACCATAACTGTATTAGCAGCTTCAGTCAATCCATTTTTGTCCCCGAGCAACTCATCATAAAACTTCTGATGACGACTGATAATATTATTTGCTCCTTCAGTTGCAGTGCTACCAACCTCGTTACGCATGGTCAATTCTTGAAATTTATCCATTACCCATTCCTTCATCCTCTCATGCTCTTTTATTGCATTCATAGTAGAGGAAAACTTTCCCCACAACTGATTCAGCCAAGATGTCAAATTGACCTGCCGCTTCTTTACAATTGTTGTAATAGCATCGTACCTTCCTTGATTATAAGCACTCGATCCAACCCAATGTTCTTTTGTCTGGGAACTTTCTCCTTGAGTAAGCATTTTGGTTGGCATTGCAGGAACACCTACCAAATCTTTCAACCTATCATTCTCTCTGAGCAGTCTCTCATTATTTGCTTTATACATCTCTCGTTCCCTTATCAACGCCTGAATCTGTGCTTTATTCAATTTGGCAATATCAATACCAATTTCTGCAGTAACCATAGATTTCCTTACATCAAGTTCGGCAAAACAAATGTGACCTCGCCAAGACTCTCCCCGAAGATTTTAAGTCACATCGAAATATTTTGCATATAAGTCAATCGGCAAGACATAAGGATGTCGCTATGACTTCATGCCGATACTTATTAGTTAGGCCAAAATGACCCCTCCATATTCCAGTCGGCAAGACTTACTAAGTTCATTGTGATGTTATGACGATGCTCCAACATATGCCGGTATGAGTCTTTTAGTTGCCGAAACATTCTGCAAAGTCCCGCCGACTATCTGCAACCAATACATGTTAATGATAACACATCTCAGGAAGACTTCTACCATGTCTTGCCGATAGGGATCTTTTAATGAAACAAAAGGGAGCAAGTGAATTCAAGAAGGGTCAAACAACATAGAATAGGCCAATTAATGACATGAGGAGACTTTATGCTTAATGTAAGGGCTTTAATGATGGAACCTCACAAATGCAATAGGCTGTAAAATTTAAAATTTCTACAGTTCCAACACACATTACCATAGTTTTTCTTCCCTTTATTATTTCCTTGGTTATGGTTCGACATTGGATTTGTGTAGATTTTTAGGTCTTCATCTCTAGTTGGTTGTTCCACATTTATGATTTTGTTATCGATGAGATCTTGGATTATAGTTTTTCAAATTCAAGTAGTTGGTTGTTGTGTTCTCCTTGATTTTATGATAATCACAAAGGTAATTTTCATTGTACCAAGGTGGTTTCACCGTGGGCTCTTGATAATTCTCACAAGTGGGGATCTTAATGAGATTATTGTCTACCAATTTCTGCATGATGGATTCGACTAGTTCCCTAAGAGCTGTAAACTTTCTCTTGGGTGATATTTGTTTCATAGAGGTGGTCCGCATTGATTATTCAAATTATTGATTTGATTAATGGGTGGTTGTGGTGTGACCACATTGGTTTGTGTGTTGTGATTATTTTTTTTGGTGGTTGATATGTTTGGGTGCTCTATTTGGAGCACTGATTATGACCTTTGCATCAACCACATCGTCATTGGTGATGTTTCTATTTTTCACCCACATCTGAGGTTTTTTGTTATAGATGGTAGAAGAATGATTGTCCTAATGGTCTTGATACATGGGTGTCCCCCCTTGTGCAATAAGGGCTCACTCGATGTTGAGTGCTTTGGGGATCAATTGGTCGTATGTGGTGATGCACTGCATTTTTAGATGGAATGCCAAGGTTTTATCTAGATTGTAAATGATGGTGCAAATTTGTTGCTCCTCCGACATAGCCCACTTGCTCCAATGTGCCTTGGATAACCATCATTGTAGCAAGGAAGGGAATGATTCCCCCTTTCCTTGTTTGAGCATAGATAGTTCCTCTAGACTAACATCCATACCAATGTCGAATGCCTAATTCTTTAAGAATGTGTCTATAATCTCTTGGAATGTCTTGATGCCAACAAGATGGCAAGAAAACCACTCCATGGCAGGGCCAACTAAACTTTGAGGAAATATCCACATCATATATGTATCATCATATGCGACTTCCATGCAATGTACATGGAATTCCTTGATATGTTCCTCAAGGTTTCCTATCGCATGATATTTGTCGAATTTAGGGATTTTGAATCCCTTGGAAAATGGTACCATTGAAAGACTCATGTCGAAAGGATAGGGGCACAAATTGCTTGGTGTCCTTGTCATTTTTCCTGATTGGAGATGGAGCACTTACCATGAGAGAAACTTGATTTGCGCTATCATGTCACCATGTGGATCAGGGGGGTGGAGTGAATGTGTTCTGAAGTGGTTGAGGTGTTGGAGTGATGGATGGAATGTTCATGAGAGATTTTTGCAAGCTTTGTTGTGTGATTAAGCCTTGTTGATATGCTTGCATTTGTTGTTGTGCAAACAACACTTGTTGTTGCTATGCCAACAAAGCTTGTTCTTGGTCTTGTTGTTGTTGTGCCAACAAAGCTTTTTGATGTACTAGTAATTGAGTTGCTTCCTATTGCATGTGATATTGTTGCAGGGCCTGTTGATATGCTTGTTGTTGAACTACTTGCAGTTGTGCTTGTTGGGCTGCTTGTGTAGCCTAGGAAGCCTATGCGGCTTGAGCAGCTTGAGTTGCTTGTCCAGCTTGGGTGGCTTTCTATTATTGTAAAGCTTGAGCTTGGGCAACCTATTGCACCTGTTGCACTTGTTTTGTTGCTAATTTCACTTATGCTTACTAGGTAGATAGCTATGTAGCTTGTTGATTTTGGATTTGTTGAAGTGTCTTTTGATAGGTGGCTTGTTGAGCTACTTGCAACATGATGCTAAATGAGTTTATCATATTGGGTTTTGGTGTTAGTGGTGGTGGATGATGAATAGTCTTAGCTATTGTGATGAGGGGGGCCATGGTATTGATGATTGGGATTTGAGTGGTGGATGGCATGATTGATATACTTGGGGGAGGGTAGATGATGTTTTGACTATTCGTGTTGCTTGGATGGTTGCCATGTGTTTTTTACGATATCGATGGAAAGATGGGAGGATTCGGTATGATGTTTTGATTTATGGTTAGAGTGTTGCTCAGATTGATGTTGGTAAAGGGGGAAGGCCCAACCCAAGGAGTGGTGTGGATGTTGATGGAAATGGTGGAAATGGTGGGAAAATGGGTGGTTTACTCCCTTGGAGAAATGATGATAAAGATGAGGGATCAAATATTCCCCCTACTCCAAATAACCCTCCTTCTCCTTGTGAGGTCATAGGGAGAGAGGTTTGTGTGTCAAGAGGATAAATCAGTGTTGTGTAAAACTAGGTTGGATTGGTGGGATCATGAAATGTGAGTGGAACATATGGGTGCAGCAGATTCAATGGGATGGATTGGCCCAATATAGTGTTTGCATCCCAGTCTTGGTTGTGCACAAGGGGATGTGCTTGAAGTGCATGAATCAATGAGCTTCCCTTGTTAACAATTGGTGGAGTTGGAGTGATGGATGATGTGATTAGCAGGATGCTTTGAGCGATACTTTGAAATGGGGGTATGGGTGAGATTGGAGGCATGATCCCAAGAGGTTTCTTCACAATAGTGATTATGTAATAATTAGAAAGATGTTTGGCCCCTTCTTTTGCTAACTCAAGCATGTATAGGGAGGGATTGACCCTCAACATGGCATTGGCAATTCTATGAGTCTCAAGATTTTGAATCATTTCAGTGATTTCATCTTGTGTCATCCTTGAGACATTGTTGGTGATGTCCTCCACTTGTCCCTCCTCTTGAGGATTTTGTGATAGTAGAGGAAGATTGGTTAGAAGATTTCTTGATCCAACGAACTTCATTTCAAGAGTTGTTTGGCTTAGGTCACTTGAACTTGATGTTTCTTTGTTGATTTCCATGTTCTTCTTGTGTTGTGATCTAGTTTACACCATAAAATAGGGATCAATATTCAAGAATGTGTGAGATGAACCTCTAATTATTTAGATTGATCTAACTTTAGGTACAAAAAGAGAAAAACTAGGATGATTAAGGATCAAAATGTGATGGTGAAACAAATGGAAGATGGATTATGTGAATTATTGAACTCTTGAGAAACTTTCATTGGGTTTTGGTTTGACTTGATTTGATCTTGACTTTTGGCTTGATTGGATTTTGGTTTGGATAGTGAACTCATAAACTCTAAGAGGTTGGATGTTGTCCTAGAGTAGACTTGTACACAAGATGATAATTTGACTATGTGTGTAAAGAAGGATTCATCTATACACCCTTAGCCAAAAAAATGATTTTGAATCTTTTATTTTGGATAATGAACTTATAAACCCTAGGATGTTGGATATTATAAAAGTGTAGACTTGTCCACCAGGATTGATAATTTCACTAAATGTGTGGAGGAGGATTCATCTACACGTATCTAATCAAACAAGATGATATGGTTTTTCCAAAAAATCCTAGCATGAGTGATGCCTTCAATATTTCCAATAGTTGTTGGTGAAATGATTTTTTTTTTTGATGTCAAGGTATGGTGTCACGTACTGATTTTTTGTCATTTATTTAAATGCAAATATTAATCATGAGATTTTTGATGTTTATGATAGATGATTATTTAAATTGAAATTGAAAGTGAAATTGAAATTTAAATGCAAATGAAATGATTTGAAATTCATTATTATGAAATTCGGGGTTGGTCATTATTGATAAAAATTTGAGTGCAAGTGAACGCAGGAATAGGTGAACGAGAATGAAGGTGAGAAGATTGATTAGGTAGAGTCGTTTTAGCTATTAGATGTTAATGAGGATGATGGAATCTCACACACAACTTAGTTAATTATAATTTATTTTCATGATGATTAAATGGTTTATATTTTAATGGTTATTATGACTATGCTTTCGCTTGAACATAATTGTGAAAAAGAATTTGTTTGTTTTGAAATGGCGATTTGATAATTATTGTGAGAAATTTGTTTTTATTCAAGGAATTACTTCTTTGCATAAATATTTTATTAATAGTTGAAAATAATAACGCTTTTATTCTAAATTATTGGAATAAACTTTTAATTTTGAAAATATATAAAATGTAAATATGGTGTTATTGATTTATTTGTTATTTTCTCATTTAATAAATGAAAGAGGAAATATATGTTTAAATAGATAAATATCAAAATGAGTTATTTAAAACAATAAGAAAATAGAAATACGTTTAAAATGGGAATTGGAAACAAAACAATAGTTTACAATTTCAAAACAAATATCTTTCAATCAATTTTGCATGCAATCACAAAATGAAACATGGAGTTTTGGCGATCAAAACTGAAATTGTGGATCGAATTTAATGGATAACTCCACCATTTGCACGAGATTAACATGGAGAGAAATCCATTTTTGGAAGGCAAGCAGAAAACAAATATTTTTCTTTTATCTTGACGGGATTCATCTTATTTTTCCCCATGCGCCAGAGGGAGAGGAGAAAGTGGTTTTTATTTTAAACCTTTTCTGTTTGAGAAATCTACCTTTCTACATGCACAAATATACATAATAGTTATTGTTTTTACATGAAAGGGATTAGATTATCTCCATGTGTGGCTGAAAGGGAGATAGAATTGTTTTTTTGTTTGCATATGCTCACGTCTCCAATATGCATCTAGAGAGAAGGGAGAGAGGAGTACGCAACACAGAAGAAAAGGAGGAGAACCTGGGAAGGACGTGGCCAGAAGGGAGATGTTTTTGTGATTTTATTTATTGATCTTCATTCTCCATTTACCCCACGCGTGCCCTGGAGAGAGGTCTTAGAGATTAAGTAGTTACTAATCTCTCATGCTCAACCAAGGGAGAGCACAAACAGTTTAAAGTTGTTTGGATTTTTTTTTGACTCCCAAAGTGCATGAGGAAGCAAGGAAGAGAGGCGCATGGGAGAAGAAGGAAGGTGGAAGGAGAGTAGCCAGCTAGCAAGGAGGAAACAGTGAACATAAATCTGCCTCCATCATATGCAAGTAAGGAAAGAAGAAGAAAATCACAGGAAAAGAGGTGAGAATTTGGAAGGTACGCCCAGGAATAGAGGGAGAGGGAAAAATTGATAGAGGAAACAAATCAAACTAGATTCAGGAATTATCAGGTAGATTCAAAGAAAGCATTAATTACCAAACTAACAATCTTAGTACGTTTAATTTGAATCATTTTCTTTTATTTTTGTTTTTTATCAAATGAAAACCTGTCATTGTTTTTATTAAATTTAGAAGAAATTTCATACACCAAAGTGTTTTTTTGTGAAAAAATTGTTGAACAACTTGAACAGAAAAATATAAAGAAACAGTAGATTTATTTATTTTAGGAAATTCTGATTTAATATATTGAAATGATGCACACAAGAAAAATAGTATGTTTTAGATCTATTTAAATTTAGAAATGCTTCAAAAATCATCTAACTGTCAGATAGATAAAACTTTCAAAATAAAAAAAACATAAAAGATAGTGTTTTTGGTTTAAATAAAATTGTTTAATTTTTTCCAGAATGACAAGATTAAATAATTTTGTGTAAAGATTTATGCTTGAAAAGTAGAATGAAATTTGATAATTCTCTAGAAATGAAACTAAAATTGTTACAAATCATAGGTAAATATGAGGTGTTTACATTTTTGAAAAGATAACATTTTAGAGAAATATGAAAAAACATAAAAGAAAAGGACATAGAATTGGAAATATAAGTTACTTTGAAATGAAACGAACTAGAAAAGGATTATTTCGAAGTGAAGATAAATTTTATGAGTAAATGAACCAAAAGAATGTATGCTCATTTATCCATTTTTGGTTTTATATGTACTTAAAATACATACTTGAGATACACCTTCTTTTATTTTATTTTACTTATTTTGAAGATGAACTTAATGTTATTTAAGATTTAAAAATGTGAAATTACTACAATAAAACCACGTTTGCTTGAATATAAAAGTGCAGTTCATGTGTTTGAGAAAGATGATTTTAATTTTGAATAGAACCATGCATGCTTGATAAATGAATGTGCATGACATGTGTTTGGAAAGTTACCTTCTAGGATGGGTGTTGAATATGGGTTATTAGAGAGCCTAGTTTTTCTTTTCCAAAACTACTATTATTTGTCATGCATGACATTTTACTTGGCCAAGTAGCTTAGGGACCATTGAGAAAGATGGAATGAAATTAAATCTCTATCATATCCTAGTATAGAACTTGCTTGTTTGTTAAATGAATTAGAAAAATGAAAATGCTTATGGATTTACTAGTTATACTAGGCATGCACCAGATTCCATCTCGCTTCTCAATTGCTTTTTGCTAAGCGATTCGTGCAAGGTCGGGTATTCTTTGAATGACTAAGGAATTCCGAGGAAGCGTAAGCTTTGAGGTTGGGTGGAAAAAGAACCTAATCCTTGTTCTCATCTTCATGTTTGAATATATGCAATTTGATTGAAGAACAAATGAAGATTTCTTCATATATGTATTATATTTATTTCTTGTATGATTATTGTAGAACTTAAGGTGACAGAATGCCTAAGTCTAGAATTTAAGAGTTTCACTATTTACATATGGATGAAAATAATGATTTTGATCCTAGATTAGACCTAGATAAAACTCATTTCTACAAGACCTCGGTGTTTAAGAACATGCTTGGTACCTCCTATGTAAGAAATGCAAAAAATTGAATGAGATTTTTATGTTGTTGGCAATAAAACTCATACAAGTTAGGATTGTTCCTTGAAGCTTTCTTGTAAAATTTGTCAACCAACCTTTCTCTAACTTCGTGAAGCCTTGAAAGATGTTCTTCACAAGCTTTTGGACTAAGACTTTTGAACTTTTTATTTTGGATTTTGATCTTTCGGGAAATAATTTGGAAGAGCACATGTGTGGGGTTCAATTATTTCTTAGCTTTGCTTAATGACTTCCTTTTCCTACAAACAATTCTAGATTAGGTTTTTCAAACTAGAATGTCTAATGTCTCAACTTCTTCTCATCCCACAATGTTCATTATGTGGAAATCAAGGAAATTAGGGAAAAAATTTCCTAATGTTGACTTTAATGAGAGCAAGTTAAGATGTAAGTCCAAATAATTAGAAGCATTTAAGGATAAAATCCCTAGGGCAAGCAATAGTACTTGAATTTTTTCAAAGGCATTTGCTTCCTGTAAAGGGTTTGAAATTTGATGATCATATTTGAATGTTTGTTTTCCAATTGTTTAGAATCTAAACAAAGTGTTTTTGGTTCCAAAAATATGCACAATCCTATGGATAATGAAAGCAATATCTATTGAGTTCCCACTTGGATGAAACCAGCTACACTTACTCTTAGCAGATGATTGGATGCTTAACCACAAAGGCTCCCCATTATAGTGCACTCACTTCTTGGGTCAGCCAAGCATTAGTACCCATGAATCTTCCATGGCATACTTTTCATCTCTACTAGGAGTCGTAAGAATGTGGGACGACTTCAAAATGATCGTTCTTGCACCAACAAATAGATTAGGATTTGGATCTTACACAATTGGTTCTTAATAAAGGCACCCATTCAAAAAGCCACACGAGAGGTAATATCAACTCATGGAAAGAGTATCACCTACTTGTCTATAGGAGTTCCTATAATGATGAACTTTCCTGAACATTCAAATTTATATACTGTATAGGAGAAGCTTCATGTTTAGCTCATTAATGGTTTGAGTCATTCCCTTGGGGTGAGTACTTTTTTCCCACCAAGGCATGCTCTCTAAAGGTGAAGAAGTTCATTCGTAGTTCTACCACCTAAAGAATTTCGGTGAGAGCACACATAATACATTTTCTTCACACTCACAAGGTTTGTTCAATTTTAAGCATTCAAATTGAAGTGTCGAGGTAAGAACTCATACAACCTAATATCACAACATGAATTTTGGTTCTCAAGATCACCGTGAAGTGCAAGAGAAGTGCATACATCTTTTAAATGATATTACTTTGGATAAAGGATTACAAAATAAAGTGTACATGTGCTCATTTTAACCATAAAGCAATGATATGAATTCTTTTAAGCACTAATGTGGAAATGTGATATTTTCTTGTTCATTTGTTAAGTCCAAAACAAAATTTAGTAGGTTTGTCTATGATTCTGTAGTGACCCTCCTGATGAAATTTCTATTCCAGTCATTATGAGATGTTGATAGTCGTTAGATGGTTTTGAGACTACATTACTCTAAAGTATTGTGTCTTGGATTACTTGTTTAGATTGTGGAACTAAATTGATGATACACTTTATGTTATGATGCTTTGTTTACTTTTGTAAGATGACATAATTATGATGGAATATGAGGTTTTGTAAGGTTTATGATGGTACTATGATGTGAATGATTTTACATGCTATTTATTACGTCAGTTTAGTGAAGGAGATAGTTTAGCAGTACTCATCTGTGAGTGCCCTAGTACTCTTTGATTCTTCTTCATGGTATATTCCATGTTATCTATGTGTTTCAGTTGATCGTGCAGTGTGATGTAGCTTTCAGGTAGATACATCGACTCCACCTGCTTCGTCAGGTCCGAGTGTGCCATGGCTCAATGGAATCATTGAAGGGAGATAGACTTGTCCTCTGTCATGAACCATCGTTCTAAAAAGAATGAATGTCTTTTGTCACCCTTATGTTATGTTTTTTGTTAATTTTTTGTAATGCTCGCTGGTCATCACATGTTTTCATGTTTTCATAATTTTTGTTTAGATTATTAATTTTCGAAATATATTGTTTGCAAAAAGTTAGTTAATTGTAACTGATTTAATTGTGCAATTTAGATATTTTTGAAAACTAAAACAGTGAGTTGTGATTTAAAGTTGTGAAATATCTTGTTTGAACTTGATGTCTGAAAAGTTGAAACTATGTGATTAAAATTGCATGCAGTCTAAAAGTTGAATGTGGGAATTGTATTTAATTGGAGAATTGGATTTTCGAAAGGGGGAAAAAAAGGGTTTTTTCTTCACGAGAAAAATATTATCTCTGTATGTTTCTGTGGTTTTGTTTTGGAAAGTTGAAAATCGATTTCTAGGAGCTGTGTTTGTACTGTGAAAGATTTTTGGATTGAAATTTGACATTTTCGCTTTGACATTGCTCAACTCCGGAAAGCGCTTCAGGTTTTCTTCTTGCAAATTTCTTACTAATTCTTGAATTGATGTATGTA
>CM021104.1:391449299-391753314 GCA_007115665.2 Sequoiadendron giganteum | reverse complement strand
CTTCACAATGTATTTTTCGATCATTGCTTCTAGTTCATATTCATTGGGCATATCCTCCACTTTTGGAGGGGTGTTATCAAATGCAGCATTATCATTAACCTCATGCTCATGTTGAGCATAATCAATATGCACTTCTTCTATGTTAGGTTTATGAGCACTAGTATCATCATTTATTTCTTCTTCAGTCATCAAAATTAGTCCTAACTTCTACATAATTTATTTAGCTTTATCATTGATTTCATTTTTGAATCTTTTTAGATCATGTTGATCTTTTCACATAAGGGTAGTAACCCATTTTTTGGTCCTTATCTCCTTACTAAATATATTAATCAATGTAGCTTTGTTATTTTCTGAAAGGAGATCACTAACTCTTCCCAAGGCTTCATCTTTCAACCTTTCATGCTCGTATATAGATTCTTCCATTCTTTTTACCAAGATATTCCAAACATCATCAAGAAAATCCTTCTAGATATTTTGTATGTTAGCTTCAAGTACAATGATATACTTGACTATGGCTTCAATAATGGTACCTTTGTCTCCTTAATTTGTATCTTCGTACAAAGAAATTGTATCCTTCAACATTTCATTTTGCAACATGATATTAAGAATTTACTCAAAATTCATTGGGGAATGAGGTATTTCATGTTGTTTTTGCTTCTTGTCCTTTACTAGAGTCTTATTCCTTTGACTTGTCTCTTTTTGCTTCTTCTTCTCTAGAGATGCCTTCTTGGCTTCCTTCTCTTTTTCTCTCATCTGATTCTTAAAAACCTCTCTTTATTTTTCAACTTCCTCTTCACTTTTAGTGTCTATTATATCAACTCTTTTCCTTTTTGAGCTAGCTTCACCTTATGAAGCTTGTTTCCTTCCTCTTTGAACCAATTGTGGTCCTTCTTATTGAAATTATTGCTCTTCATCTAAAACATTAATGCCTATAATTTTATCCCTTGACAAATTTTACTTGACTCTCCTTCCTATAGGGGTAGTAAGGGGTAATGTGGTTGTGGTCTTCTGCTTTTCTACCTTGGTGGCATGCACTACTAGAGGGGATTTCTCCCTTACTAGAGGACTAATAGTAGGTTTTCTCTTCTCACCAGTAGATGGTAAAGCCTCAGAGGACTTTAGGATAGATGGAGTGTGGTAGTTGTTCTACCTACTCTCCTTGATCTACGTAAAGCTTATGTAGCACTCATATCTTCTCTATCTCTTTCTCTAGAAATATTCACCCTTTCCTTAGAAAGACCCAAGTCTTGTGCATAAACATCCACCATTTTGTCAACACTCTTCCTTATAATAGGTTATTTTTGTTTCATGTGTACCTCCATGGAATTTTCTTCATAATTCCCATACCTAATCTTGGTTGTATCTTTAGGACTATTCAATAACACATCTGCATAGCCAATTAGTTATGTCTATATTACCTCATAACCCAATTTTGGAACCCACATAGATCTTGGTTCCATGGCCTCCATGATGCAGTGATATGTGGAAACTAGAAAAGTGATGTCATTCTTGTATTTATCCACAATTCCCTTAGGAATCCTATGTCTTTTTTGAATTCTTCTCTGAAATAATGCAAAGAAATTAGTAAGTGCATCATCATGTGCATTGTTGTCTCCAAGGCTCCTCATGTAATCTCCAATTTGGTGTGCCACAAGTCTACCAGTCATCAAATTAACCTTTCCAATCACCAAAACCTCCTTCAAGAAGTAGAAGAGAAAACACATAACTAGTGTTCCATAAGCACATATTTATTCTTCTTAATCTCCTTTAGGTTCTCCATTAGTAGTTTCCTAAGAACTCACAAAGGTCATATTCAAATCCATTCTCTACCATATCTTGTGCCACATGAATTGTGGTGGTGGAAACTGATTTGTCTCTATTGGTGTAGTAAATATTGTATTCGATGACCATATCAGCATACCTAATAGTAGGGTTTTTGATAGGATTTATAGTAAGAGCTCTTTTATTAAATGTTGCACCTATTATCTCCATCACATCCTTGTTTTTGATAAAATTTAATGATCAAACTAGTCTGGTGGAGCATAAACTAGTAATCTATCTTATCACTACCTTGGTAATCATATGTGGCATATCATTCCAAATTAATTGATCATGAATTATACTCAAGTTCATTCTTATCCAATTGTTGTCATAGTAAAATTTAGGGAACCATTCCCACACATCCATTTCTTCTTGGCTAGGGGTTTGTATTCCAGCTTCAGGGTGAATTTTTCATCAACTAACTAAGTAGCCCATACATCCCTCAACTTTCTAGGAGAATTCTCATCCATGCTTCCATGGATGTAAGCCCTAATACCCTTTGTAGGTAGTAACCCATATGAAATGTGTGAAAAATCTCCTGGAGGGTCATCTTCTATGGCTCTAGTAGGATATCTCTTGAACTTGGGTTGGGATTTCTCTATAACTTCTACACCTTTGGGTGTAGCATTGCAAAATGTATTCAAATTTATTTTAAACATAAAATTTTTTAAAGCTAGGGCACACAATATTTGCTAAATACCTTTATTATTTTCTCATAAAATTATGGTTTTGATGCTCTACAACTTTGAATCACTTTGAACTCTTCAAATTCTATTTTCGTTGCTCTATTCTCCTTCAAATGCTTTTGGAAAAATTAATTTTCCTTAGCAATTTTTCTTTTAACTCTTTGAATTGACCTAATCCTACAATAAATTCTTTAATTCATAAAGTTGCAAAACCCCTAAAATAGTATGCATAGTCACCTTACAAAGCTCTACAATCTTCCGCATTGTAATATTTTCTTCCACAATTTTTATCAATAGATCAAGCATGTTTTTCTTCATCAAATATCTTCATGTAGCTTCAGAACCTCCTTTTTGGTGGATGATAAAGGATAAACAAGGAAGAAATAGTACCACCCTCTAGTGTAGATGTTTCCTCAAAAAACTAAGATGAGAGCTATGGCATAGGGGGAGATTTCTCGTCCTTATTTCTCCAGATCTTTTCCATTTCTTTCTTTACTTCAACCAGATCAAACTTTTTAACTGGCTCATTTATCTTTACCATATTATCCTTCCTTGTGTTTCTGCTTCTACAAACCTTAGCAATATGTCCTGTTATCTCTCAAAAACGCAGGCTAGATGCCTCAAGAAGATGCCAACTTCTTGATACGCTTTAGGGTAACAGACAAGGTTAAGAAAACTCAACCTTCTACTCTTTAAGGTAATGCTGAACCTAGGTGGGTATACCTAATTGACTCGGGAAAGCTCAATCTTATTCAATTAATCTACAATGGCAATTCTGAAATGAATTAACACTGGATTTAATGATTAGTACATACCAATATTTGAAAAGGATAGACTAAAAACTTAACAAGCGTGGAGAATGTGAATGAAACTTAAATTGAGAAGTAAGACCAGTGCCTTATGGGATTTACGGAGTTAAGAAAATTTCAAAGACGGGTTTATTTTACTGGCAAACATTCAAGCTATTTAGTATTTTATTTGGTTTATAACTTGTATAAACATGCCATTTATTATCACTGAGTTTCTTCTTAATAATCCCAATTTATATTCCCTGTTTATTATGATCAATGCAAAGAATTTTAATCTTTGCTGGAAAGAAACAATGAATTGATCATACAAATACAGCAAATGTGCATTGATGAATGATGTAAAAACTTGTTTACATAAATCCAAACAACCAGGAAACACAAAATAAGGAGACAACCTCAATAATACTAATTAATAATTACCATAAACAACTGATGCTAGAAAATGTTACGCCATTATATTAAAATTTTGTTCTTTTGATATCTCCATCATTTACATATGCTACCAGTCTTATCCCCCTTTTTTACAAAAAGCCCCACTCTTTTGTCTCTTGAAAGCGACTTTTATACATGCAGAATATGAAAGGACGCGTCCCTTTAGAAATAAGATTAAACAAAATACGAAAAGCTTTGAAGACAATTAAGCCCTTGTTAACCATAAGTGAGTTGTAGCAAGGTAATCCAAGTAATCTTGACAATTAAAAGTATCCGCATCTTCAACAACATTATGAATTGCGGTTTCCATTCTAATCATATCTTCCACCCGCTCACTCACATCTTCTAGAGATGTATCTTCCACAGAGGATGTCTTCATAACCTCTTTCAGCATCGCACCACACTCGTTCCTCCACCTAGCAGTATCCTTGACTTCTCCTTTAGCATCAAAAAGTGTAACCATAACTGTATTAGCAGCTTCAGTCAATCCATTTTTGTCCCCGAGCAACTCATCATAAAAATTCTGATGACGACTGATAATATTATTTGCTCTTTCAGTTGTAGTGCTACCAACCTCGTTACGCATGGTCAATTCTTGAAATTTATCCATTACCCGTTCCTTCATCCTCTCATGCTCTTTTATTGCATTCATAGTAGAGGAAAACTTTCCCCACAATGCTTTCTACCTTTACCCTTTCCAAAACCAGAGGACTCCATTTTTAAAATTTATATAATCGAAAACACAAGAGCCAAGAAATAATCACTTAGAGTCTTATACTTTGAGCTTTTCAAATTGAGAATAGCCTTGGTTCTCTGCTTCTCATACCAACTCTTCTGCAATCATTTCGGATAAAAGAAATGATTCAATTCCTACTGTATTATTCCGTCACGCCATTAATGAAACATGAACGAACATCAATTTGAAACTGGCACTGTCACATCATATGTCCCTTCGGTAAGAGATTTTCAAATCTGGGGTGAAATCATATTCAACATCTATCACATCCTTTCGTCAAGACAAAAGTATAGTCTTATCGAAATTTAGACTCCAAATATGACAACTGCTACTCCATTTTACATGTTGTCATAACATTCTAAGTCGGGGAGACATCACATAGATTCCACCATCTCACACTGATATACATCCCCTTCACACTATGGTTACCAAGAAACTTTACCGTTCTGGCCAAAAACTTAACACTTCGGCATATCCTTTGAACTGTCTCACCGAAAAACTATAACTGAAATTATATTTTCGGCAAGACAATAAAGCTTCGGGAAGACTCATATCGATATCAAATGTCTTACCGAAAACATCTCCATAGAATTCTTTCATTCGGTGAGACTTACCTCGAACCACTTTGTCGATGTAACATTTGAACCTCGATGAAGCTTACGCCGAAGGATCCTTTTCTTAGCGATACATATCTCCATCGGTATATATTTCGAGTCAGCAAGACACCAATACCTTTTCCAGCAGTCCCAAGATTTCCTTACATCAAGTTCGGCAAAACAAATGTGACCTCGCCAAGACTCTCCCCGAAGATTTTAAGTCACATCGAAATATTTTGCATATAAGTCAATCGGCAAGACATAAGGATGTCGCTATGACTTCATGCCGATACTTATTAGTTAGGCCGAAACGACCCCTCCATATTCCAGTCGACAAGACTTACTAAGTTCGCTGTGATGTTATGACGATGCTCCAACATATGCCGGTATGAGTCTTTTAGTTGCCGAAACATTCTGCAAAGTCCCGCCGACTATCTGCAACCAATACATGTTAATGATAACACATCTCGGGAAGACTTCTACCATGTCTTTCCGATAGGGATCTGTTAATGAAACAAAAGGGAGCAAGTGAATTCAAGAAGGGTCAAACAACATAGAATAGGCCAATTAATGACATGAGGAGACTTTATGCTTAATGTAAGGGCTTTAATGATGGAACCTCACAAATGCAATAAGCTATAAAATTTAAAATTTCTACAGTTCCAACAGTGGCTCCGTCTGGGGATGAATGATAGCAAGATCATTGCAAGGATTCAGATCTTCTGGGTGAGCAGACCGATATCAAGATGATGAGCATAATGGAGTAAAATTCAAGGCAACAAAACAAAGGACCCTATACTACTGTGCATGGAAAAGAAAATAAAAAGGGATCATGAAGAGCTGTCCATGCACTGGCAACTCCCAATCCCTTGAATTGTTTTAAGAGAAAAATTGTTTTAGGAACTGCCCATGTACAGGCAATTCCTGATCTTCACCTGGCATATTTTGCAAATAATATGAATCTTCTCCTTTCTTTCCAACCACCACAAAAGGCCCAAGCCATAAAGCTTCAAACTTCCCATGTTTTCCCTTTTCCTGGCACCTCGCATTCCACATCAATACGAAATCACTCTCCCCAAATTTCCTATCTTTTGCCCTTTTGTCAAATAAATATTTCATCTGTGCCTGCAATTTCACATTCTGATTTTGAGCCACCCTCCTTATTTCATCCAGTTCAGCCAACTATTCCATTCTCTCCTCCATAGGTTCAGGAATATCCAAATCTTCTTGTAGAATGAACTTGTAAACTGGTAAAAAATTTAGTAAAGGCATCCTGGCCTGTGTTCCATATACTAGTTCAAATGGAGATTTCTTAATTGCCTTCTTCACCGTAATTCTATCAGCCCATATGGCTAGTCTTAATTTTGAATCCCAAGCCCTTTTATTCTGATCAAGCATCCTTCTTATAATCTTCAGGAGGCTCTTATTGCTAGATTCTGCTTGTCCATTGGCCTGTGGATGATAAGGGGCTGCATAAGATATGTTAATACCATATGTGCTACAAAAACTCCTGAATTCATCTGATCTGAAACACATTCCATTATCAGTGATTAATCTTGCTGGTGCACCGAATCTAGTAATGATATTATCCATCAAGAACCGTGTCACCACCTTACTTGTAGCCTGTTTGGTTGGAATAGCCTCTACCCACTTGGTGAAATAATCGGTGGCAACTAATATCCAGCTATGCCCACCACTCAATTTTTCTGGTATTTCCCCAATGAAATGAATTCCCCATTGATGAAAAGGGGCATCAGCCTGCATGGGCCGAAGTGGCAAGGCTCCCTGATATTTCAACTTTTCAGAGAATTTCTGGCAAGCCTCACATTTCCTTACATACAAAAAAGAGTCATTAAAGATTTTCGGCCAATAATATCCTACCCTAAGAATCTTCTGAGCAGTTGTTTTTGCTGAGTAATGCCCTCCACAAACTCCTTCATGCATTTCACCTAAGACATGCTGAGACTGAGATTCATCGAGACACAACAACAATATACCATCCCTGTTTTTCCAAAATAAATCTCCATCTATAAAAACATATTTAGAAGCCTGTAACTTCAATGTTCTTTTTTGGTTATCATTCATTTGTTCTAGACACTTCATGTATTTAAGATAATACACAATATCTGTATACCAATGAGTATGTTCAATTCTTGCAATTAGATTCTCCTTTTCAGCATTACAAACTTGATTTGCTTCAATATTTGTTTCTACCATTAATTTAGCCAAGCCTTGACCTCTGATTAACTTAGTAATCTGCACCTCTATATCAAACTCTTGGATTCTGTTAATCCACTTACATCTTTTGCCTGTTACTTCAGACTATGTCAGAATATCTTTGACTGCTGAGTGAGGAACATAAGCAACTACCTTAGCTCCAACAAGATACGGTCTAAAATTTTTTACAACTTTCACCAGTGCAAACGCTTGCTTTTCCATTATGTCATACTTCAATTCTGATCCCTGCAATGACTTACTGAAAAAGGATATAGGTTGTTCATGACCATCCTCATTTTTTTGTAACATAACAGCTGCAACAGTGTGCATAGAGGCAAACGAAAAAATCTGAAAAGATTTTGAGAAATCAGGAGATTTGAGTACAGGAGCCTCCTTGATAGCTTGTTTAATATCTACAAAAGCATCCAAAGCCTCTGCAGTCCAATCTATCTTTTGTCCTGTTTTCAACATTTTGGCTATGGGCTTAACAATCTCAACAAAATTAGGAACAAATCTCTTAATGAAATTTATTTGTCCAAAGAATGACTGTATCATTTTGACATTTTTAGGGATAGGTATTTTGTCAATGGCCTCAACTCTCTCAGGGTCTATCCTGATTCCTTCCTTTGAAACAATATGTCCTAGAAGTTTACCCTCTGTGACTGCAAAATTACATTTTTTGGGGTTTAAACTAATTCCATATTCAAGAGCTTTTATAAATACCTTCTCCAAATGATGAACATGATCTTCAGCTTTCTTAGAATAAGCAGTAAGGTCATCTTGATATACCACCATGAGAATATTTATTAAATCAACAAATGCCACATCCATGGCTCTCTGAAAAGTCGCTCCTGCATTTGTAAGACCAAATGGCATTCTTAAATAAACATATGTTCCCCAAGGGGTCGTGAATTCTGTTTTGTATTTTTCAGATTCTTTAACCTTAACCTGATTATACCCGAAAAATCCATCCATCATAGATAGCAATTCACAACCTGTCACCTTATGCAGTACAACCTCCATATTTGGCAAAGGATAATTGTCCTTAAGGGATGCTATATTCAGATTTCTGAAGTCCACACATAATCTGATATCTCCATTTTTCTTTCTGACAGGGACCAAATTTGAAACCCATGTCGAATGTCTAATAGGTTTAATAATTCCACCATCTCTGAGTTTTGTTAATTCTTCCTGCATTTTAGGCCCCAGAGTTGGATTTATCGGTCTTTTTTTTTGTCTGAATGGTTTCACATCTAATTTCAACGGTATTTCATGTTGGAACAAATCTTCTCTGTATGCTTTTAAATCTTCATAAGACCAAGCAAATACATGTTTATATTTTCTCAATAACTCCACCAATATTTTTCTAATCATAGGACTTATCCTTTTACCTATGTATACCATTTTTGGCGCCATTTCAGTTCCCAAATTAATTTCTTCAATATCATTTTTTCCAACTGGTGTCTGTTTCACAAAAGATCGATCATTTCCATCATATACCCTCTCAAGTGCCACCAGCCCTTTAGGGAGTTTATTGGTTTTCAGCTATAAAAATTCTCTCCCAAATATTGTTTCTTTTCCATCAACTTCTTCAACAAAAGCATTAAAATCAATCTCCTGGGCTTCATACTGATCTATGCAGTGAAGGAATTTTAACAGATCATTATCATCATCAAAAACTTGTCAATTGTACACATTATCAGGTATAGCAGGTCTAGTCTTGAGTTCAATTTGTGATACTCCAGCCAAGGTAATACAATCTTTCTTCAGTGCTACATTAGCTAAAAAATCTGCCATTATATTTTTAGACCTATCTACCCATTCAATTGAAAAGGCATCCAACAACTCAATGGTGTCCCATGCAACATTTTTGTATTGCTTTAACCTTTTGTTTTTTGCTGTATATTTTGACTTAACTTGCGAGATAGCTAATTCTGAATCTCCTAGGACAGCAAGCAACTTTATTTTATGTTTTACTGCTATATTTAATCCTATTAATAGAGCTTCATACTCTGCTACATTATTTGTACATTCAAAAGTTAACAGGAATGAATACTTAAATGTAATACCTTTAGGTGAAACAAATACTATCCCAGCTCCATTTCCTTCTTGATTACATGCTCCATCGAAATACATTTTCCAGATACCATCATTATTCTATGTAGCATGCTTCTCAATAGGATCACTATTAGTTAATTCTAGTTGTGCTGGCTCTATATTAAAACTCCCAAGGTCAACATCACAAAAACAATTGACCTAATTGTGTGGCACATAGTCAATAAGCTGATTCATTCTTGGCTCTTTGTATAATTTCACTTCTTGGCCATTCACCAGAATTGTTGCATAAGAGAGGTCGAACTGGACATTTCCACCAATGGCTGCCATCCATTGCCTTGATAAAAGCATACCAAATTGAGGAGGAGTGTCTATCACTGTTACATCAATATTATAAGCCACCTGAGGATAAGCAGCTAACTTGACTTCTACATCAACAGGTCGGTTATCCATTGCATAACATTTCCCTTCATATGTGTCCACCCACATACCCAACTGCTTCATCACTCCTACTGGCATAATATTTATTGCAGCACCGGAATCTATCATGCAATTCCTCAACAATTTGTTATTTATGAGTAATGTTGTAAAGAAAGGATCAACCAGTGGTGGACTTGTCAATGCATTACTTAAACAAATCTCTAGAATATTTACTTTATCCTATTTATTTTTGACAATCATTTTATTTTCAGAAGCCAAGTGTTTTTCACTTTCATTTGTTATCAATTGCACTGCACTGTCCCTGTATTCCTTAATTTTCATCATTTCAAGAAGTGGGACAGACATTTTTACCTGAGATAATGCTTGAGTAAAGTCAAAAGAAGAACCTTCAGTTTTACTCATTTTCTTTTGTTCTAACATTTCTCCTTTGTTCTCCTCCTTCTTACCTAGCAGATCTGTCCTTTGAACTTCTTTATGTAATTCTTTTATTTCATCCTTTTGACTAGGATCTTGTTTACTTTCTTCATGTTGTTTGTTTTCATTTTTCTTCTGCATTCCTTGTGTAGCCTTTTGATCTTTCATAAAGATACCCCTAGGGACACCTTCCTTCTCATTTACGGTCCTATTTCTCAACCAGTACTTACTCTTCGCTTCTTCAACTGCAGCAACAGTTAATTTTTTTATCTCCTCATCGATCAGTCTTCTCACATTATTAAAAACAGGAGCCTCAACATGTTGTGGCTCTACACAATCATCCTTAGAATCAGAAAAGACCTGTTGCTCAGCCATATGAATTTTGTACCTTTGCTCCATAACATCATATTCATAACCTCCCTCTTCTGAAGACGAATATCTTTCTTCAATGTTTTGAAGAGCATTTGAAGTCAAGTAGACCTTGTGATCTTTTCCACTGTCTACCACTAACTCTCCCTCCTCTTGCATTTTCTGTGCTACAACACAATATTCAGGGGAGTGTGGCTTGTTACATACTTCACAAAAATAATTGTTGTTCACCATATAAGTTCCTTTCTTTCTTAATGGGTCAGGAGTTTCCTTATCCCTGAACTTGTCTATCATAGGTTTTCCATCCTTCCAGTTTGTATTGTAAAGCATATCCTGCAGCCTAGGCCTATCCCTCCTGTATGTGTTCTCCTGCTTGTATTGATAATTATTATTTTGCTGGAGGGGTTTAGGGTTGTCTCTTTTATTCATTATCCCCGCGGCTTTTCTATTGTTCTCAATTATTAGTGCCATCTTTTGTGCTTCAGCCAAGTCCCTTGGGAATCTTTTTCTCAACTCATACCTTGTTTTGGGGTCGAATGCATTCAGGTAAACACTCAATGCCACAGAATCTGGTAATTTTGATCCCGGGGGAATTCTATTTTGTAATTTTTTAAATCTTCTGTTGAAATAAAAAATTGAATCATTTTGACCTTTCTGAATTCGCATTAGTTCATGGAGAGCAACATCTGGTGCACTCAGATTCCCGAATTGTTCTAGGAACTGATCTTGAAATATCTGAAAAGAATAAATAGAAGTTGTTGCCAAGCTATTAAACCAATCCCTAGCTTCCTCAATAAGGGACATCATAAACAACCTCATATGCAGATCTTCATATGGTATATCCAAATCCTGAATAAAAGCATTGAAACTCCTCAAATGATCCTCAGCAGTGATTGCATTGCTCCCTGTAAATTTTGGTACCGAAATTCTCCAAGAGCCATCCATAGGATAAGGGCACAACTGAAATCCTGCCAAATCAAACTGTCTGATCATAGTGGTATACTGATACTGAAACATAGGATTATTATATTGTAAATTCTGTTGTGGCACATGATGTTGACCAGGACGTGGATAATTGTTCATATATTGTGGGGGAATAGGTGGTGGAGGGTTTGGCTATCTATGTGGATTCCCCATTTGATATTGAGGGATCTTTGGTAGTTGAAAATGCCCAGCACCCTGAGTATTCAGTTTATGGGGTGGTATATACCTTGGAGGAGAACCCAACCCATGAGGAATATTCTGAGCTTTCTGTAGTCTAAACTCCTTTATTACCTGAATCATCTGGGCCTTTTCTTGCTCTTCCCTCTCCCTTTTCTGAGACTCAAATAGTGCTTTAATTTCATCATATGTTAAAGATTCGTAATATTCTTGATTGACTTCCTGATTAGTAAGTTCTTCCTGATTATTCTTCATTTTTTGATCATATTCATATTGAACTCTGAGTCTTTCTGCTTCAAACCCAGCTTCAAATTCAGCTTGTTTCTGGGGGTTGTAAAAAGGATTTCTCTGCTCTTCTGGTGTACAAGGCTCTTCAGATGAATTGTCAAAGCATTTTCTACCAAAAGGCATTGATAACTTATCTTTATTTATCAAGAACATATCATCACTTTTTTCTTTGCCTTTGTCAATTTTATTATCTTTGTGCACCCATCTTCCATCATTAGGAGGAGCTCCAGAATGACCCCCTTTAAATTGAGATCTTCTTCCATTCATACTGCAATACTTCAAATTAGAGTCGCCACTCACCCTTTTCTTTAAAAAGTGAGAAAAAGAATGTTACTTATGATTCCCAGCGGAGTATGTACATAGGACTTTTAACTCTATGATTAAGGCACAGATTCTTTGTTTGTCCCCAGTAGAGTCGCCAATTTGTTATCTCTCAAAAACGCAGGCTAGATGCCTCAAGAAGATGCCAACTTCTTGATACGCTTTAGGGTAACAGACAAGGTTAAGAAAACTCAACCTTCTACTCTTTAAGGTAATGCTGAACCTAGGTGGGTATACCTAATTGACTCGAGAAAGCTCAATCTTATTCAATTAATCTACAATGGCAATTCTGAAATGAATTAACACTAGATTTAATGATTAGTACATACCAATATTTGAAAAAGATAGACTAAAAACTTAACAAGCGTGGAGAATGTGAATGAAACTTAAGCTGAGAAGTAAGACTAGTTCCTTATGGGATTTACGGAGTCAAGAAAATTTCAAAAACAGGTTTATTTTACTGGCAAACATTCAAGTTGTTTAGTATTTTATTTGGTTTATAACTTGTATAAACATGTCATTTATGATCACTGAGTTTCTTCTTAATAATCCCAATTTATATTCCCTGTTTATTATGATCAACGCAAAGAATTTTAATCTTTGCTGGAAAGAAACAATGAATTGATCATACAAATACAACAAATGTGCATTGATGAATGATGTAAAAAATTGTTTACATAAATCCAAACAACCAGGAAACACAAAATAAGGAGACAACCTCAATAATAATAATTAATAATTACCATAAACAACTGATGCTAGAAAATGTTACGCCATTATATTAAAATTTTGTTCTTTTGATATCTCCATCATTTACATATGCTACCAGTCTTATCCCCCTTTTTTACAAAAAGCCCCACTCTTTTGTCTCTTGAAAGCGGCTTTTATACATGCAGAATATGAAAGGACGCGTCCCTTCAGAAATAAGATTAAACAAAATACGAAAAGCTTTGAAGACAATTAAGCCCTTGTTAACCATAAGTGAGTTGTAGCAAGGTAATCCAAGTAATCTTGACAATTAAAAGTATCCGCATCTTCAACGGCATTCTGAATTGCGGTTTCCATTCTAATCATATCTTCCACCCACTCACTCACGTCTTCTAGAGATGTATCTTCCACAAAGGACGTCTTCATAAACTCTTTCAGCATCGTACCACACTCATTCCTCCACCTAGCAGCATCCTTGACTTCGCCTTTAGCATCAAAAAGTGTAACCATAACTGTATTAGCAGCTTCAGTCAATCCATTTTTGTCCCCGAGCAACTCATCATAAAACTTCTGATGACGACTGATAATATTATTTGCTCCTTCAGTTGTAGTGCTACCAACCTCGTTACGCATGGTCAATTCTTGAAATTTATCCATTACCCTTTCCTTCATCCTCTCATGCTCTTTTATTGCATTCATAGTAGAGGAAAACTTTCCCCACAATGCTTTCTACCTTTACCCTTTCCAGAACCAGAGGACTCCATTTTTAAAATTTATATAATCGAAAACACATGAGCCAAGAAATAATCACTTACAGTCTTATACTTTGAGCTTTTCAAATTGAGAATAGCCCTGGTTCTCTGCTTCTCACACCAACTCTTCTACAATCATTTCGGATAAAAGAAATGATTCAATTCCTACTATATTATTCCATCGCGCCATTAATGAAACATGAACGAACATCAATTTGAAACTGGCACTGTCGCATCAGATGTCCCTTCGGTAAGAGATTTTCAAATCTGGGGTGAAATCATATTCAACGTCTATCACATCCTTTCGTCAAGACAAAAGTATAGTCTTATCGAAATTCAGACTCCAAATATGACAACTGCTACTCCATTTTACATGTTGTCATAACATTCTGAGTCGGGGAGACATCACATAGATCCCACCATCTCACACCGATATACATCCCCTTCACACTGTGGTTACCAAGAAACTTTACCGTTCTGGCCAAAAACTTAACACTTCGGCATATCCTTTGAACTGTCTCACCGAAAAACTATAACTGAAATTATATTTTCGGCAAGACAATAAAGCTTTGGGAAGACTCATATCGATATCAAATGTCTTACCGAAAACATCTCCATAGACTTCTTTCATTCGATGAGACTTACCTCGAACCACTTTGTCGATGTAACATTTGAACCTCGATGAAGCTTACGCCGAAGGATCCTTTTCTTAGCGATACATATCTCCATCGGTATATATTTTGAGTCAGCAAGACACCAATACCTTTTCCAGCAGTCCCAAGATTTCCTTACATCAAGTTCGGCAAAACAAATGTGACCTCGCCAAGACTCTCCCCGAATATTTTAAGTCACATCGAAATATTTTGCATGTATGTCAATCGGCAAGACATAAGGATGTCGCTATGACTTCATGCCGATACTTATTAGTTAGGCCGAAACGACCCCTCCATATTCCAGTCGGAAAGACTTACTAAGTTCGCTGTGATGTTATGACGATGCTCCAACATATGCCGGTATGAGTCTTTTAGTTGCCGAAACATTCTGCAAAGTCCCGCCGACTATCTGCAACCAATACATGTTAATGATAACACATCTCGGGAAGACTTCTACCATGTCTTGCCGATAGGGATCTTTTAATGAAACAAAAGGGAGCAAGTGAATTCAAGAAGTGTCAAACAACATAGAATAGGCCAATTAATGACATGAGGAGACTTTATGCTTAATGTAAGTGCTTTAATGATGGAACCTCACAAATGTAATAGGCTGTAAAATTTAAAATTTCTATAGTTCCAACATGTCCAAGTCTATTGAAATTGTTATATACAACATTATTTTGAATAAAATTCCTTCCATTCATCCTAGATCTGCATTGATTAGCCTTATGTCTATCATGTATAACAGCAACCATTGAAAGGTTGAATCATTCTACCATTGTTATATGCATTCATCATTTGATTTCTCTACTCAATTTTTCTATGTCCAAATTTATTGCATGTGATGCATTGAATAGTAAAGGATGGAACATTCTCATTCATTTTGCTTCTACATTCCATTGCTCTATGTCCAAATTTATTGTGAGAATATAAAAAAACCATTGGAAGATGGGTGTCTTTGAGAATTTGGTTGTCTAACTAAATGTCTTCTAGAATTTATTCTTTGATTTTTGATCTTCCCATTGTTCTTCTCATCTTCACTCTTCTCTAGTTCATTGATCCTCCTTTCTACATTATATTTTCGATTTTCTTTTGAGCTTTCACCTTTTTCAAGTCCCAAATCACTTTTGTCTTTGGATGCTTTCTGACTTGCAACCAATTCATCAAGAATTGTATAAATTTTCTTGAATTTATCTTCACGATTTCTTGCTTTCTACAAATTTGATCTCAGATTTCCACTTATTTTTCAAGCCTCATGCATTCATCAGATTTTCTTTGCACTATTGTGTTCAAACATTCTTCAACTCTTTTATTTTCTTCAACTTGCACTTTTAGTCTAGTGATGTTTTCATTTGATTTCTTCAACTACTCATTGAATTTCCTATGCCTTTCTCTAAACTTCTTTATTTTATCTCTCAATTTTATGATGCATTCATTTTCTTCTTTAACATTTTCCTTTAGATCTCTATTTTTTACTTCAAATTTGTCAATATTTTCAAGAGCAACTTTGAGTTATCCATCTTTGTCAAGTATGCAATATTCTTATATGTATCTAATAGCAAGAATCTCTTTTAGAGGAATAAGAAACTTCCTATTAGTCATGTGTTCAATCTCCAAGACCTTCCCAAAGTGGTTAAGCCCCTTCCTAGGAACCTTTCTCTAATACCAATTGTTGAACACCTAGAATGCTGAGAGGTGGGGTGAATTAGTATTTTATTAAACCATTCAAATATTAGCCATCCAATTACCAAAGCATATTCAACTATTATAAGGAAATAAAGAAAGAAAACATCCACATCACATAACATATGAACACCAGTATTTCTAAGTGGAAAACCCAAAACGAGATCAAACCACGGTGAGGGTTAGCTCACAATATATTATCACTGGTTATAGTATCTTATAGAAATTCTCACTACAAGTGGAAACACTATCTAAGTGGACTCACCACCCATAGAGAAAAAGATAGAATAAAAACGTGTGTCTCATAACCTATTTTGAACTATTACAAAAGTATCGATAATATGAAAGAATGCAGTTCCAATGAAGCACAAATACAAACTTCACATTGATCTGGATCAATGCTCTACTTTTCTCTACATTCACACAAATCTGATCTCAACATTCATAACTTATCTCTTCTCTAATAAAATTCACATCACACATCTCATATCCAACATTTATCCTTCAAATATCATCATAAAACACTAAAACAACCTATCATATATATCAACATCAAGTGTAACATCAATTAGGTAAACCTAATCGATGTAACACACAAAATTTAACTTGTTATTCCTAAAAAAATCTCCATACTTCACACCATAATTAAAAATTTAAAACCTATTAAAATAGGTTGGGATGGACCTATAATAGATCCTATTGTGCAGTTTTTACACACACGCTCCACTGAATGTGGGGACCCTCTTTTTTGATTTTTGGTGTTTTGGTCCCCCTTTCTGAGAGTGTTGCTTGCTTGAGTTTGTGCCTTAAATCACCTATTTTTCCAATTGAAGTGGCATCCTTTTGATCCATGTTGAAAATCTAAAACTTCAACTTTATCTAGAGTTTTTCACTATTTTCGAGAAAATCTGCCTGGGCCGGATTCTCCCGGTTCCTTCTCATTATCCAAAATTGACCTTTTTCACTACTTTCAAGAAAATTCGCACATCCCAGATTTCCCCGAAGTCCGTGGTGGTGTCAAATCCCCGAAGTCCATGGTTGTGTCGGATCCCCAAAATTCTTTGTGGTTGCAGCTATCTTTTCGGATGCATTAATGGCATTTGTACAAGGGCAAGAGGCTTTGATATATCGATGTTTTGAGAAGTGATTGATCATTTTGAGTTGTGCATTTTCTATCATTTGAGCTTGTGTGATTGGAGTTTTGGTGTTTTGCTGGATATTTTGATCCTCGGGGTTATTTAAGTTGTGTGTGTGCTTTTGGAGCGCGTGGGTGGTATCCAGTCTGCATCAAGTGGTTATTTGTTAATTTCCCACATCACAACCCTTGCGCTCCCATGGTATGTATATGCACCCTGTTCTTTATTGGTTTCAATTTTCTTCTCACCATTTTTCTTGAGGAGTCATTTGTAGTTTTCTGGTCTTTTAGGTGTGCATCATCGTTAGGCATTTTGGGGGTTTTAATCTATTGCACCAGTTCATTTTTTATTGATCAATTGTTTATGTTTGGTCTGGTGTTGGTTCTTGTTTGGGTTTTTGTTCGCTGTGACTTTGAGTTTTTTTGTTTTGGTGAATCACTAAGTCATCTGTGCTTTCATGGCAAACATTTAGGGTTCCCAACCTAGGGCATGGCCGTTTGTCTTCAAAATTGATGAGAAATGGGTCATTGGTTCACGTTTTATTCATTAAAGTCCTAGATCAGGTTGGTTTCGGATTTCTGGCTTGAATCCAAAATGATTTGAATTGATATGATAGGGTACCAAGGATGTAGACAATTTCGGTTTTCCGAGGTCTTCGCGAAATTTTGCTCTCCCTGGATTTCCCCGAATTTCCTATCTTTTTCTTCGTTTTCCACTTTAATACGGATTTCCTTTGTTTTCGCCAAAATCCGTTCCATCTGGATTCTCCCGAAGTCTGTGGTCGGGTCATTTTCCTGATTTCAAGCTTACATATTGTTATACCTTTGGTTTCACCAAAATCCGTTCTATTCGGATTCTCCCGATATTTCGTGCCCCTTCATTTTCCTCGAATCTGTCATAAAATTGCTAATTTCACCAAAATCCGTCTCTAGCGGATTCTTCCAACTGTTTTGAGGAAATGATTAAATTTGATAATTATGGATTATGGGTTTCTTGATAATGCATTTGATTAACTTAGGGAGCTTATGATGAATGTTCTTAATACTTTTCCTTGGTTGAATTGGGGATTTGAATGATATTGTGGGATTTAGTATGTTTGGTTTGCTGGAATCCGCTTGGTCTGGATTTTCTCAAAAATCCTTCCCA
Source organism: Sequoiadendron giganteum (assembly GCA_007115665.2). NCBI lineage: Eukaryota > Viridiplantae > Streptophyta > Pinopsida > Cupressales > Cupressaceae > Sequoiadendron > Sequoiadendron giganteum. The sequence continues at coordinate 391,734,890 of CM021104.1, read as the reverse complement.
GTGCAGAATTCGTGAGGGGGGCTAAATCCCAAACTTTGAGATAATGATCTTTTACACTCATTGCTTCTAATGGATCTAATTGTATGTTGTGTCTATGTGTTTACAGGTAGGATTGGGATAGAATGTTGCTGGTAGGGGAAAAGGAAAGGCAACTGACCTTGGTGCAGAGGCAACTGCCATCTCAGATGTAGAGAAGGTTAAGTTGGACATGAAGAGCAGAGTCCATGAGAGTAAGCTAACTTCCATTTGGTCAGGAATTACAGACACAAATGTTGGAATGTTGGATTATGAGGAATTCAAGGCTGAGATGTCAACACCTAACCTTCCTTTGTTATCAAGGAGAATGGTGGACTCTGGATTAGCCCATGTGGCAGGCTTTCCTTCTACAGTACAGTGTTATGAGCTAGTGCTAGAGTGTGCCAAGAATTATGATAGGGGTACATAGAAGATTATTGGCCCTCAAGGTAGGATTCTTGTAGGATTCAGTCCGGTCTCCATTGCTGCAACCTTTGACATGCCCGACAGATCCCATGTGTAGGTTTTGACAAGGAGGGGGCTAGGAAATTTTATGAAGAAGACATGGTTAAGTCCCAACAGGTGATTAACTCTTGGCTGGAGAAGCTTAAATCTCACTTCTCCAAGTTGTCTAAGCAACTATTCAGGATTAAATTTAAAAGAGAATACTATAATGTTATCACCCTTCTTAGCAGGTTGGTAGGATTGGTTAAGTGAAGGATTCTTCCTTTTCCTAGGGTTTCCGAACCTTGGGAATGGTTTGAAATTCTACAAATGAGGCAGAGGGCCTTGAAGAAATTCCATAAGTAGGAAAAGTTAGTTGAGGATGCCCTAACTAATGTTCATGGGAAATGCATTTCATTCTTTGAAGTCATGACTGGAAGGAAGAAGTTTGCTTTGAAGCATCTCAGTTTGGAGCAACTTAGAGAATGGTGGAGAGATGTATATTCTCCAATCGGTGAAGGACCAGTTACTGAACATCAGTTGGATGATGTAGCCACATACATTGTAGTTATTGATAGATATTTGACCGACAAGGCTGATTGGGATGGTACAGTTCGACAGGCAAGAGAAGATGTTAAAACTCTTGAGAGAAAGGTTAGAGTTTTGCCTATGCCACCTGTTGCTAAGCTGGATAGGGTTTTGCTCATCGTACATGGAGAAGAGGATAAAGCTAAGGATAAGGAAGGGGATTGAATATATAGAGTTACATGGATATTTGTGCTTCCCATTAAGTTACATGTATTGGGCCGACCTTTTGACACTTTGGCGGTTTTGGATGAAATTTGTGCTATGGCACATTTCATATGATCGAATTATTCTTTTGGGTCGACCTATTTTAGGTTATGTTTTATTGTAAAATCATAATTTGGGCCGAGCTATCTTGTTGATTCTCTATATAAAAGTGGGCATGTTGCCTCATTTAGATAGTAGACAGAAAATTTAGAGAATAGAGATAGATGGATAGGTAAAACAGGAGAATAGTTGTATCCCAGCATGTTAGGGTTTATTTTCAAAGCAAATGTTGTAACAGAACAACTTGGATTGTTGCTATCTTGGATGACATAATATAAGAGAGATATTGTGTTTGGTATCTATCTTTTGGAATCTCATCTAACATGGTTCTTGTTATTCTATCTTTCAGATTGCTTATTGTTTATGGTTAGATGTTTTGATAATGCTTAGGGTTTTATGTTTGGAATGTTTGTAGTGATCTCTAGTCCATATTTTTTGCAGTTAGCTGATTGTTAGCTGCTTTGCAAAGTTAGCTTGGACTTATATTTGTGCTTAGTTCAATTATGAAAAGTTATTCATCTTAATTGTTGTAAGGTTAACTGAGTGAATGTTCATGATTTGAAAATCCTTCAATACCTTAGAAGATTGCACTATTTCTGTGGAGTTGCAGATTCGTCTGGGTTAAATAGAAGATAGTTTATGAGAGATTGGTCCATTTTGAGCATCTTATCCTTTGGCATTTTCAATCTTAGTATTTAAAGTAGTTTTAAGATTATCTCTGGAAACCTTTTATCTTTTGTTATTTCTTTATCATTTGATTTGTATCAAGTTTGAAGTATCACTCTATTGGTTATATCTAATAAGTTGGGAATCCAGCTCTGCTCATAGTAAGGTCCCTTTGTGAGAGCATTTTCACATTATCTCTGAGTTGTTTCATTGCACTGTCAAGACTTGACATTAGAGACCTTGGGGTTATCTCTTTTCCCATAGAGATTTACTTTTCAAGAGAGATATAAATCATACTCTGTCTGAGTTGTTGCTGTGCAGGAAACACCATCAACAGATTGGTACTAGAAGGAGGGCCTTTGAATAAGCAAGCTGGAGCATTTCTTAAATGCCATCTCTCCTGAGAGACTTAGAAGAAGAACTAGATCCACTCCAAGAGAGGAAGAAATCCAAGAATTATAGGCCCCTACTAGGTCGAGAAGGACCAGAACAAGGGAACAATCATCGTTAGCTCATCCACTTCCATCACCTCCATCATCCTCATCTTCATCTGACTCTAAGGAGATTCCCATTCCATAACCATAGCCAATCATAAATCAGCCCTTACCACCCCCGCCTCCACCAATGGATTTTCTTGCTACTAATCCATCCCCATTGCTCTTCAATAATTACAATGTTATGCCCAAGAACCCTGAGCATTTTTGCTCTAAGTTTCATACCCATGACCTTAACAGAACTTTTGAAGAGCACATTAGGATTTTTCAGACTTGTCTGAGGGATAGAGGGATTAATCATGAGGTTTTTGCATGTAGGTTGTTCCCTTATTCTCTAGGAGAAGAAGCCTTTTATTGGTATAACCACCCGCCTACTGCTTCCATCCATAATTGGGCTGAGTTAGAAGCTGCATTCTTGCAAAAGTTTAAAATTCCCATCAGTGCTAATGAGTTGTACTTGCATTTCACTGGAGTGAAGAGGGAGATTAATGAGCCTATAGGATCATTCAATGATAGGTTCCATTGAGCATATACCAGACTCCAGGCACCTTATGCTAGAAATGAAGATACTGCTTTAGAGATATACCTTGAGGCCCTAGATAGCCTTACAACCACCTTCCTGAAACGAAGGACTAACCCTCCAAATACACTGCTCACTGCATATGCGGAGGTAGTAAAGGTTAGCATAGACTTAAGACAACATTTATCAAGACCTTTGCCATCTTTGGGACCTATTGCTCACCTTGGACAAATCCAAGCCCTTAATCAGGCCTTGATTGGTCATACCCCAATAATGAATCATGTGCCATCACTACCTCTGGTTCCTCATCTAGGCCCACCTATGAATCAGGCTCCGCCTACAACTTCTTATCCTCAACAAAGAGTTAATCAACCTGTATAGCAGCAACAAGCTAGCTTCCCTACATACTTGCAGAATTCGGAAGTCTTGAATCAAGCTGTTGGTTCTGGAAATGTACCTGGACATCCTTTGGGAGGTAATCCAGTACCATCTAGCAATTTGGATAAGGAGAGGTTGGATGAATTGTCTGAACAAGTGAAGAGGTTGAATATAGAAGTAACTTACTTGAGAAATCAGAATAACCAGCTCCAAGATGCTCAGAAGAATATACAGTCCTGTTATGGCAAGGAAAATGAAAATTTCTAAAGAGGTCAATACTTTGATAGGAATCAAAATTATGACAGAGGGCAAGGCTCTAGTCATAATTTTGATAGAAGACAGGGTTCTGGTCAGAATTTTGATAGAAACCAATAGGGTGGACAAGGGTTTGATAGGGGGCAACAACCTAGGCAGAATAGATCTTGGAATATTGGACCTAACAATGGGGGGATTCCTACTCCCCTGGATTAGCCTTCCAATCAAGAGAAGCCTCCAAATGGTGTGTACTTGGTAGAAGCAGCTTTGTCTGGATGGTGCAGACTCCATAAAATAGGCCAACACTCTAAGTTAGACTATGTCAAATTCTAGACTGCAGCTTCTATCTTTCAGTATGAAGTAGAAAATAATGTCACTAGTCAGGAAATTGTGCCTTCAAATCCCTATGATTCTCCAGTACTGGTACTTAATCATGCTCCATTCCCAAAGAGTGAGGAAAACAAACTGGAAGAAGTATCTAGTGATGCCATGGATGAGGCTGAGCAGGTGTTAAATGAAGATGAGATTTCTCAGTTGTTCAGTGAGGACAATGAAAATGACAATGGCCCTTTGGATGAGGAGGAATTTTGCATTGAGGAAGTTCAAATGTTTCAACAACCAACAAGAAAATATGATTTGAGAAATAGACCCAACAGGGGTCCCCAAGCTGGAGGTCCTTTCACTACTTCCATTCCTCCTAATAATTTCAATACTCCACTAGACCCACAAGCTAGTAATAATCCACCCTATCCTCATGTACTGACCCAGTACTTGTCAAAAGGAAATGATGTTGAAATATCCAAAGATAAATAGGCCAACAGCTACAAAGAAGCTCACGCTGACCTGAACGTGGAACAATTGGGAGAATATGTAACCGAGGAATTCAAGAAAATAAAGGTGAGTCTCTCTGCTTTTGAATTGTTAAGAGTTCATGTTATTAGAAATGCGATTTTGGGATCATTTAGTTCAAATACAACATCACAAGGGGTAGCCATGAGTGAGGCTACTACCAGGTTTTCTAATTCTCACACACCCATAAGTCAAAACCCATTTGTGGAAAAGAGGGGAGACAAAGATAAGGGTTAGGTTGCACAAGCTAATACTCATTTGAACTTATTTCAAGGTAAGTTGGAAACCCCTCCTTTCCTAATTTCTATCCGTATCTTCGAAAAGAATTTTGCACAATTGTCTTTTAGATTCAAGAGCCTCTACAAATGTTATGCCTTTTGGTGTTTGTAAAGCATTGGGTATCACTCCTATAGTTTCCCAAAAGAAGGTTACTCAGCTGGATAAAACAGAGGTGAGCGTAGTTGGAGAATTGAATATGATTCCTATGCAGCTTGCATCAGATCCTAGGGTGCAATAGGTGATCAGTATCCAAGTTGCTGACATCCCTAATACTTATGGATTGATCTTAGGCAGAGATTTTAATAAGGCTCTGAATGGATATACTTCCACAGATCATTCCCATATGTGGTTACCATGGAAAGGAGTTCCAAACCAAATCAGAATTGAAAGAGAGCCTAAGATGAAATATGTGATAGTAGAATACCAAAATATCTCAAATGAGGTATTGGTGTTTGAAGTTGGCATGAGGAATTATGTGTTGGCTGCATCAATAACAGAGGATGAGGAAGTTTTTATGTTCCAGGATTCTTTAAGTGAACACCTTCTAGAGAGTAGCAGTCCTGAGACTTTGATTGAACCAGAGAATGAAATAAATGAGGAAGATGACAAACAACTTGGTTTGTTGGATAACTTTTAGGAGTTCATCCAAAAATGTATGGAAGATCAAATGCATTTGAAGCAAAGTATGACTTTTGAGGAGTTGCTTCTTCCTAATTGGTGTAGAGTACATGATGCACTTCATTCTGAGTTGGAATGTGACTTGTGTCAAACTGTAGTCAGACAGATACAAAAATGCCTCAATCTAGTTCCACCTACCAGATTTGAAGAATAAGGTAAGATGAAGCCGAAGGAACCTGATGGTTGTTGCACACTGAGGTTTGATGGATCTAAGTCTAAACAAGGTGCTGGAGCAGGATTTGAATTAATTAGCCCTCAAGGAAAGAATTATTTTGCTGCCCACAGACTCTAGTTTTAATGCACTAATAATGTTGTTGAATATGAGACTTTGATCCATGACTTACTGATGGCATCAAGGAAGAAAGTCAAACTATTATAGGTTTTCAGAGACTCTGAATTAGTAATTAAGCAAGTAAAAAAATAGTATTCATGTCATGACAGAAGAATGACCAGCTATAGGCATAAAGTATGGGATCTGATAGAAGAGTTTGACGCCTTCAATATACAGTTAATCCCTCAAAGCAAAAATCAGGTTGCGGATTCTTTAGCTCAAGCTGCCAGCACTTTACAACCTTTGTCACTTTTAGGGCTAAAGAAATTTTCAGTTGAGCTCACTCCAGTCCCTTTAGTACCAGATAATATTACCAATTTCCAGGTATTCGAAGACGACAAGCATATTTTGGATTTTATTACAAGCTATGATGTGTTCGCATCCCAAGTTATTGATGAGGCTGAGCCTTAGGAAGCATAAATTGATTTTGGAGGAATCATTAATCTAAAGACTAATACCATCCCCAGGGGTATGGTGCAACTTGAACGAATTTTTGACTTGGATAAAATAAGAGATCAAGAACAATATGCTAAAAGAGAGTCCATTAGCAATCAGTGTGAAACATACAATATGGGGACACCAGATGATTTGAAGAATGTTCTTATTGGCAAGGTATGTACTCCCAAAGAAAGGAAAGGGATCATTGATACCCTACATGCATATCATGATGTAATAGCCTGGAGTTATGAAGATTTGAAAACATATGATACTTCAATCATCACACACACTATCCCTCTAAGATTAGATGTTAAGCCATTCCAACAAAGGCAAAGGCCAATCAATTCTCTGTTAGAACCCATTATTCAGAAAGAGGTGCAAAAATTATTGTCTGTACGTATTATATTTCCAGTAAGACACTCCACTTGGGTGGAAAATTTGGTTCCAGTAAGAAAAAAGAATGGAGAAATCATTTTGTTTGTTGATTTCAGGAATTTGAACAAAGCATCAGAAAAGGATAACTACCTAGTCCCTTCACTGGATGAAGTGCTTTAGATTGTCAATGGATCACAGATGATGTCCTTTTTGGATGGATATTCTGGATACAACCAAGTTATGAGGATAGGCACAAGACTGCCTTCACTACCAAATGGGGAACATTTGCTTATAGAAGAATGCCATTTGGGATGATCAATGGTGGAGCTACATTCCAAAGAGCCATGTACATTGCCTTTAAAGATATAATTGGTAAATGCATCATTATTTATATGGATGATTTTATTGTTTTTTCAAAAGTACGAGGTGATCATATAACCAACTTAGGTAAGGTATTTCAGAGATGTAGAGAGTTTGGTGTTTCACTCAATCCGAGAAAGTGCATTTTTGGAGTCACCAAAGGCAAGTTATTAGGACATGTTCTCTCTGAACAGGGTATTGCTATTGACCCTGAAAGAATTCAGGCTATCTTGAAGATCCAACCTCTTGCAAGTAAGAAAGAGATGAAGTCGTTCTTTGGTAAGATTAATTTTGTTAAGAAATTTATTACAGGGTTTGTAGAGATAGTCAAACCATTGAATGCTATGTTGAAACAAGATGCAAAGATAGAATGGAGTTCAGAAGCTAAAGAGGCATTTGCAGAAATAAAAAAGGCCATTGTTGAAGCTCCTGTGTTAGTGAGTCCGGATTATTCCAAGCCTTTTTATATATATTCATTTGCTTCTGATCATTCTTGTGCTACAATGTTAACTCAAAAGTTTGATCAAGGGGATGAGCACCCTATAGCCTTCATGAGCGCGCCTCTAAAAGATGCAAAATTGAAATATCACAATGTGGAAAAACAAGCTTATGATTTGGTCTGAGTAGTAAAGAATTTCAGACATTATATTTTGAGGAATAAAGTTTTTGCTATAGTGCCCGATCCTGCAGTAAAGTTGTTGTTGATGTAGAATGAGTTAGGTGAATGAAGGGCTAAGTGGGTAACAATGCTATAGGAATATGATATGGAAATCCAGCCCATGAAATTGGTGAGAGGAAAAGGACTCACAAAGACAATGGCTGAGACTAGTCCAGACCTCGTAGCTCAACATTATTATCTTCAAGAGGTTTCTCCAGGGGATTGGTATGACAAAATTACGTTCTACTTACTGAATCAGCAATGCCCTGATCACCTTAATGTAGTCCAAAGATGAGCCCTACGCTTGAAAAGTGGGAGTTTTAAGATGAAAGGAGCTATATTATGTAAAATAAATCATGAGGGTGTTTACTTGAGGTGTTTGGGGAAAGATGAAGCTGCAAGGGTAATGATTGAATTTCATGAAAAATATGGCACTGACCATGGTTCTGCATCATCCACTACAGATCAAATCTTGAGAGCAAGCTATTACTAGCCTACCTTATTCAAGGATGTACACCAACATGTACGAACTTGTCATATATGTCAGACTACAACAAGTAAGGAAAAACATGCAACTCTTCCACTCCAGCCAGTCATAGAGGTAAAACCATTTGCCTAGTGGGGCATGGACTTCATTGGCCCAATCAATCCCTCATCTTCCACGGGTCATAGGTTCATTCTTATCGTAACTAATTATTTTACTAGGTGGACTGAGGCTATGACTTGCAAACAATGTACTTTGAATGTGGTAATCAATTTTCTTGAATCAAGGATTATTAATCATTTTGGTTGTCCATTGTCTTTGGTTTCTGATAATGGTCCTACGTTTGCATCCCTAAAATTTTCTAATTGGGCATATGATCATGGAATTGTAATTAAGTTTTCATCCAATTATTACCCATAGGGTAATGGTTTGGCTGAGTCCTCCAACAAGAACCTTTTGATAGTGATCCGTAGGCTATTAGAACAAAATCGTAAGGATTGGCACACCCAGCTTCGATTTGCTCTCTGGGCTGACCGTACTAGACATAAAGCATCCATAGGAACCACCCCTTACCACTTGGTGTATGGTTTGGAACTAGTATTTCCCATACAGTTGAAAATCCCTACCCTGTAGTTCATTAACGAATACTATAACGGAGAGGATAAACATGAAGCCCGTTTGGCTAAACTATTGCATTTGGAAGAGCAAAGAGATGAAGCCCTAGAAAACTTTGCTAAACATCAGGGTGTAGTAAAGAGATGGTTTGATAGGAGAGCTAAGATAAAGGCCTTTAGGATTTTTGACTTAGTTCTGTATTGGGATAAAGTTCATGATCGTAGGGGAGAGCATGGTAAATTTGATAAACTTTGGCTTGGTCCTTACCAAATTTCAAAAATTTTGGGAGACAATGCTTTTCATTTGAAAACCCTTATTGGTGAGGATATCCCGCTATCAGTCAATGGGCAGTATCTGAAACATTATTTCCAACCCTGAACTGCTTGCAGTTCATCCTGTACATAGCTAGAGTAGATTTGCTTTTGTTTGCTTTGTTTATGCTTTGCTTTGGTAGATTAGGTTTTCTTTGGTGTGTTTTTCTTTTCACTTTGTTTTGATTTTTGGGTCCCTAAGTTCTTTGTGGTTGTTGTGCCTGTTCACCAGGGCTACCCTGTTGGGTCTTATTTTGAGCATTTATTTTTAAAACTCTAATCAATTTTTTAGAATCAGATGGTGGTTTTCTTTTATCTACTGTTCCTTGTACTTGGAATTAGAGTCACTTGTTTTGAATGTGCTTTGAGATATATCTGGGTCCCACATTTTCACACTAAATTAGTTTTCTGGAGTTGCATTGGGTTCTTGAGTAGTTTGGCCTAGTGAAAAATCTTATATTCTACTTCAGTGCCACTGTGTTCCTCATCCCTGAGCATGAGTTTGATTACTTACAAAGGTGACAAGAAAGATCTAAAAGAAGAAGAAAAATAAACTATGACATGTTGAAAATCCAAAAGAGGTTCACCTTATCAGGAATATCCTAGTATCTCTACCGGGGCTATAGATGCCTGGATGGCAGTAGAGCTATGCTTGGGAGGGTCATAGTGATAACCTCACCAGGGCTATGGACGCTTGACTGGCAGTGAGGCTCTATTCAGGTTACTTTTGAAGTTTGAATTCTTATGTAGCTTGGTCATGTTTATTATTGTTCTCATTGCACTTTAAGGATGGAAATAAATGCATAATACACACACTTGGACCCTGGTATAGGGAAAGGTCTTCTTACTTGTGGTTTCTAAAACTTTGTTCTTAGGAGTCTTGATGGAGGATTGAAACTAGGGATTTTGAGTTCTTGATTCTAGTTTATCTTTGAAATACTTTGGAGTATTTCCCTAGCGGAGTCACCATTTGTTGTGCAGTTTTTGCACACATGCCCCACTGAATGTGGGGACCCTCTTTTTCATTTTTTGGTGTTTTGGTCCCTCTTTCTAAGGGTGTTTCTTGCTTGAGTTTGTGCCTTAAATGACCTATTTTTCTAGTTGAAGTGGCATCCTTTTGAGCCATGTTGAAAATCTAATACTTCAGCTTTATCTCGGGTTTTTCACTGTTGTCGGGAAAATATGCCTGGGCCGGATTCTCCCGGTTCCTTCTCATTATCTGAAATCGACCTTTTGCACTACTTTCAGGAAAATCCGCACATCCCATATTTCCCTGAAGTCTGTGGCAGTGTCGAATCCCCAAAGTTGATGGCTGTGTCGGATCCTCGAAATTCTTTGTGGTTGCGGTTGTCTTGTCGGATGCATTAATGGTGTTTGTACAAGGGCAAGAGGCTTTGATATATCGATGTTTTGAGAAGTGATTGATTATTTTGAGTTGTGTATTTGCTATCATTTGAGCTTGTGTGATTGGATTTTTGGTGTTTTGCTGGATATTTTGATCCTCGAGGTTATTTAAGCTATGTGTGGGTGGTATCTAGTCTGCATCAAGTGGTTCTTTGTTAATTTCCTGCATCACAACCCTTGCGCTCCCATGGTATGTATATGCACCCTATTCTTTATTGGTTTCAATTTGCTTCTCACTGTTTTGCTTGAGGAGTCATTCATAGTTTTCTGGTCTTTTGGGTGCGCGTCATCATTGGGCATTTTGGGAGGTTTTAATCTATTACACTAGTTCATTTTCGATTGATCAATTGTTTATGTTTGGTCTGGTGTTGGTTCTTATTTGGGTTTTGGTTCGTTGTGACTTTGAGTTTTTTCATTTTGGTGAATCACTTAGTCATCTGTGCTTTCACGGCAGACATTTAGGGTTCCCAACCTAGGGCATGTCCGTTTGTCTTCAAAATTGATGAGAAATGGGTCATTGGTTCATGTTTTATTCATTAAAGTCCTAGATCGGGTTGGTTTCGATTTCTGGCTTGAATCCGGAATGATTTGAATTGATATGATAGGGTACCAAGGATGTAGATAGGTTCGAGTTTTTGAGGTCTTCACGGAATTTTGCTCTCCCCGAATTTCCCTAAATTTCTTGTCTTTTTCTTCGTTTTCCGCTTTAATCCAGATTTCCTTTGTTTTCGCCAAAATCCGTTCCATCCGGATTCTCCCAAAGTCCACGGTCGGGTCATTTTCCCTATTTCAAGCTTAGATATTGTTATACCTTTGGTTTCACCAAAATCCGTTCTATCCGAATTCTCCCGATATTCCGTGCCCCTTCATTTTCCCCGAATTTGTCGTAAAATTGCTAATTTCACTAAAATCCGTCTCTAGCAGATTCTTCCGGGTGTTTTGAGGAAATGATTAAATTTGATAATTATGGTTTATGGGTTTCTTGATAATGCATTTGATTAACTTAGGGAGCTTATGATGAATGTTCTTAATACTTTTCCTTGGTTGAATTGGGGATTTGAATGATATTGTGGAATTTAGTATGTTTGGTTCGCTGGAATCCGCCTGGTCCGAATTTTCTCAAAAATCCTTCCCAGTGAAGAATTCGCGAGGGGGGCTAAATCCCGAACTTTGAGATAATGATCTTTTACACTCATTGCTTCTAATGGATCTAATTTTATGTCATCTTTATGTGTTTATAGGTAGGATCGGGACATAATGTTACTGGTAGGGGCAAAGGAAAGGCAACTGACCTTGGTGCAAAGGCATCTGCCATCATAGATGCAGAGAAGGTTAACTTGGACATGAAGAGCAGAGTCCATGAGAGTAACCTGACTTCAATTTGGTCAGGAATTATAGACACAAACATTGGAATGTGGGATTATGAGGAATTCAAGGCTGAGATGTCAGCACCTAACCTTCCTTTGTTATCAAGGAGAATGGTGGACTCCGGATTGGCCCATGTGGTAGGCTTTCCTTCTATAGTACAGTGTTATGAGCTGGTGCTAGAGTGTGCTAGGAATTATGATAGGGGTACATAGAGGATTATTGGCCCTCAAGGTAGGATTCTTGCAAGATTCAGTCCAGTCTCCATTGCTGCACCCTTTGACATGCCCGACAGATCCCATGTGGTAGGTTTTGACAAGGAGGGGGCTAGGAAATTTTATGAAGAAGACACGGTTAAGTCCCTACAAGTGATTAAATTTTGGCTGGAGAAGCCTAAATCTCACTTCTCCAAGTTGCCTAAGCAACTATTCAGGCTTAAATTTAAAAGAGAATACTATAATGTTATCACCCTTCTTAGCAGGTTGGTAGGATTAGTTAAGTGTAGGATTCTTCCTTTTCCTAGGTTTTCTGAAACTTGGGAATGGTTCAAAATTCTACAAATGAGGCAGAGGGCCTTGAAGAAAGTCCATAAGTAGGAAAAGTTAGTTAAGGATGCCCTAACTGATGTTCATGGGAAATGCATTTCATTCTTTGAAGTCATGACTGGAAGGAAGAAGTTTTCTCTGAAGCATCTCAATTTGGAGCAACTTAGAGAATGGTGGAGAGATGTATATTCTCCAGTCGGTGAAGGACCAGTTACTGAACATCAGTTGGATGATGCAGCCACATACATTGCAGTCATTGACAGATATTTGACTGACAAGGCTGATTGGGATGGTATAGTTCAAAAGGCAAGAGAAGATGTTAAAACTCTTGAGATAAAGGTTAGAGTTTTGCCTGTGCCACCTGTTGTTGAGCTGGATAGGGTTCTGCTGGCCATACATGGAGAAGAGGATAAAGCTAAGGATAAGGACAGGGATTGAATATATAGAGTTACATGGGTATTTGTGCTTCCCATTAAGTTACATGTATTGGGCCGACCTTTTGACACTTTGGCCATTTTGGATGAAATTGGTGCTATGGCACATTTCATATGATCGAATTATTCTTTTGGGCCGACCTATTTTGGGTTATGTTTTATTATAAAATTATAATTTGGGCTAACCAATCTTGTTGATTATCTATATAAAAGTGGGCATGTTGCCTCATTTAGATAGTAGACAAAAATTTAGAGAATAGAGATAGAAGGATAGGTAAAACAGGAGAATAGTTGTATCCGAGCAAGTTAGGGTTTATTTTGAAAGAAAATGTTGTAATAGAACAACTTGGATTGTTGCTATCTTGGATGACATAATATGAGAGAGATATTGTGTTTGGTATCTATCTTTTGGAATCTCATCTGGCATGGTTCTTGTTATTCTATCTTTCAGATTGCTTATTGTTTATGGTTAGATGTTTTGATAATGCTTAGGGTTTTATGTTTGGAATGTTTGTAGCGATCTCTAGTCCATACTTTTTGTAGTTAGCTGATTATTAGCTGCTTTGTAAAGTTAGCCTGGACTTATATTTGTGCTTAGTTCAATTATGAAAATTTATTCATCTCAATTTTTGTAAGGTTGACTAAGTGAATGTTCATGATTTGAAAATCCTTCAATACCTTAGAAGATTGCACTATTTTTGTGGAGTTGCAGATTCATTTGGGTTAAGCAGAAGATAGTTTATGAGAGACTAGTCCATTTTGAGCATCTTATCCTTTGGGATTTTCAATCTTAGTATTTAAAGTAGTTTTAAGATTATCTCTGGAAACCTTTTATCTTTTGCTATTTCTTTATCATTTGATTTGTATCAAGTTTGAAGTATCACTCTATTGGTTATATCTGATAAGTTGGGAATCTAGCTCTACTCGTAGTAAGGTCCCTTTGTGATTACCAACATTTTCACATTATCTTTGAGTTGTTTCATTGCATTGTCAAGGCCTGACATTAGAGACCTTGGGGTTATCTCTTTTCCCATAGAGATTTACTTTTCAAGAGAGATAGAAATCATATTTTGTCTGAGTTGTTGCTGTGTAGGAAACACCATCAATAGATCCCATATAAAATCTCAACACATACTAACACTTTGCATACACATCAAACATGTTAGGTCAGCACATCATAGGACCTAAATCAAAAATTCTTCAATTGTTCATTCAAATCGCAACATGTGGATCTCAAATGTTGATCCCACCTAGAATTCACACTCGTCTGAAATTTGGAAACTTAACTTCAATACCACAACATCAAAGAATCATTTGTAGAGAAGTACAAAATCTCCTAAACCATTACACTATACATAAAATGATTTTATTATATCATACCAAACTCTACCATTCATATCTCCCAAAATACTTTTCCAAACTAGATGAAATATTGGATTTACAATCTTCTAACAACCAAAAAAATTAGGTGAGAATAATATATCAAAATATTCCTTTGTGAAGTGGTGCAGAACCAAAAATTAATACATTGTGACCCTAGACTGTCAATTTTGACACTTATATTTTCATACCAAACTAAAATTTCCAAACCAAATCTCCTTGCACAAATGACTTCTTCAACACCTCGAAAATATGTTATAAATATTAAAATTAGTCCACAACAATGTTGACATAAATGAAAACACTATATTACATTTCTATGTACATTCTCCATGCTCATGTTTCCAAAAAGGCATCTTCAATGACAATCTCCTCAAACTTCCAACAAATTTTTGCACATTTTGATTTCATCATTCCTTCCTTTCCACTATCATTTATCATTGATATTTTTCCATTTTGGAAGTGGGTACACTTACATAGGGTTTGAATAAGGTAAGCCCATAAATGGCCCAACATCTCTTCTCTTTGTGAATGTGTGGGTCATAGGTTTGAGGAGGATCAAGGAATGTTTGAAGGAAATTCATTCATTATTGCATTTTTTATCATCAATGTTTTCAAGCCACAAAAACTCAGAATTTACTAACGACATTTCAAGAATTCTGCAACTAGGAAACAATAGCTCAAATCCAGCATCCGAGGACCCAAAGATTTGAGTGGGACACCCTATCAAAGAATCATTTTCCATAGAGTGAATAAGTCCTTGTAGGCATAGTAAAAAAATATTTTTTGTATAAGTATATAGTCATCTGCACCTTCCAAATCTCTTAGAACTTGACTGTTTCAATTTGTCAATTTTTAGGATCTTACAATTTACATATTAGGTAACATTTTATAATTAGGGTAATCATTCTAAATCAATTCTAATATATTCTCATCATCAATTAGATGTAGATCAAGGTCTGATTGGCTCACCTTCATGGTTGTAAGTATATCTAATCACCTTGTTGATCTACACCTTAATGTAACTTGGAAAAAGGCCCCTTGCATCGTAGGTTTTTTTTTCCATATTACATTGATATTTGCCAAGGTTGCAAGAACCATTTCAAGTTATGAAGAAGTTTTGAGAACATATAAAAATACCTACCAAGAGAACAAGATCTTTGACATAACATATTAAAATGACTAAAAATAGGGTTGTTGCAACCTTAGCAAGACTTGACATGGTTTTGAAAACCTTAAGAAGAATGACACTTAAAACTAGAGCAAAAACCATATGGGTGGACACGATTCTTAGAGGGGTGATAAAAATCGTGGTAAAATTTATCTTTATATATTTATATATAATTAATAGTATATTTATTATATTATTAATACATAAATATAAATTATATAACTTATTATTATCAAACATTATAAAATAAAATCTTTTATTTTTCTCGACTAAATTAATTTAATTTTCACAAACATAATAACCATAAAACATATTCATTAATTAAATTTGTAGACATGAAAAATTGACTTGACACCTATCAGACACTTTGAACATCATCAAACAATATTGAAAATTGTCTCGAAACACCCTGTAACATCTTGAAATGACTCAGAATCATCTCGTAACATCTTGGAATGACTCTGAATCATCCTGTAACATCTCAGAATGACTCAGAATTGTCTCGTAACATCTTGAAATAACTCAAAATTGTCTTGTAATGTCTTGGAATGACTCAAAACCATCCTATAACATCTCAGAATGACTCAAAATTATCCCATAACATCTTGAAATGACTCAAAATTGTTTCGTAACATCTCAATATGACTTGAAATTATCCTGTAACATCTTAGAATGACTCATATTTTTCCTAGAACATCTCATAATATCTTAGAGTCATCCCATAACATCTCGAAATCATCCTATAATGTCTTGGAACAACTCGAAATCATCTCGTAATGTCTCGGATAATCTCAAATCATCTCGAAATCCCCCCAAAACATCTTGGAATCATACCAAAATGTTCCCACATCAAACCACATCAAAATGACATCAAAAACCCTAATTCCTCTATTAATTGAATAATACAACATTATTTAATTAATTCACTTTTTCATCATTTCGACCAATTAAATAAATTTCACTTATTTAATAAAGTCTTGAAAACCCTAATTCCTCTATTGATTAAATAAAACAACATTATTTGATTAATTCACATTTCATCATTTCAACCAATTAAATAAATCACATTATTCAATAAAGTCCTAATCTCCCTTTATTTTGTCCTCATTGATTAAATAATGCCAATTATTTAATTACATCACTAAATCATCTTATTCCCCTAAGTAGATTAAACTATTAAATAATAATTTAATTACGACACTTTCCCTCCTCCAAAATGTGAATAATAAAATCAATTATCAAAAATCAAATCAAACTAATGCAAATTTGTTTACAAAATTCAAACTTGATTTGCACTTCCAACTCCAAAAAGGAATTAATTAATTAAATCAATTAATTCATATTCCTCACCCACTTTCTGATTGAGAAAATTATGATTGTCGACTGAGTAATCTAATCTATTAACTGATCAATCACAATTCCTAACTAAGACATCACATTCCTAACTAATCCAACAAAATCCTAACTAATCAATCTAAATCTGTTAACTAACAATCACATCCTTGACTAGCCAATCTATTTCTCAATCACCTAGATTGTGCAGTCAACTTTGCACAATTTTCTCATGTCTAAATCCTCTCAACACACTCTGACCGTTAATCTAGATATTCTTCAACACGATCTTGACCATCCATTTCAAATCACATCTTTTGTATAACAAACCCCTTTCCTCACAAATAAGGATCAGAGAATCCACATACATTGAGAAACAAAGTGTTGTCAAGAACACCATTGATAGAGCTTCACCATTTCTTCGATCAACCAAACAAAATAGTCACTCATCAAGATTTTTCACATGAACTTTGGAGGCTTTGTGGTGATAAGAAAAACCCAACATCTGGTGAATACACTCCACTACAAGATGGTAAGACTATGTTTTCTTGTACATTCATATTTGTAATCATAGATTTGTTTATGCATGTGAAAATAGCTTAGTTTCATTTCGTATGTGTAGGTTTAGATCTTTGATTTAATATGTTTAATCTTAGTTTAGATTCTTAGATTGACATGTTTTGATCCATCTTCCAATCTAACGTTCTCCCCTTAACACATTTTGGCATGCCTCGTGGGACACTTGTCCCCTCCTCTAACATTCATTTGAGTCATTTTTGAAGGTGTAGGTCCCAAAAACTCATTTGATAGAGTTTTCATGCACTTGCCTAGAAAACCTGCATGCTTGACTATCAAGAAAACTGTGCTATTATCTAAAAATTTCACTATTTTCATGGGAATGGAAATATTGTTTAAAACCTATGTTCTTTCTTTTTGATGGTGTTAGCTTTTATTTTCTAATTTGAGCATATGTTTCTGGAACTGAGCAATTGTATTTTTTTCGGCATTTTTATCTTTCTTTTTTTAGTAGTTGCTCTGATAGACAAGTGCATAGATCCTACACTATTGTAATAGGATTTTCCACTAACTTTTGTTTGTTTTTGGATGTGTAAATAGGTATTGACAAATCTGATGTAGGATTCAAGTAACATTAACATGTTTGTTGTAGGGAAGATGATCGATGCCAATTTTTTATTTACATTTAATGAACTTAGGAATCTGAATTTGGTTCTCTAAAATAAAAAAAATACTAACTCACATTTGATTTAGTGTTTAAAAATGAACCAATTTCCTATTTTCTTAACTTAGGAATCTGAATTTGGTGCTCTTAAAAAGAACAAAAAAAAAAACTTCAATTTTGGGATCTAAAAATCAACCATTTTCCTATTTTCTTAACTTAGGAACTTTAAATTTGGTGCATAAAAAGAGTGCAAATTATTTCCATTTGTTGACACACGCATGATTTTTCATTTGTTGACCAATTAGAGACTAGGATTGTTTTATAGAAACACCCTAATTTGGAGCTTAAAATGAACATGTTATTTCTTCTGTATTGCACCATTGCAATTTTTGAATGATATCCTTAATAATTCCTATTGGTGCAAGTAAAAAGAAAAATCTTGTTTATGCTATTCACATATTTATGGGGATAACACCGATCGAGGTGTTTAAAATGAATCAATTTTCTATGGATTGTTCATTGTGCATTCATTGATTGGAAAAGCTAAAGTGTTTTATCTTCTCCCCTCGCACCTTTTTGTGATCTTGGGTGAGCAAAAGAACATTTTTGAGTATTGCACTTTATTTTTTAGTTTACCTTAAAGAGGGGGCTTTCCTTGAGATACATCTCGCGTTGGAGAACTCATTGCAAGGTCTCAAAGCATGTTTATTGGCGGGCTATATTAAAGGTTGTGAAATCGTAAGAAAGTAGCTTCAATTCATGCTGACAACAAACTACACCTAATCCCATGCCTTAAGTATAATGAGAATTGTTAAAGAGCATTAAGTGGCCAATAGGTGAGTGTCATATTTTTGTGTTCACAATTACCACTAAGAACCAAATTATTTTAGAGGCCAACCTATTATCCAAAAATATTTTTTGAAAGTGGTGCATCAAAATTTACTTTTGAGAAGTTACTTTCCATGTCTAACTACAAGCCCATGCCAAAATTTTCATGTAAAATCATCTCTTTAGAGCATGAGGCAATCCTACCTAAGAGAATGGTTTCTATCCCCTAACGTTGTAATTGCTTGTTTATGTTAAACTTGTCCCATTACATTAAAAAAAAATTGACATCAAATTATGTGATTGGTTTAAAGAAAAAGAACACATTCAAAACAAACATTGAATGAGATGGTTGAACCACAAACCCTTTGATTTAGTGCATACTTTTGAAAGAAGCCTTATGTTTGCATCTCTTGAAAGGATCTTTCATTAAAAAATTTTGAACATTCTGGATTTTATTTTAGGCTACATTAATCAAGGTAAACATTTGGGAACTATGGCTTGGGTGTTGTGCTTTCACAACCTAATTTATAGACATGAAGGTCACATAAGTCCATGCTTGTTGAGTCATTCTAAGTGTTGTTTTATCAATTTCCATACTTCAAACACGGAGAAAAAGTTGAAAGAAAGTTGTTTATAAGATCATTCTTTGAACCAAAATAATTGGAAAGATAGAAGGTTAGACAGTTCCACATCCATTATTTCCATCCTACCTATTTGAAATCAAAATCAAACAAACCATTAAGGTCATTCCTCCACTCAAGCATCCATGAGCTCAATAGTTACTTGGGACTCATAGATAGTACAACTAAGCTTTCCCACAACATATCCTCTGAAAAAGGAAGTGGAATATAGACCATAGTTCTTCAACATCTTGATTTCTAAGAAGTAGTATCATTCCAAAACAACACTCAAACCCTAGGGTCTTGAGCTTCACAACAGCCATCCCATAACACCATCAAACTTTATGACCATCTTGAAACCAACTGCTCTATTTCAGCAACCAGATCTTGTAGCACCGTTCCTTCATCCTAGTCTCACATATATCAAAGGTGAATAGACTGAAATCATAAGCAGCTTCAGAATCTTCATTTTTTAAAAGAATGAAACACCTCGCTAGTTTCACACAATATCAATTGTCGTAGATGAAGAGGAAGAGAAAGCTAGCATAGTAGCAAAGAGACCCATATTACCACCACCTGCATGGAAATAAATATTCCCTCCATGATCTTAGGCAAGGTCAAGATCCCTAAGGTAAATTCCATAGGTCGTAATTTCAGACATAGGAATCTTAGTCCAAAATCTCTCAAGAAGCACCTTTAGGAACTTGACAAAACCAAAATTATGTTGGTATACAAATTTTACAAATAGGCTTCCAAGAGCAATCCAAACTTTTATTCCTTCTACTATTGTCAGAATCCTCGTATATTCCAAAAATTCCAATATCTCACATAATTTGTAGGACAACATTGGGTCTTTAGGATTTGAGTCACCTAGAGATTTCAAACATTTCACAACTCTCCCACAAGGGACCCAAGTTGTTATGATAACCACGAGATCACAACATAGGAAGAAAATGGAAGCAAGCAAGAACAACACTAGTATCCCACTAGAAAACACCATGTGTAAATGATATATTTTTCTGCATATAACTAGAATAACAATGTCAAATCTTAATCTAAACAATAATCTAAAATCTAAAAACAAAGAATGAATAAGTAAACTAAATAATAAAACCAAAATGATCTCACCGAATATGCATTCACCTCTTTGAATTATCTCTATTGCTCTTCTCCATTTTGCCTTTTTAGTATTCTTTCCCTCATATTTTTGTGTTTGAATGCAAGTATAGCTTTGTCGAGTGTCTAAGAAAAATATTGAAGAATAGTTTATCTTCACAAAAGTGTATGATTTCGGGAGGAGGAATAATGATTGTGACAGACCATTTTATAGATTTTGTGTTTTTGAACGATCGGCTCAGATTGAAAGAGAGATTGATGAATTTCATGCGATGTGAGTTCTGTCTCAGATAGAATGTGAGTTCAGGAAAGATTGAAGATAGAGACTAAGTCAGAACGTGAGTTAGAACACAAGTTCAACATCTTAATCTCCAAAAATAGAAGAACTAGACTTTGTATGCAAAAGCCAAAGTTAGAACTTGAAGATGAGGAATTTGAATGCATAATTAAATTAATTAATTAAATAAAAGATATTTAATTAATAGATGCCTACATGCATATGAGTTAGAACTAGTTAATCAACTAGTTATGACGGAGAGTCGCAGAGAGAAACAGGTGTTGAATTCAGAGATAACTAGAGAACTAAAAATAGATCTCGAGTCAAAAGGTGAGTGAATGAATTAGATAACTGAATGATAGAGGAATGTGACATAATTAATCAAAATATGAATTAAGTGTTAATTTAATTCAACATTCGAAAATGAAAGACTTTAATTAAATAAATAAAGTAATTTATTTAATTTGACTGTTTGAAAAGGATAAAATATAAATAATTAAATAATAAATATTTAATTATAGATAAAGGGGGTTAAATGAATAATTAAATAAAGATATTTAATTATAGTTGGAAAAGTATGATAAAGGGTAATTAAATAATAAATTATTTAATTGATGAATAAAGGGGGAAGAATTAATTAGTGCGCAACATAACTAAATAAATATGATTTATTTAATTAAACAAGTTGAATAAAGATTAATAATTAATTAATTAATTAATTAAAAAGGGGTACTTAATTAATAGAGGAAATATGTGTTAGAAAGGGTAATTAAATAATTAACATTATTTAATCAAGATCACAGACTATAGAAAATTATGTCGAATATGTACTCGTAGGCCTAGACAAATTTTCGATATCTACAGTTTACCCCTTTTTGATACAATTTTGTTTCAGCGTTGTGTCAAAGAAAATATGCCCCGATCATGCCCTAGAATGAAATAGGTTAAGGTATGCCCCCTCGAGAAAATTGACAATTTTTGAATTTTTTTTAAAAAATCAAGAAATATTCCCGATAAGTCAATTTGATAGTAAAAAATGCTATGCAGTTGACAAAAATGAATTTGGAGTTGATACGGATGAATATGGGTCATTTGAAGTTGAAAGATTATGCGGCCAATAGACTAGGTCAGAAGAAATGCCATTTGAAATCCTCCTATAAATAGAAATTAGGGTTAAATCTAATTCATTTGCACTCGGAGGAGATAGAAAAAGAGGAGTTTTTGCTCTGACAAGCTGACAAAAATGGCACCCATTCCACACACTAGGCATCGAGGATATCTGATCTAGACTTTTAGGCAGCCAGTCGACTTAGGACCATCGGTATGTACCTGAAAATGAACCCTTGAAAGTTATTTTTTGCATGTTTTTCTAGGCATAGAAAAGTAATTACGCAAATGCAGTGCGTCGTAAACAACGCATATGCCATCATATTCGTCGCATCTGACTGTGAAATGATGCATTTGGAAAAACATGTTAGGGCTAGATTTGGCTAGTTAGGGAATGCCCGCATGTGTAGCATAATACACTGCATATGTTGTTATGCAATGCATGTGCGATATGGATAAACACATGTGATGTTTTGAACCACATATGCATTTTGAACTGCATATGTTGTAGATAGGAGGGTAATGAAAAATACACCGCATTTGTGAAAATTCACCGCATGTGGGTTAGTGAACCGCATGTGCAGTTGGATGACCGGGGTTGGGTGAAAATGTGATGCATATGAAATATGCACCGCATTTGAGGCTCTGTGCAACACATTTGCAAAAGAGCACCGCATCTGTAAAAGTGGGCTGCATTTGACTGGTAAAATTTTCAAAAAAAATTTCCAAGGAAAATTTGAAAAATGCTGACATCATGGTTAAATTGCAAGTGGTGTTATATCCTATTTATACATGGGATTCATGACTAGATACATTCAATCTGAGAGATAATTTGACTTTTGCAAAGAATCGACTTCTATGGAATCTTGGTGTACGCCACTGTTTATCGATGCCTGCCATTCGAGTGAAGAGGGGGATGTTGACGGCACTTTGTGAGCGATGGAATTTAGAGACATCATCGTTTCATTTTCCGACTGGTGAGGCCATTGTCACATTGGAGGATGTGTACAGGATTCTCAGACTACCTATTAGAGGTGAGCAGGTTATGTATGATACCTAGTGAGGATTGACGGAGTTAGCACGGTTCTATCAGGTGGATGACATCAGTAGGCTCGGGATCAAGCATTATGAGATTAGATGGCCAGTACTGGCAGATAGATATAATTAGATCGAATGTATCCTATGTACCTTGATTGGGTATAGTTCTTCCAGACAGATGGGGTCATAGATTTCTAGTAGGATGGGGAGCTATGTTGGTCGGTATGTTGGAGAGTGAGATGAGATATGCATTTAGTCTATGTCTACTTGGGATGTTGTACTTCCATTTACATGACATTGCCTACAGAGATGCATAGTCATTGAGTTGTGGGATGACACTATTGATGGTATGGGGTTGGGAGAGGATAGCTATTTTCCGTCCTCCAGTTACAATGGAGAGAGAGGAGAGACGCTTGTATGTGTTTCGATATGCAGGACAGATTATGCAGACCCATGTGGGAGACATAGGGTGCTATCGACACGCCTTGGATATTCTTGATTAGTTCACATGGAGACCTTACATGGATTGTGAGGAGTGGGTGGACAAGGACATACATTTTCCATTCTACAGACAGACACAGTATCTCATTGGGAGGACTATTTCTAGTGTTCACATTATTGAGCGACATCTTCCTAACAGAGTTCTGAGATACTTTGGAGAGGTTCAAGATGAGCCTCGAGGTAGAGCAAAGTTTGCTCGGTCGCTGAGAGAGGTTGCGTGGTGGGAACCCATGATTCCAGCAACTACTGTAGAGGCAGACATACAAGCATTACAGCCATTATAGTGGGGATGGAGAGATGGATTAGCAGATCTAGGGATTACGGCTGCATACAATGCATGGTGGGCGGTTCATCATCCGATTCCTTATATAGATCCTGACCAACCAGCACTAGTCGAGAGATGAGGCACAGGGCCGAGAGGACAATGGAGAGGTGGAGGTGCTAGAGTGGGTAGAGTTGGTGGTAGAGGTGATGGAGATGATGATAGAGGTGGAGGTAGATGTGGGAGACAAGGATGGAGAGGAAAAAGAGGGGGTCAGGTAGGTGGACATGCACCTATTCAAGAGGTAGTAGCAGTGGATGTATCGATGGCAAACATCAGAGGGAGAGTGGATCTGTAGGCTGGGGGTGAGCATGCTACAACAGAGGTAGCAATTGAGGAGGATGTAGCAGTAGATGTTACAGTAGAGGATGTTGTAGAGGATTTGGATGCGGAGATGGCCTTAGACCCTCTAGGTGTGTTGGCAAGATATGGAGAGGATGATGTGGAGGATGACGATGAGGAGGATGCATAGATAGAGGAGCAGGAGAGAGAGCTCCGAGATCAGATTGTAGAGGGGAGACGGGATGAGGATGCTCCTAGAGATAGTGATAGGGAGGCTTTGGAGGAGAGACTCAAACTTATGACTATAGAGTTTGAGGTGATGAGACTAGAGAGAGACAGTTCCTATACAAAGAGGGACAGTGCTCAAACAGAGAGGGACAGTGCTCTCATGGAGAGAGACCAGGCTATAGCACAGAGACATGAGGCAGATCAGCAGTTCACAGAGGTTAGATGCCTTTGCAATGGGTCCTCATCTGATGGCATGGTATGAGAGTTTATCAGAGCGGTGGATAGACCTAGATACTACAGAGATCTTTATGAGGTCGTAGTGCTAGCAGACAGATGAGGTCCGACATTTTCAGAGGTGTGTAGTCAGAGCAGGAGTTATATCGGAGTCAGAGGACACAAAGTACTGAGGGGGTGATAGGACCACTAAGGGTAGGTCCATATGAGAGGCCTTCCACTTCACAGAGAGCACCTCTAAGTCTTTTTCCACCACCATCACCACGTGATAGCAGGGGTAGTAGGACATGATTACAGGGACTTATGTAGACATTTGTATTTTTGATCAAAGAGCCTGCGAGCTCATGTTTTATTTACGGTTAAATTTAGACATTGTATTGTGACACACTATTTTTGAGCGATATATACATATGATTTTGGCGGCTTCTACATGATATGCAGTTCTATGTTATGGATGATGCTTTATTTCTATATGATTATGTTTCCTAGATGATGTATATACATGTGTTATAAATGAATGTTTCTATATGTTATGAGTTTATGCATTTTATAATGATGTTATGGATGTCTTAACTTACTTATGATAATGGATGCAAATATTCTATATGATGTTTATTTACATGTGATGGTAATATGTACATGCAATGTTGACATTATTTTGATGATGCAATGCCTATTATGTCATGATTTCGGATGTAATGCAACAATGAAATGCTAATGGAATGTGTGCAAATGCAAAATAACCTAATGTTTTTTATGTGTCATAGGACTTTATCATTATGTTGTCAAAGAGAAATGTTAAGATGAAATTAATTCAGAATGTTAGTAAGAAACAATTGAAGTGATTGATTGAGAAAAAGATATAATGATGGTTGATTGATTGAGAAAAAGACATAAGCTTCGATATATTACCAAATACGCTATACTTGCTTGTTATCATCATTGGGTGGGACATGACATAGATGGATAGTACACACTATGATATGAGATAGACCATAGTGTACCAAGTCATCCATCTATGAAAAATAGACAGTCACAGACAAGGAGTGTCTTAACTCATACTAAGGACAGTATTGCCCCAGTCATTTCATCAAGACAAACCACACACAGTAGACAAATAAAATACGGGTCATGAGATGTCATTGCTCCTCTAAATCCTTGATCAGAAATCCTTGAGGAAACTAGTAACATGACTCAAAAACCAATATTTTAAAAAGATAGTTGACAGACAGCAGTCAATGAAAAAGAGTCCTAAGACATCCTTGCTTCTCTAAATCCTTCAAGGGACATCCTTGAGAAAGATAGTAACCGAACTAATTCACAAATCGATAATAACCTAAGACAAAAATAAGATATAAAGTCATAAATCCAAATAAATGTATTCACCAAAACTTGATCTTGTGGGATTGTTTGACATAGCGTAATGTGAGAGAATGACACATACTGCATAAGACATTGAATCTAGTTTCGACCTGCTGACTTCTGTATAAGGCATGACAAAGCTTGGTTTCAGAAAAGACACGTGCCATATAAGACGTTGGAGTCTAATGACATTGAAGTGACAAGCCACATGAGACTATGACAATTGATGACTTCTGTTGACAAGAAAGTCATAACTTGCGTAAGCCATAGATTGATCACTTTGAGAATGTGTTTGATATTGACTTGATGAAAGTTTGAGATGTTGCCTTGTTGATGCATGACTTGTGTTGATTCCTTGACTGATAAAAGTGTGTACGTGCTGACAGTGTATGACATGAGATGATACCTTAAACTATGATATGCAGCTTGTGTGATAGTGATTGTGAATGAACCCTATTGGACTGACCTAGTGTGGTCTCGAGAGCTCATCAATTGATTAGCCTTTACTACGTTGTACACACAGAGACCTCATAGTTCGACACAACCAATGACTTTGAATATACAAAGAGTCATGATTTTAAATGTGTGTGATACCTGACAAACCTAGACTGACAGACCTAATGCCTCAGGGGCACATCGACTGATGGCCTTGCCTACGTCCCAGTCGTAGAGGCAACGTAGTTCGACTATGTCTATGACTGACTTAACATGACCAATTTGACATGACTGATTAGACATGAATGACTTGACTCTATTTTTGGATTTTTCTGACACATTTTTAATTTTTTTTTGGATTTTTGAAGTTTTCTAATGTTTTTGGGATTTTTCAGGACATTTTCGACTGTGTGACATTATGTACAAGGTGTTAGGGCATAGAACAAGGATTTTCCCCTAGTTGGGAATAAGATTAGGAAGATGGAGTGGATAATGTGATGGAATGGATGCTAGATGCCAATCATTCCAAGTTATGGATAAGACAACTATTTATTATGAGTGATGGTGAAAAAGTTTGAATAGAATGATGGTAGATGGAAGAGCGTGCTTGACTACACATGGCGCCTATTTGCCAGGTTTTCACCATGGTACTTATCCATAGCGCCACCAAAGTGGTTTTCACTATTGGACAGATTATTTCTCTTTACTTTTTTTTATTTTCTCAAATTTTTTGGTGTTACAATGATGCCTGTTTGCTAGGTTTTCATCAAGGTAACCTTTTTTTTTGTTTTTTCATTTTTTTGTATCTTTCAAGATTAAGACAGATTCTCAGAGACTAAGCATAGAACCTCTTTAGATGCAGACTGTTGATAGGTGACAAAAGTAGCTCTTCTTTAGGAGTAGAGAGTTGGTACGCTCTTGACCCAAAAACTTATATGACAATGTATGGCCCCAACCAGTTAGGTTCAAACTTACCTGGTTTCTCTCGTTCTACTTGGTTCTTAGGATTCTCTATTAATACTAGGTCGCCAATGTCAAAATGTCTATTGAGAACCTTTATATTGTAACTACGACGAAGATGATTCTGATATGCTTGTAAATGATCTAATGTTTTATGTCTTCGCTCATCCAGCAATTCTACCTCTTGTAGCCTAGAGACACAATACTCTTCATCGTCAATATGACCCTTCAAGGATACCCTAAGAGAAGGTATTTCAACCTTGATAGGTAAGATAGCTTTGGACCTGAATACAAGTGAATATGGAGTGGTGCCAGTGGGTGTATAGATGCTTGTGCAATAGGCCCATAAAGCAGGGTTAAGCTGTAGGTGCTAGTCACAACCAACGTCATTGACAATCTTCTTAAGGATTCTAACAATAGTCTTATTAGATGCCTCGGCTTGTCCATTACCTTGTGGGTAATATGGAGTGGATAAATGGTGTTTGGTGTGAAATTCTTCACATAAATGGCATACTTCTTGGTTCTTGAATGGGCGTCTATTGTCTATGATAATGGATTGTGGCACATCATACCGACAAATGATATAGTTTAGGATAAACTTAAATATTTGTGTGTCGGTTATGTATGTCATGGGAATAGCTTCAATCCATTTGGTGAAGTATTCAGTGGTGGTGATGATGAATTTATGGCCATTGGAGAATGGAGGGTGTATCTTACCTATGAGGTCAAGTCCCCATTGGGCGAAGGGCCATGATGAAGTAATTGGATGAAGTTCTTGCGTTGGCGCTATTATCAAATCTCCATGTATTTGACATTGTCTACACTTTTTTACAAAGATGTATGAATCTTTCTCCATTGTAGGCCAATAGTAACCTAACCTCATAATATTGTGGGCTAGAGTAGGACCACTCGAATGAGATCCACATATATCCTTGTGTACCACTCACAAAGTTGTTTGTGCTTCTTCAACATCGAGACATCTCATTAAGGCGTTATCTAAGGTACGTCTATACAGGGTTTAACCGATGATGGTGTACTTAGTTGAATTTTTGATGAAGGTTCGATGTTGGTTGTTGGACAAGTCTTGGGGTAAGGTTTGGTTAGTGAGGTAGTCGAATATGTCTTTATACCAAGGAGATGTAGGACCAACAATGGTACACACTATCACAGTATCAGGGACATCATAAGTGGGGATCAATAGCTGTTCAGCCAGAAACTCGAACTTAGGCACATTACTTGGAATATTCAACAAGGAAGCCATGGTTGCCATGGCATCTACAGCTCTATTTTGGATACGTGGTATTTGTTGAAAAGTTATGTCATTGAAATACTGTTTGAAACTATCATCCATTCTCTTGTAAGGTGCAAGATTATCATCCTTGGTCTTGTAATCATCATTTACCTGTCGGATTACCAGTTGAGAGTCACCAAACACCTTTAGGCTTTTAATTTTCCATTGAGCTACCATTTTTAACCTAGTCACTAAAGCTTCATATTCTGTTATATTGTTGGTACAAGGGAAAGCAATCCTGAATGATTTGGGAATGGTATCACCTTGAGGTGTGACAAATAAGATACCAGCTCCTGAACCACGGTTTGTATGTGAGCCATCAAAATACAATTTCCATTTGGTTTTAACGTCAATGTTAAAGAGAAACTCATTAGGAAATTCTACCACTAATGGATGATCTGCCTTCATAGGTGCATCAGCTAACTGATCTGCAATCACCTACCCTTTTATAGCCTTCCTTTCGACATACTGAATGTCATACTCACTAAGTATCATGACCCATTTAGCCAATCAACTTGCTAAAGCTGCTTTACTTAGGAGGTATTTAAGTGGTTCAATCTTTGCAATTAACATCGTTTGTCGATTGAGCATATAGTGTCAAAGTTTTTGGGTAGCAAAGACTACTGCAAGATAGACACGTTCTATGTTGCTATAATTGAATTCATATCCCACTAAGGTACGACTGATATAATAGATGGCTCTCTCATGACCTTGATCATTGTGTTGTGCGAGAAGAGCCCCTAATGCCAACTATGTTGCTGAGATGTATAATATCAATGGTTTTCCCTCTATAGGTGGCATTAAGACTGGTGGAGTAAGCAAATAGTCCTTGATTTGTTGGAAGGCCTCTTGACATTTATGTGTCCACACAAATGGTACTCCTTTCTTGAGTAGATGCTGAAAGGGGTGGATTTTATCCGCTAGTTGTACTATGAATCACCTAATGGACTATAATCTCCCTTGTAGGGTTCTGAGTTGACCAATGCTGACTGGAGGAGGCATCTCTATGATAGCTCTTAGTTTCTCTGGATCTACTTCAATGCCTCTTCGAGAGATGATATATCCTAACAGTTTACCTGATTTCACTCCAAAGACACACTTCTTCGGATTTAACCTAACATTGTAATTTTCAAGCCTCTAGAATATCTTGTCTAAAACCTTTAAATGATCTTCCCTTGTTTCTAATTTTTCTATAATATCATCTACATAATCTTCCATGAGAGTATGTACAAAGTCATGGAAGATCGTAGTCATTTTCCATTGGTAGGTAGCTCCTGCATTCTTAAGGCCAAACGACGTGACATTCCAATAGTATGTGCCCCATGGACACATGAAAGTTGTCTTATGTTGATCTTCAGTTGCTATTTTAATCTAGTTATATCCTGAGAAACCATCCATGAGGGATAGCATCTCGTATCCTGCTATCAGGTCTAATATCATGTCGATATTGGGAAAAGGAAAGTCATCCTTAGGACATGCCTTATTGATGTCTCTAAAGTCTGTGTATATGCAAATGCCCCCAGTTGGTTTAGTCACTGGTACAAGATTTGATATCCAATCTGCATAGTCTATTGTCCTTATGAATCCTACATCCAAGAGCTTCTTAAGTTCTCCCTTGACCAATAGAGCAATTTGTGGATGCATTTTCCTTAGCTTCTGTTTGACTGGTTTAATACCTGTCTCTAGTGGTAAATGATGCAATATTAGATCTGGATCCAGCCCAGGCATGTCAGCATATGACCATGCAAAGTTTATCTGTCTCTTTGTGAAGAATTCCTTAAGCTCAAGTTTTTCTATCTCTGTTAGTGAAGCTGCAAAATATACCTTCTGAGGATTCTCCTTTGTACCTATGGTGACTTCCACAGATTCTTCTACTAGCATCAGAGACTTTTCTTGTTCAACGGGGAGAATATTTAAACCTCTATCCTTAGGTGCCTTTGGGAGGTTTTCACCCTCGGATATGTCCTTTATTTTGACTTTTTCTTGATCCAAAGGTCCCTTTCATTTTTCACCTGGGGACTCATCATTTCTTTTTCATTGTATTTTTTCTTTTCATTCTCATTTTTGTGACTAGAGGTGTAAATAGACTCCCCAAAGTATGCTTTGTCATCCAAGTCTATGGTGAAACCAGCTTTATGATCCCCTCTTGGTATACCTTCTCTAAGTCCCATGAACTCAGCAATTGCTTCATCATTCTCGAATGTATCTATGATAGGTGTACCTTGTTGATCCCAGTCGATGAGTTCGGGATATATAAGGGGCATGTCATCATTAGAGTTTTTAAAGGTAGCAGTTGACAAGGTGAATAGAGATTGGTTGAGATGGTCACAAAAGTTTTGGACTAACTCCTACTTGGTCTTTTCCCTATGGGTAGGTAAAATTTGATGTGGGACCATAGTAAGGGCGGTATCGTCAGAAGATGGTTTATCAGGTGCCCAAGATGCATGATCAATGGTCTCCCAATAATAGGTCTCTTGCCATTCTTTTTTGGACAAGTGCTTCTTAGGATGAGGAGTAGATGGTTTTGGTACAGGTTTCATGTTGAGGTCCAATTCTCCAAATAGGGCATCTATGTTCATGGTACTCGTAGATGAAAGGGAATCCCAGCCATCATCGCTTGAGTAAGGGGATTCATCAAAAACTAGAGGTTTATCGTAAACTGGGGGTTTGCCGTAAATTGGGGGTTTGTCGTAAATTGGGGGAAGTGGTTCATGAGATGTCTCAATGTCTCTGTAATCACTCACTTCTTCTTGAAACGATGATGAAGAACCAGGAAACCCAATTCTAAGCGGTTGACACCCTAGCCCTAGGTATTTCGATCATGGGTAGACAGTGATTGGTTCCGTCCTTCCATTTTGATATATTCCCAACCCACTATGCCCATCATAGCCTTCTTTTTGCATTATCTTAAAGCCTTTTCCATACTAGTCCTTAGCTATTTGAATAGATGGGGAGGGGTATTCATGTTCTTCTTGATACAACCAGGAATCACCTTGGCCCACAATTTCTTCACTTAACTCTTCCCATTTGGTTAATGTCATTGTAGGGGAACATGAAACGTGACCACTAACTGTCTTCTATCCACCATGGGTAGGCCATATGCCTTAGCTGGAATTAGTTCACTAACATAGTATGATGCCTTTATTTTGTATTCGCCATAGCCCTTGTCTTGGATCTTGAGTTTTGGAGTGGATGATGGTGGTTTGAATTAAATGGACTTAGTGAGACATGAGGGGTCAACGTATTGGGATAAAGTGGATGAAGAAGCTTCTTGGTTAATTGGCACTTGTCATTGTGGAATTTCCTTTAGGCTTGTACAATACTGAAAAGGATCTAGATCACCATCAATAGTGATCTTTGTGCCATTATAGGGGAACTTAAGACATTGGTGATATGTTGAAGGTACAACTTTCATTGCGTGTATCCAAGGTCTACCTAACAACAAGTTGTATGGAAGGGTGAGATCCAAGACTTGGAAGCTGGTGTTCATGATTGCTAGGCCAATTCTGATAGGGAGTGTGACAACTCCTTTGGATGATCTTTCCTCATCATCATAAGCATTGATGACTATACTATTTGAGGTATCTACGCAGTCTTCCGAGAATCCTAATGCCTTAACCAATTTTAGGGTACACGGGTTCAAACTTGCTCCTCCATCTACCAAGACTCATCTGACTTTGGTTTGATGGACTAAGACTTCAAGATATAAAGGGTCATTATGATCAAGCTTTTCAGTTGAGTAATCTTGTTGGGAAAATGTGGCATGATGCGAGTTAGTCAAATATCCCACCATTTATTTGAACTAATTGACATCTAAGTCTGTAGGAACAGTTGTGTTCTATAGAGCTTTGTTAAGAATGGCTCGATGCTCAGGTGATAGGGTCAACAATTCCAAGATAGATATTTGTGCGGGAGTTTTACTCAATTGATCAAGAAGGTTGTACTTGAACTTGGAAGCTTGTGTAGGTGGTTCAAAAGAAGAAGGTCCAGGAATAGTAATCTTAGTCCTACGTGTGTTCACATTACATTCTAGATGCTTCTTAATGATGAAGGTTTCAACATGTTCATTTGCAGCCCGAAGGCTATACACGGTCTTGCCTTTTCCATAGTCATAGTTGGTGTTTGCGTAATTGGCTGATGGATCGTTCTTAGGTCCCGAATTGGAGGCTTTTCCTTTTGTGTGGTCATGTAAGGGGTCTGTGAAGACCTTATGATCACTTTTCTTTGTGTTTTCCTGCCCACTGACCTCTATGGTTCCGTTTTTAACAAAGTCTTGGATAATATTGAGTTGGTGACATTGTTGTAGGCTATGTCCTTTTATCTAATGGTATTCACAATAGGCTTTGTCATCCCACCATGAAGGTTTAAACTATCCAGGATCATACTCTCTTGGTTCCAAAGGTTTGATGAGATTTTGTTTAATCAGCTCTTTGTAAATAACCTCAATTGGTTGTCCTAAAGGAGTAAATTCACGTGTAGGAAATCTCCGTTGTTGCATTCTTTGTTGTTGTGAATTTTGGACATAGTTAGCTTGTTGATCTGGACTATTCATCATGTCTTGATTGGAATTATAACCCCTAAGGGTGATAACTGGTCCCGTATGTATGTGCTTAGCATCAACAATGCCGTCATTTGTAACATTCTTGTTCCTAGACCAAAATTTGTTTCTATCATTTGGCGTTTTTTGATGTTGGACAACCAGATTTCTGCTTGGTACCTTAATCTCTCCTTTGTCTATAAGACCTTTCTCAAGGATGATGCCCTTTTGTACCAAGTCTAAAAATGAAGTACAACAGTGTACCCTTAAGTCACTTCACAATTTGGGGTTGATGTTCTCTAGGAATATGGTGACCTTTTGTTTTTCCGGTATTTCAACTGGACATTTACGAGCTAGACTTTGCCATCTCTAGAAGAAAGTGGTGAAGGTTTCGCCATCTTCTTGTGTCATGTGGCACAAGGTTGCAATTTTTACCTCATTGTCTATGTTAGAAGTGAAATGTTCAACAAACTTTTCAGCTAATTCACCCCAAGATCGTATACCATATGGTAATTTAGAAAACCGTTCCAGTCCTATCCCGACAAGGGTTCGCGGAAATAGTCTCATTAAGTATGTGGGGTCATACGATATGTCCATGCATGCTGTTGAGAACTCTGTAATGTGTTCTAAAGGATTCTTTCTCCCATTATACTTAGGAAAAACTAGTATAATGTATCCATGGGGGAAAGGTGTCATATACAACGCTTTGTCAAATGGACATAGACATAGGTCTTGTGCTAAGATAGTTCATTTTTCGGACATAGACATGTTATCCATCTATTGTTGAAGTGTTTGCATTTGGTTTTGAAGGAGATCAACTTATGTCAAGGACATGGTGTTTGTGAAATTTGGATCAATGTAGGTGTTTTGATACGCCATGTTCTGTGATGGGTTATGATTGGGTGAGGGAATATATCCTATCAAAATATTTTGATTCAATATAGGGATATTCCCTATCTGAATGGTTTGAGTTGGAATAGGAATGCTTCCTATCTAAATTGTCTAATTAGGAATAGGAATGTGTCCTGTCTGAATGGTTTGACTTGGTATAGGTATGTTTCCGCCAACTTTGGTTCTCTTACCAATCGTGTTGGTGTTAAAGGGGTTGGATAAAGTTGCCCCCATAGTAAATTGTAAACCTTGTGTGATGTTGAAAGGGGTGGTGTTTACAATTGATGATGTCTAAGTTGGTATACCAGTTGGTATTGCTATGGTAATTTGTGGAATAGAGATAGTTGACATTGCAGTTTGGGACGGTTCAGTTGACTACATTTGCAAAGGACGAATATCAAATCCTATGGGTAGTTTGGCACCTTCTGCTAGCAATTTTTCTAGATAGCGTTCGGGATCATTTTCCAAACAGTCATCCATAAAGGACGCAAATTAAGGATCTTGTACTACTATGTCTATGTCTTCTATGAAAATCTGACCATGTGTGTCTCTAGTGACATGTTTTTCTAGCAAGGGCTTGCGTGGTCGTTTACTGCTTGACTATTGGTTTGCGAATGGATTGATGAATTCATTAGGGTCTGTCATTGCTTTGTGTTTTGTTTTGGGACCTTGTTTCGACCATGAAAAAGTTGCTCAAAATGGGTAATGCAGACTATGTCTAAAAACTGATATGACCTATGTCTATGTTTTTGAATTTTTTTGACAATAATGATGTTGCTAAAGATCTAAAATGACGTATGACAAGATGGCTAAAGATCTTAAATGACATGTGATAGGACGGATAATATGCAAAATTTATGAGTGGACTAATGATGATAAATGAGCCTAAGATGGGTATAAACTACCACCTATGGAATAAATGTATGGAAATATTTGTTTTTTGACCAAGGAACCTAATCGTATGACAAGGATAGTTGTGACAAGGTGAATTTTCCAAACTAGACTATCTATATGCATGCAACTTAGGATGACTATGACTAGGACGTTTACGGTGACTAAGACGTATATGGCACCTAATGATGGTAACTAAGACGTATATGACACCTAATGATGGGAACTAAGATGTATATGACACCTAACGATGGTAACTAAGACGTATATGACACCTAATGATGCAAGGTTTTGAGAAAAATTTACCAGTTTCGAATCTAAGGTTGATCTTAAGAACCTATAGCAAATTATGACAATAATGTTTTGAACTCAGCTCATGGTTTTTGATGTTTTCTATTGATACGCAAATGTAGTTCACCTAACAGTTGTGGTTTTTCCTCTGACAATTGCAACTTAATAAGACAAATGCGGTTCTAGATCTGATAGATGCAGTTTTTCAGTACACATACGGTTTTAAAACTGACAGATGCGGTTTTCATGCACACATACAACTCAGAATGTGACAATTGCGACTCGTGATATGCATACTGTGAAAAATGAATATTTTGATAGACAGATGTGGCATTTCCCCTAACAGATGCGACTCGCTATGACACATGTGGTGTTTAAACTAACAAATGCGACTCGATTTTCTGAGTGTTGAATTTTTCCCAAAATTTTGTTGACTAACTTTGTTTGTTTGATCAAGATTTTGATGAATACAACAAAGAGAAAACACAAAAATCAATGTATTTTCAATTTTTGTGATGAAAGGATTGTTAAGACTCGAAAAACAATTACAACCTAGGCTTTTAGGACAAAATTTGTTGAATTCTTACTTGGATTTCTCTAGCTACACATATTTATGGCGAATGACTAGTAGCTTGACCCCACTGGCTCCCCTCCACGACACTTACTTATACGGGGCAGCCAAGCTACTATATCCATGAAACTCCCATGGCATACATTTCATTTCCACACATAAATCGTAAATATGTAAGACGGCTTCACAGGGCCGACCCTGCTGTGCCAAAAAATAGGTAGGATTTTGGTAACTCTACAACAAGGTGTTTAATAATGGAATTCCATTCATGGGACACTATCCAACATCGGCGAGATTCCATTTCTATCCATCTCGTTGAAATAGTGCACGTGATTCTTGGGCTTTCCCCAAGAATCCTCTTTTCTATACTGGCTGGAAGTCGCTTGGCTTTAGTGTGCTACCGGTCTAAGTCATCTTGGGGTGAGCACTTTTTCCCACCAAGATAGGCCCAAGTTCTAGAGTCAACAACCATTTCTCTTACACCTAGGATCGCATGGCTGTGCAAGGGGAGAGGATACTTTGGTGTACTGAATCGTAAGGGTTAAAAATGCATGCAAAAGCACCAGACAAAGAAGACAATGGTTCTTTTTAATCCAAATGACAATTTTCTATCTATCAAACAAAAAAATCATTTTAATCCCACACGACGATTATCTATCTACCAAACAAAAGCTTGCTTAAATAAATAAATTAACACAAAGGCATTAGGTCCTGCATGTAAATTTATCAGTAGTTCATTGGTCTTTAGCTCTCATCCTGCGAAAAAATATCTTAGGTTTTTTTCAATGTCTTCTATGCTTTGTCCTGCAAACACTATGTTATTCCTCCTTAACACAACTGAAATAGATATTAGCAAAAATCAAAACAACATAAAAAAGTGAAAAAGAAAATATGGATGCACAGAAATCAATTAAAATTTGAAAAAGTTTTACAAGGCAGATGCGGCTTTTGGAGCCACATATGCGGTTCAACTGTTGACACGTGGATGTGGTTCGCAAATTTGTTGACAGGTGGATGCGGTTCGTAGCTTCGCGGATGCGACTCAAATATTTGTTGACAAGCGGATGTAGTTCATGGATTCATGGATGTGGCTTATGATGGTGGATGCATCACTATTTTTCATAGATGCGGCTCGTAGTTATATATGCATCATTTCTCTTAACAAATGCGATGCACCGTACGAAAAACCTGCAAAAAAGAACAGAAAACGGAAAAATAGAAAGACGAAAATTTGTGCAGATTTTGAAGCGTGTTCACATCGGGTTCACCAAATGTAAATGATAGTTTTTTTTGCATATAACTAGAATAACAATGTTAAATCTTAATCTAAACAATAATCTAAAATCTAACAACAAAGAACGAATAAGTAAACTAAATAATAAAACCAAAATGATCTCACCGAATATGCGTTCACCCCTTCGAATTATCTCTATTGCTCTTCTCCATTTTTCCTTTTTAGTATTCTTGCCCTCGGATTTTTTTGTTTGAATGCAAGTATAGCTTTGTCAAGTGTCTAATAAAAATATCAAAGAATAGTTTCTCTTCTCAAAAAGTGTATGATTTTGGGAGGAGAAATAATGATTGTGATAGGCCATTTTATATATTTTGTGTTTTTGAACTATCGGCTCAGATTGAAAGAGAGATCAACGGATGAGATTGATGAATGTCATGCGATGTGAGTTAGAACATGAGTTCAAGAAAGAATGAAGATAGAGACTAAATCAAAACATGAGTTAGAACACAAGTTCAACATCTTAATCTCCAAAAATAGAAGAACTAGACTTTGTATGCAAAAGCCAAAGTTAGAACTTGAAGATGAGGAATTTGAATGCATAATTAAATTAATTAATTAAATAAAAGATATTTAATTAATAGATGCCTACATGCATATGAGTTAGAACTAGTTAATCAACTAGTTATGACGAAGAGTCTTCTCGTAGAGAGAAACAGGTGTTGAATTCAGAGATAACTGGAGAACTAAAAATAGATCTCGAGTCAGAAGGTGAGTGAATGAATTAGATAACTGAATGATAGAGGAATGTGACATAATTAATCAAAATATGAATTAAGTGTTAATTTAATTCAACATTCGAAAATGAAATACTTTACTTAAATAAATAAAGTAATTTAGTTAATTTGACTGTTTGAAAAGGATTAAATATAAATAATTAAATAATAAATATTTAATTATAGATAAAGTGGGTTAAATGAATAATTAAATAAAGATATTTAATTATAGTTGGAAAAGTATGATAAAGAGTAATTAAATAATAAATTATTTAATTGATAGATAAAGGGGGAAGAATTAATTAGTTCGCAACATAACTAAATAAATATCATTTATTTAATTAACCAAGTTGAATAAAGATTAATAATGAATTAATGAATTAATTAAAAAGGGGTATTTAATTAATAGAGGAAATATGTGTTAGAAAGGGTAATTAAATAATTAACATTATTTAATCAAGACCACAGACTATAGAAAATTATGTCGAATATGTACTCGCAGGCCTAGACCAAAATCTAGCATAAACATTTCACCCATAATAAACGAATCTTCACAATCATCCTTTGACAAAACAAACAAACAAAAAAACAAGCAAACATCAAAAGCTAGAACTTTCAAGCAAAACAATCACATAAGATTTGACTATAAACTAACGAAAAAAATGCCAAATTATCAACTACCTATCTTTTTAACAAGTCCTGACAACATCCTAAGATATGTCTTAACGGATTTGTTCCTATGATAGAAATGATCAACAACGGATAATAGCCCCACCCTAAACAGATACGGCAAGTGATATTGCAACCTTTTTTTAATCTTTTTGTGGTTTTACTTTTTGCGATTTAATTTATTCTCATTTCCAAGATGTCCATAAGGATTTAGAGAGGAAGGAATGGGGGAAATTGAGTGTCATTTAGATTTGTTGTTTGTAAGATATTTTTGCAATATTACCATGGTGAATATTTTATTTATTAGGTATGGAAGTTGTATTAAAATAGTTCATGAAGCAGTTACATGTTAGGTGTTCTATACCTCTCTATGTGACTAGTCTGAAATGTTTTTCACGCAACCCCCGTATACTTCAAACAAAGTTTGTGTATGTCTGGTATGAACAAAGATACTCTTTGTTTGTAGAGTCAAAGTCCACACAATAGATACAAAGTCACCTTGGTAATTCATACCCTAGTGCATCGTATCCGTTTGCTACATCAAACAGGGTTTTTCAAACCGTGAAGTCTCTAAAGTGAAGCAAAAGCAACACATCAAATTTCTATCCATCATCATATTTCTACAAACATACATCATCATATTTCTTCTAATTAATATCATATCTCTATCTATCATCAATATTTCTTCTAATTAACATTCATCCTACAAAACATTATCAGTAGCATATCCATACTACATCCACAAATTTTATCAATGCATATCATGATGATAATAAACCAATTAAAAATATCATGTATCATGTATGAGGAATTCATTTATAAACATACATCACATCATTAAATGAGACAAAGTATGATTCATTCATCCACATCAAATTCATACATCAAAAAAGCACAAAAACACATATAAATGTACGTCATCATATATCACTATCACATAAACATAAAATGAGGTTGAATCGAAGAAGGTATATCTCATATATATCATCGTCAAAAAGGGAGTATATCATAAATAAATCATCCAAAGTGACACAATTTTTATAGGATAATACAAAATCATAACATATATATAACACACATGTCTAAAAAATGCCTCTTCACCATGAAACATCATGAATATCAAGTACCAAAAATAGTAAGACCCCAACAAGATGGACGACACACTATTGACAGCCAAAAACATCTGGATGTCTCACAGACTGATCACCTACACCTACACCTACACCACCACCACCATCACTCACAACACTCAGCTCCCCAAACCATGGATGCCAAGAAGCCCTAGGAACAATAGCATCATATAAGGTTTGATAATATGTGGATGTTTGTAGATACCGATCTCACTCAGCTCGCATACTATCATGCTCTTCTTGAAGAGTATCTCTCTCTATGGTCAGTAACAATACTTGATCCTTTGTAGCGTGTTGTCTACCAATCTCTCTCTCTCTTGCTCTACATGAAGAGTATCTCTCTCCACTATCAAAAATACTACTTGAGCCTCTTTAGTATGTTGTCTACCAATCGTGCTCTTTCACTTAGTCCTTAGAGTGTCTACCAAAGCCTCTGTAGCATGTTGTCATGCAATCTCTGCATCTTTGGCTAAATTCATCTAAGATAACAATATATCAACATCCTTGGCTAGTGGAGGAGGAACTGGAACCTATCTTTGACCCTATGTAGGAGGTACCTGCTCATCCTGAATATCCTATGTCTCATCATGTCGATATCGATCCAACTACTTTGCGAGAACCTCAGTGCACTTTCGCTCCCCATGATGACTTGTAATACCTGCTCTGCCCACAATAGGATTACCTCTAGGAATAGTAAGTCTCAAAGGCCTGCATCATTCCCACCACTCCTCATAATCGTGATTAGTACCTGGTGTGTGCAGGTGTTTTTACCTAGTTTAAAATTCAAAACTAAATGAAATGCAAATAATGAAAACACAAAAAACACCTCAAGATTGGCCTAAGTTAAACTTGAACAAAATGAAAGATAAAGAAGTGATATACCTTGTCCAAGTTGATTGGTTGGTTGGCCCTGTTGATTGCTTGATTTGTGTGCTCCTTTCAATGGAAAATTGCATGAAACTAGATGCAAAATGATGTGGATGAGATGATGAATGCAATGGTGAAAGTGGTTATTTGGATAGATGCTTGGTGTGGATGCAAGACAAGTTCAAAATTTGCAGCAAGTGTGCTTGAATGCTTGAGTGTTCAAAGTTGCACAATGCAAATGAGGGAAAATTCCTCTAATTTTAGGGGACAGGCCTTTAAGCAATGAAGGGTCAAGATGCAACCACCTTGGACAAGATCAAGGGCTAGGGTGAGTTGAGAACTCACAAGCCATCACATCTTGACATGTGGCGGGTCATGTGTAAAGAAGGACATGAGGTGGAGGTACTTCCTTGTACCCTGGGAATGGACAAGATCTCTTCATAAAGGAGGTCCTTGTCCCCATGTGGGTGATGAGACTTTTGAGGAATTAAAAATTCCTTAAAAGTACTTGGAGGAATAAATATGAATTAAAAATTCACATTAGGAAAGGGTTGCCTTCTCCAAAAGAATAAATTATTTAATAAAAGTTGACTTAAGAGTATGTGATCAAATGGCATAAGGGGTTAAGATGACCTAATCAAGTAATTAGGTTGTGAAAATAGGTGATTAAGATGACCAATGAAGGATTAAGACAAGTGGGCTATGATGGAGGATGTGACATTAATCCTAATTAAGGTTGTGCACATCCTAATTAGAGATTAATTAAATTAATCTAGATTAAGGAAGGATTATGGAGGATGGGACAAGGAGAGAGAAAGTAATGAATTTAAAATTGACTTAAATTTATAATGGAAAATGACTAAATTAAATAAATAGGAATATTTATTTAATTTAGAGAGGAAAGGGGACAAAAGTAAAGTATTTAAGGTAAAGTATTTAATTATTTAAATTAAATACCTTAGGAACATTAGGGAAAGGGGAAATATTAATTAAATAAATCATTTAATTAACATCGATGGGAGAAGTGAGATAGATGAATGAAAGGGATGAATTTGACCTTATGGGAGATGTCAAATTTGGATGTCTATATTTTTCCCCTCTTTGAAATATTGTTAGAATAATAGTGTTGCAAAGAAAAATAAGATGCATATGACTCGATAGAAGAATGGACTAGAAAATGTTGCCCCAGAGTGGAAAGGGTGTTGTAGGTCGTGCAATGGAAGAAAAGTAAAAGAATATGCCTCGGTGTCATGGAAAAATGGATAGGACGGAGGAACGGAGGAAAATGGTGAGGTATGCCCCCTCAAGATGGCAGATGAGGAAGAAAAAGGGG
This sequence comes from Sequoiadendron giganteum, assembly GCA_007115665.2. Classification (NCBI taxonomy): domain Eukaryota; kingdom Viridiplantae; phylum Streptophyta; class Pinopsida; order Cupressales; family Cupressaceae; genus Sequoiadendron; species Sequoiadendron giganteum. Next base: position 391,693,289 of record CM021104.1, on the reverse strand, counting down.
CCCTGGGTGACTTCTTGATAGGAAGAAATGGAGGGTACCATTGATAGAGTGTGAAAAACCCCGAAAAATGAATTTTGAATGGAAGAAAACGGATGAACGGGGTGTAAATGTTGGCCCGCGAAAGAAAGGGGATGAATTTGATTAAAAAGAAGTTTAAATAAAGGGTAAAATTACCCTCAACTTAAAAGGATTAGAAAAAGGAGGGAAATGGAATATATAGTCATTTTAGAAATTACTATTCACCATTTGCACATTTGGAAGCTGAGTGAACAAGAGAGAGAGGAAGGAAGGTGAGGAGGATAACTGACATGGTGAGTGAGGGTGAGAGATTCGTGGACAATGAGATCATCCACTAAGGCCAAGAAGTGCATGATTTCTACTATGAGCACACGGTACCCCACTAGGTTAGCATCAAAACCCTTCTTTATGATTTTCTATTAATTTTTGTAAGTTTTGGCATATTTGAGTTTTTGGGTTGCTGGGATTGAGCTAAACAGGAAAGGGGTTTCCGATGGATGACCGAAATCGCCCATTCGGAGAGCCAAAATTGCCCCTAGAGGACATGGTTGAGACAAAACTGAATTCCCTCTGTGTAGGAGGTGAATTTTCCCTGAGGGAAGGGGAAAACACATGAGAGGGGTAAAGCCATCCTTCCAACCAGCAAATCCACCCGGGAGATGGGCGGCACCGCTCATCTAATGAGAAATTCTGCTTGGGATGGGTGAACTCGGCTGCCCCACAGGCGAGCCGACCTAGTGACAGGCAGAGCCACCTGCTCGATGGAAAAGATCACTTGCCTGATGGGAAAACCCACCCAAGATGGGCAGGGTCGCCCACCCACGGGCGGCGCTGCCCATATGCGGGACCACCCATGAGATGATCGAGCCCACCCACAAGTGGGGTCACCCACCCATGAGTGGGGCCACCCATGCAATGGGTGAGACTACCCATGGGCGAGGCTACCCACCTGGGATGGGCGGGGTCACCTGCTGAATGGGAAAGGCCGCTCACCAAATCAGAAAGCCCATCCATGGGTGAACCTACCCGTCACACTGGCGAGTTCACCTAAATGGGCGAACTTTCCTAGATGGGCAATGAACTTTCCCAGACAGGCACCATCCAGATGGGGGGGAAAAAATGACAAAGAGGGGAAAAGGTGGATTCACCTAAGGAAGGGCGAATTCATGGGACAAAAAAGAGAAAAGGGGTCGAAGTCACCAAGGGCGTGGTTTGGTTAAGAGAAAAAGAAGAAAAGAGAGAAAAAGGGATGAAAAGATGATGATTCGTGTAGTTTTGATGTAGAGTTTAGATACATTACGTACGCAGGAGTGACATTCAACAATATTATAGGCGACGATCACATGATGGGTGTGGTGGAACACGAAGCCTTAGCTTAGGTAGGTCTACTACACATGTTGGGGTACCCCAAAATCAGAGCACACCCACCAATATTGACTACATTGGTAGAGAGGTGGAGTTTAGAGACTTCCACATTTTATCTTCCAATTGGGAAGATGATGGTGACCTTGGAGGATGTGTGGAGGATACTACGGCTACCCATCGAAGGGAACCTAGTGATTTGGACCCAAAGCCAAGGGAAAGCATAGGAGAGGATTCTACGAGCGATTTTTGGATGAGTAGATCTACCTATCTAGTAGGAAGACTTAAATTTGGATGGATGTATGGGATTGGAGGTACCTCCACTACCGTTGTACCTATGTGGTTTGATCAACAAGATTTTATTGCTAGACTAGAGCGGGAGATTTTTTACCCTCAAGATGATTGAAGTGGTATGACATATCATTGAGAGGAGAGATGGAGAGTTGACATGGGGTGCATGTGTACTAGTGTGGCTATATAGAGGCATGCATATTGCTTGCTATAGAGGAGCACTCAGTGTGACACATGTGACACTATTGCAGATATGAGCCTAGGAGCACATCATTGTGGGTATTCCAAGTGTGTTGATAGTAGGAGACTAGAATGAGAGGCTACTAGTAGAATATTGGTATGGGGTAGAGTATGGCTGGCATCTACACTATATAGACATGAGGGATTTAGAGGGATGGAGGAGGATGCTAGATGATCTACAGGGAGATTAGATCATATGGAGACCATATTTGACATGGCAGTTCAATGGGTGGAGAGAGGACAAGAGGAGGCATAAAGGATATTTCTATGCAGTATGCTACCTGATCAGGAGGGAGCTCCATATCATAGAGATCCACTAACCAGATAGGGTGACTAGGTAGTTTGGGGTGACATAGGATAATCCACCAGGGCCGTAGAGGCTCCATCGGATTACCAAGGAGCGATTGTGGGGTGAGATGATCGTAGTAGATGTTGCCAGACAAAGGTGGGAGGAGGTGTAGCTAGCACCATATCTAGGGAGGATAGGGGGAGAGGTAGATGTAGGGGTGACCATGAGGTATGCTGCATGGTGGGTGGAGCATAGTCTTAGATGGATTATGAAAGTACATCCAATTGCAGGGGCACTTGGATATGGCTCAGATGATGAGAGGAGATTATGACAGCAATGACGAAGGGGTGGGAGAGGAGCCAAACAATAGAGGAGAGACATGGAGGATGTGGTTTTGGAGGGTAGGACCAACTTGTGGAGATGGATATTATACACACAGATCAACTCGTGATGGTACCAAGTGGACCACCATGACCTGAGGATCCAATAGTAGTACTAGTAGGAGCCCGAGCGAGACTCAGAGTCACAGAGCAGAGACTTACGAAGTCAGAGGAAAAGAGACAGGATTGAGGAGGAGGGACATAGGTACTGTGATTCTCTCGCACATGAGGCATCTAGGATGTCGCAGGAGAGGGGTACCTTGTAGTGGAAAAGGGACGAGGCCTGGTAGGAGAGAGAGGAGATGAGGGGGAAGCTGGATGAGGCTCAGCAGGAGAGGGAGGAGATGAGGAGGGTGATAGAGGAGCTGATGAGAGAGAAAGATAAGTTGAGGAGGGAGTGAGATGAGCTCCAAGAAAGGACTGAGTGTGTAGAGGTGGCGATGGGAGACTCAGGGGTAGTTTTAGAGAGGGTAGAGACAACAAAGAGATAGGCACAGATGCTGTAGAGTGAGAGGGATGAGACAGTGGAGGAGATGGTATGGATGCAAGGGAAAATAGATTAGATGAGGATGGAATAGGAGGTACGGGAGTAGGAGAGGGGACAATAATCTAGATTGTGAGACAGATACATAGTAGAGTGGGACACAATGAGGAGTCAGATGGTAGAGAGGGATGATTACATGAGGGAGTCTAGCTACTATATGGCAGCCTATTTTAGAGAGCTCTCAAATCTTGCACAATGTATACCTCCCTACGTCTGATTGGTTCCATAGATGCCAACATCGTCCTGATCAGTAGGGACACATAATCAAGGATTTAGTAGCTATCAAGAGAAACCCCTGCATAGGGGACCAATGCCAGACCCCATAGAGGTTAGATGGAGCCAACATAAGATAGGGAGGACTAGGATGATAGGATCCATATTTTGACAAGTGCAGGGTGTATAGATAGGGGACATGGACAAAGGCCACAAGTTCCATAGTGCAGGCTAGAGAGAGATTATCTTATCCATTGATGTGGTCCCCATTTTTGAGGGGCACTTTATACCTATATTCTATTGTATGATCATGGATTATGCCATGTATTTATTATTATGATGGACATTATTATGGATTTTTTGATGGACTTGATATTTCAATATTGATGTATTATGTGATGGCCCTTATTTAAATTATGCATTTATGGTGTGATGGATGTTTATGTATGGATGAATTTATTATGACATAATATTTATGATGAGATATGATGGACGGTCATGATGTATGTATGCATATGACTATGATGATTATAATGTATGTATCTATGATGATTTATATGATATGCAAGATGCCTAACATTTGTTGATGCAGGATGAGATGTATGATATGATTATTTATATATATTTATTTCTAATCTTATGATGTGGACCATGGATTATGTTATTGTGATGTAATTATGAAAGGAACATTTAATAATATGCAATGAATGAAAATGTGATGTATGCATAAAATGCAATGTATATAATGAGATGGATTAATATATCATGAAATGAATTTAGTTTAAGATGTTTAGAATAACAAATCCATGTCAATCTAAATAACTTAAAATGACTATGGTAATGACAATGTAATTCCATGGCATGGACTAATATGTTTAAAATAATAACATTAACTAACCTATGTGGGTAATGCAATGAGATGATAATGACATGTATTAAGATGTTTAGAATAGCCAATTAAGACCAACGTAAACAACTTAAAATGGTAATGATAATGAATTCAAGATTCTTAGAATAACAGATCTATATTAGTCCAAACAACTTAAGATTATAGTGATAATGATAATGTAATGAAATAATAATGCAAATGTAACTAGGGGAATCATGAGTGTAATTAAGGGCATGCATGATGGTGGAAAACATGAATGAGGGTGGAGATGGAAGTGCACCTGTCAAGACCATGTGGGTCCTGAGAAGAAAAGGAGATGAAAGGGGGATGTTTGCACAACCAAAATCACTAAGCATAGGTGAGAGAAAGAGCTAGAGGGATAAATGCAATGCAACAGGATGAAGTATAAAATGCAATCCTAATGCTATTTTCCAATTTAGGAGTACTAATTTTTTCTATAGCACAAGACACAAGATGCTAGAGTATGAGGAACCAAGGAAGATATGTGTCTAGTGCATAAAAAAAACACAGTAGGCAAGAAGGATATCCCAAGACCCCAAAGTCATGAGGACTTTGGTCGGGCCAAGCATTAGGATAACCACAAGCACAAAGGATGCCCCAACATAACACAAGACTGCATGGATCTTGGTGGGTAGTACATGGGACAAGCAAGAAGACAATAAACAAACAAAAAGATCAAGATACGCCACTGTGTTTACTAGTTAAAGCGTACCATGATATGATGGATTATGGCGACCCTGACAAGGTATAATAGGGAGCTCAAATAATAAACAAAATATCAAAAGCATCAAAAGATCACTATCAAATTTCAAACATCCTTTTCCATAGGATCAAAAGGGTGGATGGGATTGATGTGGTCTATTAGGAAGGATGCATCCTTTTGAGACCATAGATGGAGACTAAACTAAAAGATCAACATGATGCAGGATATCTAAAAATGATTGAATCTCGTGATACTAATGACTTTCATTTGTAGTGATCAACTAGGATAGGAACATACTCAATGACATGACAATATGACAAGATGACAAGACAAAAAGACTACAAGATGGAAAGACAGACACACCCTAAAGTCCTAGGGGACACAAAACCAACACACCCTAAAGACCTAGGGGCTCAGGGTGTTGATCATAGATCAGCCTTGCCTATGTGAAAGTGTAGAGCCCTCGTAGTTCAACAAAATACCATGGACAAAAGAGGAAAGAGGACAATGGCGGACAAATATGGATGGAAAAATGCCCCGGGGGTGGATCAAATGATCAACCTTTCTTATGCAAAAGCACAGTGGCAACATAGTTCAAAAAATACCAAGGACAAGATGAGATCTAATGACGACTGACATGATGGATGAGCCTAAATGATGATGCTAGACTGACGATGAGACATGATGTACAGGTGATGAAAAGCTCAGATTAAGGATAAAAATCTCAAGGTTTTGGGATAGCCGATATGGATCGTGCAATGCTCAATCATGAAATACCATGCGATGGATGATGGGATGTTGATGGAAGGGTAGAACTAATTGGATGCTAAGATATGATCTGAGGATAAGATGGATGGAAGGACAAAGTAACTAGGACACAAGTTAGATAATGATTATGCCCTCTACGAATGGCGCATGTCACCAGGTTTTCACCAAACATACTTATTCAAGGCACCACAAAGAGTGGTTTTCACCATAGAATGAATTATTTCTCTTTACTATTTTGGATTTTTTTGACTTTTTTGATTTTTTTGTAGTTTTGACAATTTTTCTTTTTTTGTATTTTCTGAGGAAAGGACCACCCAGCTAACTTAGGCATAATTTTTTTTTAGGTGCATAATATTGATGGGATCCTCCAAGGGTTATCCTTTAGGAGTGGCAAGCTTGTATGCACCAAAACCATATGTAGTTCTAACGACATAAGGACCTAGCCAATTTACTTCAAATTTTCCCTTCTTGTCTCACTCTTCTAAATTTCAATGATTTTCTTTAAGGACTAGATCACCAACATTAAATTGACAAGGCCGAACCTTTTTAATGTAGCTTCTCCTAAGACAATATTGATAGGCTTTCAAATTATTATATTCTTTTATCCATTTTTCATCTAGGAGTTTCAATTGATCAAGATGTGCAACTTGAGTATCTTCATCACTTATTAGATTCTTCAAAGATAAGCGAAGTGATGGGATCTTGACTTTGATCGGAAAAATAACTTTGGCACCATAAACGAGGGAATATGGAGTGGCACTAGTGGGAGTACGGTAATCTGAAAGGGTGGGATGGATATGGAGATTCCAATCTTGACCAGTGTTGTTAATGACCTTTTTCAATATTTTGATTAAGGTCTTATTGGTTGCTTATCTTGACCATTACCCTAAGGGTAATATGGAGTGGACCAATGGTATTGGATATGATAAGTCTCATCAAATAATTTCATAGACTTGTTCTTGAATGGATTTCCATTAGTTGTGATGATGGTGGAGGGAATTCCATACCTGTAGAGGATATGGAAGAGGATGAACATGGAAATATGAACACCGGTGATTTGAGTGAGTGGCATTGCATCCACCCACTTAGTAAAGTATTCATTAGTGGTGATGATGAAGGTGTGGCCATCAGAGGATGGAGGGTAAATCTTTCCGATCAAATTGAAACCCTATTGGGAGAAGGGCCATGGTGCTATGATGGGTTGTAGATCTTGTGCAGGAGCATGTATCAGGTCTACATGTTGCTAACAAGGAAAGCATCTCTTTACAAACTCACAAGAATCATGCTCCATAGTAGGCCAATAATTTACTTCCCTAATAATTCTCTTAGCCAAGGCCATACCATTAGAATGGGGCCCACAAATACCACTATGAACTTCTACTAATACACTATGAGCTTCGATCTCATTCAAACGCCTAAGAAGGGTTCCATCATACCCATGACGATAAAGAGTATCTCCCACTATGGTATAATGAGTGGTACATTGGATGAAGGATTTACGTTGGTTATGTGTAAGATCGATGGGTAGGATGCTATCATGGAGATAGGTGTAAATGTCATGATACCATGGTGAATTGAGACCTACTATGTTGCACACCATATCACTCTTAGGGATATCATAAGCTAGGATTAAAAAAATTTCAACTACGAACTGGAAATTTTTTTGATCTTTTGGCATGTCAATTAATGAACCAATTGTAGCCATTGCATCAACCACCTTAAACTAGAATCTTGGGATTTTCTCAAACTGGATAAAGGTGAAATACTTCTTGAAATCATCCACCATGCACTTATAAGGTAACAACTTGTCATATTTAGTTTTAAACTCATCATTTACCTATTTAATGACCAATTGAGAATCACCAAAGACTTGCAAGTGAGTGATATTCCATTGGGTGGTGATCCTAAGACCTGTGATGAGAGCTTCATATTCTACTATGTTTTCCATGCATGGGAAGGCTAACCTAAATTATTTGGGGATCTAATCACCTTGTGGGGTGACAAACAAGATACTTGCCCCAAATCCATTGTGTGTATTAACCATCAAAGTAGAGCATCCAGGTAGTTGTCTATGTGATTGTAAGGACCTCTTCATTAGGAAACTCTATGACCAAAGGATAAGCATTTGCCAAAGGAGCATTTGCCAACTGATTTGCTATTAATTTAACTTTAATGGATTTTTTGGTCCATATATTCTATATCAAATTCACTTAGTAGTATGATCCACTTAGCCATGTGCCTAGTTAAAGATGTTATAGATAACGAATATTTGAGTGGATCAACTTTATTGGATGACTAAGCATATAATGGCAGAGCTTTTGTGAAATAGAAGACAATGGCTAAGCAAGCTTTTTCCATCAGATAATAATTAACTTCATAGCCCACCAATTTTTAGCTGATATATTACATAGTGCGTTCTTTTGAAGACTCATCATGTTGGGCTAATAATTCCCCCAGTGCAACTGAAGTAGCTGAAATGTACAATAGGAGTGGTTTTCCTGGAATTGGAGGCATGAGGATGGGTGAATGAGCCAAGTACTCTTTGATCTTGTCAAAACCTAGCTGACACTTTGAATCCCACTTGAAGGTGGTATATTTTTGAAGAAAATGGGAGAGCGATTGGAACTTGTCAACTAACTAAGCTATAAATTGCCTGATGGGTTGTAACTTTCCTTGAAGGCTTCTTAACTATTTAAGATTGCATGGTGGGGGAATTTCCATTATTTCCTTGACTTTAGCCAGATCTACCTCTATGCCCCTTATGGAGACAATGAAACCCAATAGCTTTCCTGATGTGACCCCAAAGACACACTTCTTTGGATTTAGATGAAGTTTGTAATGCTCTAACCATTCAAAGATCTTTTTCAGGACTATAAGATGTTCTTCCCTTGTTTTATATTTCGCCAATAGATCATCAACATAATATTCCATTATGATGTGAATGATATCATGGAAGATGATTTTCATATCATGATGGTATGTTGCCCCCGCATTCTTGAGGCCAAAAGGCATGACATTGTAGCAAAATGTGCCCTAAGGAGTGGTGAAGGTAGTCTTGTGTCGATCCTCAGGTGAAATTTTAATCTGATTGTAACCAACAAAACCATCCATGAGGGATAGAATCTCATGTCCATCAGTTAAATCAACAAACATATTGATGTTAGGTAAGGGGAAATCGTCCTTAGGAAATGCCTTATTCAGATCCTGGAAATCAGTGCAGATTTTGATACTTCCATTCATCTTGGAAATGGGAACTATGTTGGATAGCCAATCTGAGTAGTCAATGGGTTTTATGAATCCAGCTTCTAATAGTTTCTCCAACTCTTTCTTGACTAACAAGGCTTCTTGAGGATGCATTTTTCTCAACTTTTTCTTAACCGGTTTAGCATCCGAGTGGACATCCAAATGATGTACAACTAGAGTAGGATCTAATCTTGACATATTTGAATAGTCCCATGCAAAATTCATGATGCCATCTTGGAGAAGATGGACAATGGTGGAGTGATCCACTTTAGATAAGGATTTGGCTATGTAACTAATTTTGGATTTTCTTTTGTTCCCAAATTGACTTCCTATGTTTCGTCAATGAGAATAGAAGATCTTTTAGATAGTTGAGTTCCCACAAGGGGAAGATGAATGTCCCCATCCTCCAGTACCTCATCAAGGTTTTCATTGTAAGATACGCCCTTTATTTTTACCTTTTCTAAGTCAAAAATTTCCTTAGGGAGGTTTTCACTAGATGACCCATTTTGATTTTCTTTCTTTTTGTTTTTGTGGTTAGGGAATTCATCCTCCCCCAATCCCATAAGATTTACATAAGTATCCACTGAGGGAAATGTGTCAATGGGTGTGCTAATATGTAGGTACCTGTCAATGAGGTCAGGATGGCAAAGGGAAAGGTCGATAGCGCAGATGGATAGGCAATCATACATGGAAGAGAGATCCACGTCATCATATGCAAGTGTGATGGAATCTTCCTCAGGTATGTCTTCAAGGAGACCATTGTCCACACTAACATTATTAGAAGCACTAGTTGATACCACAGGACCCCTTTGCTTCATGTCATAGCCTAGGCCTATTCTTCTAGGTCACATAGATATCTCTATAGGTTGATGTCATCCTTGTTCCTCTATACTAAGACCACCTCCCTGATACTTACATTTTCCAGCCAACTTTGACACATGAGGATAAGTCTCCTAGAAATATTCCATGAGGGGAGTTGATGGCTCAGGCTCTTCTCAGTAAACCCACTGGCTGATATCATCTTTCATTTTTTCTTCAAGTGTACCCAAATCTCTAAATATCGTGGAACCCATATTCTTGGAAGTGAGGGTCTTGGTCTTTTCTTCTACTCTGGATGATGATTGAGATGGTTTCCCATATGAGCAAGGAGAGGGTGGCATTGTGGCCACATTGAGTGTAGTTTTCATTTAATATTCTCCACAACCCTTGTCAATGATCTTGACCTTGGTGATGGTGGAATCAAAAGTGGTGGATGTGGTGTTGGTTGATAGATTATCAGATGGATTGGATGATGAGGCCTGAGGTGCCCCCACTTCAACTCCAGGAAAGTAATGAAAGTGAAGGAATGAAGCTTCCAAAGTGTGGAAATACTCAAATGGTTGAGGATCGATTTGTATGGTTATTTCCATTCCTTGGAAATGGAACTTCAGACATTGATGATAAGTGGATGGAATGGCTTGCATAGAATGAATCCATGGGCAGCCGAGAAGGAGATTATATGGAAGGTCAAGGTCAAGAACATTGACATGTGGTGAACTACACAATAGGGCCAACCTAAATAGGAAGACAAATGGTGCCTTTAGAATCCGTCTCAACATTATCATATGCCTTTATGGTAATAACATAGTTTTTCAAGTCAGTTGTGGTGTATCCAACCTATTTTATAAACTTTAATGTACACAAGTTGAGGGCAGAGCCATTATCTACCAAGACCCTTTTTACTTTATGTTGGGCCATGAGGACTTCAATATGAAAAGGTCAGTTATGATCAGGGTTGATGGAAGGAATGTCCTTTTTGGATAAAACCCAACTGGTATGACAAATGTCCCACTAAGGCCTGGAACTGAGTGGGATCTATGCCATTTGGTACATGGGTATCCTGTAAGGCCTTGGTGAGGATTTATTGATGTATAGGAGAAGACCTAAGCAAATCCAAAAATTTATATTTGAGTAGGTGTCTTTCTTAGGTGGTCAATAATATTATACTATGAAATTACAGGAGCAAATTAGGTTGATGTGGAAGGAACAAGGACTGAGATGCGGGTGCAGTGGGTTGTAACAACACACTAGGGATCTTCACCTTTGACATGAATCATGGAGACATGAGGCTCTACTTGGATAATGTACATAACCATCTCATCATAGTTGTAAGGTACATTTTTATAGCTAACATTATTAGTTCTTTTGTTTTGACTATTGTTGTTGCTTGACCCAGGATTGGCATTAGACATACTGACTCCTTGGTTATGGTTAGGGAAAGCATTCTGATATATCAGTAATTGAGCATTGGAAGAAGATGCCTTGCTGGTATCCACTTGTGTATCTCCACAATCTATAAGATCTTGGACATATTTCTTGAGTCCTTGACACTTGTTTAGGGAATGACCTTTGATCTTATGAAACTCATAATACTTGTTTTCTTTCTACCAAGTTGGTTTTGGATTGGATTCATCAAAAGGATTGGTCATAGGATAGATAATCAGATAATTTACTTGTAAAATCCTATTGAACACGATGCTTAAGGGCTCTCCCAAAGCAGTAAAAGAGCATTTATTATTGCCCTGATTGGTTTGATTGGACTGTTGAGGAGGATGATGTGTGGCTTGCAGCACAAACATGGGATTTGGCATTGGTTATAGTTGAGGCCTTTGTGAGGTGTTTGCTACTTGAACATGCTTGGTATTTGTGACACCACCATTAAATACATTTTTCTTTTTGTTCCAATAGTGGGACTTATCTCCATACAACTTATCTTTATATGGATTATAGATTTTAATTTGTCCCTTGGCAATGAGAGCTCTCTTAATGATAGGACCCTTTTCGTTAAATTCTGAAAAAGGTTGTGACACAATGAAGATTTAGATTATGCCTCATATCTGGATGGGTGTTGGCCACAAAGAAAGTCACCATGTATTTCTCACTAAGAAGAGAATTCATGCGACTTGCCAATGCATGCCACCTTTGCAAGTAGCTAGTAAAGGTTTCACCATCATGTTGTTTTTCTTTCAGAAGATCCAATGTATCAATATATTTCTCCAAATTAAAGGATAATTGTGTGATGATTTTTTCTGAAAGATTTGTGAAAGAAGAGATAGATCCCTTTGGAAGACCCATGAACCAATCAAGAGATACCCTTGTCAAACTCCTAGGGAATAACCACAGGAGATAGTTTTTATTATGGAGGACTTCTTGGCAATGTGAATAGAACTCCTCGAGTTGGTTCTTAGGATATTTTGTTCCTTTGTATATATCAAATTTTGGAATTTCAAAATTCTTGGGGAAAGGAACAAGTGAAATTGAGGGATCAAATGGATAGAGACAAATCTCTTCAAACTTGAAAGACTTTTTGGAAGTCCCTGTTTGTAAGTCTTTCAATGTAGCTTTTAACTCTTCCAACTCCTTATTAAAATGTGTTGATGAAGATGAGTTTGATGGATTGGATTGATTGTAAGGAGCGTATTGTTGGTAAGAGGTGGATGGGGTGGCTGTAGTTTGATCATATGATGGTGGTGGAGGCATATAAGATGGAGTTGATTGATATTGATTGGTGTAGATAGGTTGTGATGGTGGACTAGTGTAGAGTTGATGGTAGGATGAAAGATTATGATGAGAGGATGAAGGAACCCCTTGTTGGTATGATGGAGGTGCTTGATAATATGAGGTGGAAGCACCCTGTTGGTATGATAGTTGTTGGTAAGGTGGCTTTTTTGCATGGTATAGTATGGATTAGATTGATAATTATAGGTGGTATATTGTTGGGATGTGTGTGGACGTTGTTGTGTAATGGGTTGTTGATAGGAAATGGTTTGTTGTGGTGTATGATAATCATAACTAGGATTGGGATTTGATGTAGGAGGTTGTGCATAGAATGTGCTTTGTGGATGGTACAGGTACTGAGCCATGTTGACAGGGATGGAATGATGAGATTGTTGAGGTTTTTCTTGGAATTGTGGTTGCTGAAGAGGTTGATGATAAGGAGATTGAGTGGGGATTTGAGGCTGCTAAATGATCTGAGGTTGTTGGATGGATGAGTTTTTTTGAGCTATTTGTTGAATGGGAGGACCTTAAGGTTGATGAGGGGGTTGCGATGGATTACCCTATGGGTGATACGAGGGTAGTTGCTATTGTTGTGAAGGAATGTGGATATTTTTTTTCTAGAGGTTGTTGTTGGATTGGTTGAGATTGAATTGGAATATGTTGGGGTGTTTGTTGTGGAACTTGTTGAGGGTTACCTTGTGGTGGATGAGAAGGTGGCATGTTGCTTTGAGGTGGTTGCTAAAGAATAAATAGAGGTGGTGGTAGATTAGAAGCAAGTGTTGAACCTAGAAGTGGTGGTAATATAGAAAAATGATTGCCCCTAGCATTGATGGGAGGTTGACCAGATTGAGTAGGTGGAAGAGGTGGTGCGAATGGTGTTGGGGTTTGTCATTGGGGAACATTCAGAGATGGTAGTCGAGGAAGGTTTTGTGGCATACCATATGCAAGGGGATTGTTTAGATTAGGTGATGCTCCTGCTAGCGTGATCAAAACCTAAGGGGGATGTGTGACCTGATACATTACGACATTGTTAAAACTAGGTTGGTACCAATTATCAATGGGAGGCTCCTCGAGAATATAAGTATTCCCCAGAGTATTTTGTGAGTTCTAGGGATCTTGAGGTGCAGGAGGTGGAGGAGGTGATGTATTCACAAATTTTGATAGATCGAATCTTGATGGTGGCTTGATGCCCTTCAAGAGAAAGGTAGCGAGGATTTTATCCCCATGCTCATTAAGAAGACGATATGTCATCTGAATATTGATGGGATTATTAAGATATTCATCAACCGTGACTTCAGGCTGATTGACCATGATTTTGTCAGTAGGAGGTGATGTGTTTTGGACCTCGGTGTTGGATTGTGATGAGCCTCCATTGTTAGGATCCTAAGGAACGTTGGGGTAAGCACCTTGATCTTGTTAGTCTACCATGAGTTTCTTTACTTGCGATTGGGTAATGGCCATGAAAGTGAAAATGGACCTAAGTGATGAATGAAGGATTGGATGAGAGATTGATTGATTAAGTTGAATGATGGGTAAAGGATGTAACTAGATTGGATTAGGTTGTATTAATTGATAGGATGATGTGATAAATTGCATTAGATGATCAGTTGGATTGGATTGGTAAAATTGAGTCTAAACCCAGGTTTAGAAGCTTTGATTTAGATGATGTAAGGTGTTGACTGATCAGATAGAAGTGCAAGATGGATGATTATGAAACTAAATCTACCTCAGGTTAGAAGTAGATTGATAGGGTCGAGGATGATTTACTAACTTAGGATGGATGCAATCCTAAGTAAGTAGAGATGATGGCGATCAAGATCAGACACGTAAGCCAACTTAGATAAAAACCTCTAAAATAAAGTCTAGGAGATTTAGATTGATGAAGCAATGATGGATATGCAATTTAAGGATGCTCTAAGATTCTCCTAGATGATTGGATTGATGAAACGATGATCTTTGGAAAATACACACAGCCGAAAATGATGATTACGGGAAGACGGATGGTGATAAATTTTTTGCAATCGTGGCAAATGACAAGATTTTAGTGGCCAAAAAGATTCACATTCTAGAATTTGTATGGGAAGAAAGGTCACTTGTGTAAGTCACAAGTTCATCTTTGAAGGTTGTAATTTATCCTATTCAGGTAGAGAAAACTCGCCTCTATAGATGGAAAACTCACCCCTGAAGGTTGCAAGCTCGCCTATTTAGGATGGAAAATTCCCCAAAGACTTAAGTGATAGAGGAAACAAGTGAATCTGCTAAGAAAAATTTGACTATCTAGTAGAGAAAGTTCATCCAAGACTTGAAAAGGACAAGAAATAGGCAAAGTTGCTCAGCAGGATTGCCTATCAGGAATCAAGTTCACCCCAGAAGCTATCAAAATCACCCAATAGGTTGACAAGCTCACCCAAGAACCATAAAAAATCACCCAAGAAGCAAGTAGGTTTTCCCAAGAGGCAAGCAAGTTGGCCCAAGAGGCAAGCAAGTTCACCCAAGAGGTAAGCAGGTTCACCCAAATAGTTGACAAGTTTGTCTAAAACCTTAAAATCACTGAAGAATGAATAAATATGACTTTCAGGATCACTTAATGGGATGACAACCTCTAATAAATGGACTCGAATGAGAAATCATATGAAAAACGAGATCACCTGATGGAAAAATGGACTCAAATGGAGACTTGAATGGAGACCAGGATCATGAATGGTAAAATGGAATTGCCTAAACGAACTTGAACAGGGACTCAAGATGGAGAATGAACACCTAAACGAATCTGAATGGGGACTTAGAACGAAGAATGAACACCTGAACGGGGACTTAGAACGAAGAATGAACTCCTAAACAGACATAAACATGGACTCATAATGGAGAACAAGAGGTAGGTTCACCCCTGTACTAAGAAAATTCTCCCAACAAGGAGGCAAGATCACCCAAAAAATGTGCAAAATTTCCCAACAAGTGTGCAAAATCGTCTAACAGGTATGAAAAATTTCCTAACAAGTGTGCAAAATCACCTAATAGGGAGGCAACTTCGCCTATTCTTGGGAATGGGAGAATTTGATAACTGACAGTCTTGCCTAAGGGGTGGACAAACTCGCTTGTTCCGAGGAACGACCAAAAATGGGGTCGCTTAAGAAAGTGACCCACAGGAAAATTCACCTCTGACAAAGGCAAACTCACCCAAGTAGATGACCTAGACTAGACTGAGACACAAGATTTCCCATTTGGAGGGAAAAATCACCTATCTATAGTGAAAATTCATCTCTGTAAGGGGAAAATTCACCTATAAAGGCAAGGGCTTACTATGGCAAAGGAAAATGGGCATGAAAAAAACACATAAATGGCTGGACTAACTCAACTAAAATTAAAAGCACTGGTATCACACAAAGAAGACACTCCAGGCAACTTGATCCTAAAAATAGTGATATGGGTTTGCAAACTTAATGTAGGCCCACCACCTTGAGCGAACAACCCAAGGTTAATACTTCGTGATATCGGGGTGGTTCTCTAGAGCACCCTTTCTCATGAAGGTAGATACCTAGCATTCCAATGGAATAGGGTCATCAACGGAAGCCACAACCTCACCTTCACGCTCTCACTTGAGGACTATCATAGTCCACCATGAGGATTCCTATCTCAACCCAAGGGAGTACGTGATGAGTAACTTTGAGGTATGGTCTGCATCCCCTACACTACACCAACCCATGACTAAAACATGAGTCTCTATCTAGGCTAAACAAGGCTATCTAGGGAATCCTTGATATATGCAAGGTACGTGAGGCACCACTATGAACACCAGCCTATCACAAGCATGAGTCGAGAGACCCAACGAGGTATTGGAAACTCAGACCAACTCTTCACATCTTATCTAGGTATCACCCTAGCTTTGACGCATCGCTAAAAATGACGTGATTGGATTGGGGTACAACTTTTGTGCTCCCCCTTTATATACCCCACTAGTAACACCTGGTTGGAGTCGTCCCCTGGGTGATGAAATACCAGTTAGGTCCTACTAAAGGAAGAAGATATTAGATGTTTCAGCTAGTCCCTAGGCTCGCACATAGCACAAGGGGAGAGCTTAGAAGCACTAGAACCTCCTAGGTAGACTCGACTGGTCTAGAGAAATATGTGATTTCTTGTCACACAGGATCACATAAAGGTGCAAGGGGAGTGGATACATCAACAACCTACTCATAAACTCAAAATTTTTATTTATTTACCCTCTAATTAAAGCTACATGTTCCTAGCTAGTATGGAGAAATGACAAACAAACTAACTAAAGGTCTTGGATCAATCATTCTATAGAAAATGCACTAGTAATTTAAAACCATCGGTCTTGGAGGAATGAGGAATGATTGCACAAAATGTTAGCAAACTCAGGGCACTCACAAACAAACGAGTTAGCAGGTCATTACGTAAAACTAAAATCAAAATGACACTCAAAATGACAGATCAAAGTTTCAAATTCACCTCAGAATGAAAGATCAAAGTTTCAGATTCACCTCTATGTGAGGCAAGTTCAACCATCTAAGGGAGAAAGTTCACCCATGTAAGAGGCATTTTTTCCCCTCTAAGTAATCAAGTTCGCCCCTATAGTGGGAAAGTTCGCTCGTCTAAGTGAGAAAGTTTTCCTGTCATGGGGGTCAAGGCAAGTTCACCCCAAAGATAAAATTTACCCCTGTAATGTGCAGATTCGCCCCTCTGGAAAATCAAGTTCACCCTTAAAGGAAATTTCAGCTGTCTATCCAGGAAAATTTTCCCCTGTACTGAGCAAGTTCGTCATCAGCGCAGTTTTTCCTTTGTAACTAAAATATGAACCTTCAAAAGTCAAACAACAAAGAATGTAAAAGGATAGACACGTGACGTGGGTCCCATTGGGCATGCCAAAAATTTGTGTAGGTGTTTTTACCTAGTTTAAAATGAAAAACTAAACAAAATGCAAACAAGGAAAATAAAAACAACACCTCAAGATTGGCCTATGTTGAACTTGAACAAAATGAAAGATAAATAAGTGGTAAACCTTGTCCAAGTTGATTGGTTGGTTGGCCCTATTGATTTCTTGATTTGTGTGCTCCTTTCAATGGAAAATGGCATGAAACTAGATGCAAAACAATGTGGATGAGATGAGGAATGCAATGGTGCAAGTGGGTATTTGGATAGATACTTGGTGTGTATGCAAAATGAGCTCAAACTTTGCAGGAATGGTGGATGCTTGAGAATGCAAGTGTACTTGAATGCTTGAGTTTTCAAAGTTGCACAATGAAAATGAGAGAAAATTCCTCTAATTTTCGGGGAAAGACCTCTAAGCAATGAAGGGTCAAGATGCAGCTACCTTGGACAAGATCAAGGGCTAGGTTGAGTTGAGAACTCACAAGCCCGCACATCTTGACATGTGGCGGGTGATGTGTAAGGAAGGACATGAGGTGGAGGTACTTCCTTGTACCTTGGGAATGGACAAGATCTCCTCATAAAGGAGGTCCTTGTCCCCATGTGGGTGATGACCTTGGAGGAATAAATGTGAATCAAAAATTCACATTGGGAAAGGGTTGCCTTCTCCAAAAGGAGAAAGTATTTAATAAAAGTTGACTTGAGGGTATTCCATAAATGACATAAGGGGTTAAGGTGACCTAATCAAGTAATTAGGGTTATGAAAATAGGTGATTAAGATGACTAATGAAGGATAAAGACAAGTGGACTATGATGGAGGATGTGACATTAATCCTGATTAAGGGTGTGCACATCCTAATCAAAGATTAATTAAATTAATCCAGATTAAGGAAGGGTTATGGAGGATGGGACAAGGAGAGAGAAAGTAATGAATTTAAAATTGATTTAAATTCATAAAGGCAAATGACTAAATTAAATAAATAGGAATATTTATTTAATTTAGAGAGGAAACGGGAAAAAGGTAAAGTATTTAATTATTTAAATTAAATACCTTAGGAACATTAGGGAAAGGGGAAATATTAATTAAATAAATCATTTAAATAACATCGATGGGAGAAGCGAGATAGATGAATGAAAGGGATGAATTTGACCTTATGGGAGAGGTCAAATTTGGATGTCTACACCTGGATCTACCACACTAACCCACCAACCCCAACCAACTGGGGAAATTTCTCCAAACTTGACAATCACAGTATCTGCATCAACTTGGAGACCCCATACATGGACCTCCTAAAAAGTTTGACCAAATCAAGACTCATACGCATCAAGAACCTGCCTCTATCTCTCTCCAAACTGGTGACAAAATCGGTCTAGTAGATAACGCTCTATCATGGAAGATGAATGACCAAGTAACCAATGGGTTTATTAATAGTATACAAGCTAATCAACATCCTATGGTGAAACCTCACATCCCATATAAGGTCTCCACATGAAACTAGGAGTCTCATCAAACAAACGACACCAATAATAAAGGTCCCCAAGAAAATTTTAATGCATAAAGTCCCCATAACGATAAGAGTATGGATCATCCAAAGAATGATCCTAAATATCATCTATATGAGTCACTACAATATGCTCCCATGCCCAAACATGCAAAAGTGAGACACCTACAGGCATCGACTTCCCACCCCGATACACCACCTCATGCATATATTAGTAAAGATGAGCAAGAAAACAAACACCCCAGGCATATCTCATACCATTCTCTAGCATACTCTCAATACATGTACCCCAACCCACCATAAACTATCAACCTCATCTATCAAGGATAACCAATCTTGATACCATGCAATAGAGAACAAGAACAATAGCATGCGCTGTAAAATTTTTTTAGATAAATCAACCTCTAAATCATGAACACCCAAGTGTACCAAACCTAACAAACTCTGCATAACATAGGCACCTCATCAAACCTGGTACGTAAAAATATCACCATGAATAGGAAGATGAAGAATCATCCAACATCCTCAAGATCAATAGTTACCTCCCCTATAGGCAAATGAAAAGAGGATGTCTCAGAGTGCCACCTCTCCACAAGAGTGGTCATCATTACCATATGGGTCCTTGGTTAGAGGCATGTAAAAAATATAATGTAATCCCACAATGTCAAGAAATTCCCACTCCAATGCATCTAAATGGAAAATCGGATTGAACAAGTGATGAGGATGTCTCTCCCTCATCACAAGTGGTCGGAGACTCACCTGCTAATCGTTATAAACTAGGATGTTAGGGTTTGAATCTAAACATGTAAAGCAACAAAAAATAACATGAGCAAGATGAAAAACACCATTTATGATGACAAACAAACACATGCTAGTGTTTATAACAAATGCTAAAAGAAAACGATAGAAGGAGAAGTCAACTTCTAGGTTCTGGGACAAATGCTCAACAAAAACAAGACAAGAGTGTTGTTTTTAGAAAATAGCATAGTTTTAGGTCAAAAGCATGAAATAGGGGCACAGTTTTAAGACAATAGCGTAGTTTCAGGACAAAAGCATAGAAACAAGGACACAAGTTTAAAACAATAGCACAATTTTTAGTCAATAGTGCAGTTTTAGGACAAAAGCATAAAATAATAGCATAGTTTTCAGACAATAGCATAGTTTTCATAATACAAAAGTGCCAAAACTAATGCAACTGTGTAGGAATTTCAAAAATAGCACTATTGACTAAAAGGACTTCACACATGCATAATGAGAACAAAAAATATGATGAAAGTGAAAGTCAAGAAGGTACATATTGGGATACTGATACTTGAAGGCCATCCATACTCCTGAACAAGCTCAGAATAATGTGGGGAAATCTTGAATCTTGACATTATTCCTCAACAAATGATAAAATGTGAAATCTAGAGACAAGAATTAGCAAGAGGAATAAAGCTTGACCCAATTTGAAGACAAATTGCCTATATAACATCTCAAGAAAACCCTAATTTCATCTAAGAAACCCTAATTACACTTACAAAATCTTCCTACTTTCAAATTAGAAGCTTTGGAAAACATTGGAATGAAAAATGATGCACATAATGATATAATATTTCATCTGAAAACATCAAAATGATAGTACAATAGTGTCAAGAGCCGGACCTCAAAGCTTGACATTTTTAGTCAACCTCTCAAGGGGGCAGCATAGAGTCCTACCATCATTCCACTTAATTTCAGGGTATAGTGGGGCATAAATTTTTTTCAAAAACTTGATCTTAAGAATAGAATCTTTAAAACAAAGAAACCAATACTTTGTATCAAGGAGGGGAAAAATGTAGACATGTAAAATTAACTTGACACCTATCATACACCCCAAATAGCATCAAACAACATCAAACAACCTCAAATAGCATCAAACAATATTGAACATCATCTCAGAACACCCCATAACATCTTGAAATGACTAAGAATCATCTCATAACATCTTGAAATGACTCAGAATCATATTGTAACATCTCAGAATGACTCAAAATTGTCCTGTAACATCTCAAAATGACTCAAAATTGTTTTGCAACATCTTTGAATGGCTCAGAACCATTTCGTAACATCTCAGAATCATCCCGTAATGTCTCAAAATAGCTCAGAATCATCTCATAATGTCTCAGATCATCTTGAATCATTGTGAAACATCTCAAAATCATACCACAATGTTCCCACACCACACCACATCAAAATGACATTAGAAACCCTAATTCCTTTATTAATTAAATAATACAACATTATTTAATTAATTTGCTTGTTCATCCTTTTGACCAATTAAATTAGTTTTACTTATTTAATAAAGTCCTGAAAACCCTAATTCCTCTATTGATTAAATAAAACAACATTATTGGATTAATTCATGTTTCATCATTTTGACCAATTAAATAAATCACATTTATTTAATAAAGTCCTAATCTCACTTTATTTTGTCCTCATTGATTAAATATGCCAATTATTTAATTACATAACTAAATCATCTTATTCCCCTAAGTAGATTAAACTATTAAATAATAATTTAATTACAATACTTTCCCTCCAAAATTAATTAAATCAAAATATTCAAATCAATTATCAAAAATAAAATCAAACTAATACAACTTTATTTGAAAAAGTCAAACTTGATTTGCACATTCAACTCCAAAAAGGAATTAATTAATTAAATCAATTAATTCATATTCCTCACCCAATTTTTGATTGAGCAAATTATGATTGTTGACTGAGCAATCTAATCTATTAACTGATCAGTCCAAATTTTTAACTGAACGATCTAATCTATTAACTGATCAATCACAATTCCTAACTAAGCCATCAAATTCCTAATTAAACCATCAAAATCCTAACTGATCAATCTAAATCTATTAATTGATCAATCACATCCCTGACTAGCCAATCTATTTCTCAATCACCCAAGTTGTGCAATCAACTTTGCACAATTTTCTCATGCATGTGTAAATCCTTTCAACACACTTTGACCATTGATCTAGATATTCTTCAACACAATCTTGATCATCCATTTCAAATCACATCTTCTATATAACAAACCCATTTCCTCACAAATAAGGATTGGAGAATCAACATACATTGAGCAATGAAGTGTTGTCAAGAACACCATTGATAGAGCTTCACCATTTCTTCGATCAACCAAACAAAATAGTCACTCATCAATCTTTTTTGTATGAACTTTGGAGGCTTTGCGGTGATAAGAACAACCCAACATCAGGAAAATACACTCTAATATGGGATGGTAGGATTGTGTTATTCTTGTAGATTCATTTTTGTAATCATAGATTTGTTTATGCATGTTAAAATAGCTTAGTTTTATTTCTTATGTGTAGGTTTAGATTTTAGATTAATATGTTTAATATTAGTTTAGATTCTTAGATTGACATGTTTTGATCCATCTTCTGGTCTTACATTCTCCCCCTCACACAAAATTATAATGCACAAATGGTGTATTCAATAACACAATGCAACCATAATTATACAAAGAAAGATAGATGCAACTACGTGAGTGTGTGTATATCAGGTTTTCTTCAAGATAATTATTATCAAGTAGCTAGGATACTTCTACCTGAGCCATGTTCTCACCTTCAACATGTTCTTACACTCATTTTCACTCAAAAATTCATCAATAGGTTAGCCCATAAAACTATATCCAAATAACATCTCATCTCCATTTCAATTTCAATTTCATGAATTTAAGAATAATATCTAATTTAAAAACACATTTATCCATAATTAAACAACCATAAGATAATCAACCAATATTCTCAACTAGTTCTATTTATTTATTATTTAAGCTTATGTAATAAAAATAAGGCGTGACACCTAAAGAACAAATATAATCCACTACATATAAAAAATGTCTTCCCTTAGAAAGAAATAAATGTACTGGTGATTGGAGAAGCCATTCACATAAGCTAGATGAATAGGGAATCCAAATCCAAATGGCATTCACCTTTAAAACTGCTCAAATGTCCACATAATGGAATTGAATGACATTAATATATAATCTTGTGATGATTGATATATAAGAAGATCCAAATTTTATGATGATGGGCCAACAACAATGATGTTGTTGTCATGAAAGAGGAGATGAATGTCCCAAAATCAATCCTCCAAATATATGACATGAGACTCCAAAAACAAGGATGGTATGTCTGATAGTTATGAATCGCAAGTAGGGATGTATGGAAGATGATGAATATCCTACTACATTGAATCAATAGGGTCCATGGATGTGACGATACTAATCCAACAAAAAAAAATAGAAGATGGAGATTGGGTCTCAATATGTAGAGTGTGAACAACAATATAAGACTTTGAACCATCAAAACATGTAAGACCTATGATATACTTAAGCTCCTCTAAAGTATCATCATCAAAAGGTATGCAATCTGCATTATCAAGGGGAAGGAGACAATTTATAATAGAATTCTATAACACACATGGTGTCATATTCAATACTAAAATAAATTACTTCTATGACATGATCAATCACGTTACCCCATGTTGATCTACTCATTGGTTTGTTTGGATTAGGTATGATTCCACAAAGATAAGGAAAAATATTAATCCACTTGTTATGTATCAAGATTTTATTTTATCAAGAATCATAATTATCCAATTCCATGACTACAATAGAAGAATGAATTTTAAAACCCATGATACCTCATAAGATGATAAATTAGAGACCAATAACCTCAATTCATATAAAATAGATAAAACAAAATCATCTCATGCAAATAGAGTATTCCTAGGTGTCAAGATGTCTTGTTAATTGACCAAAATGTGAACTAAAAATTGTAGAAACTTAATTTTGACTCACATTTTATCCAAAACAAGTCACTTTCCATCATTTGATGTAACTATTCCATCTTCAATATTTAATTACATATTTCATTATTTGATTAAATTAACGATATTTTTCACTTCATCATGTTAAAAATGATTTTATAATTATCTATTTTTTTTTAATTTTGAATTTCCTCTTAATTCCACTTTAATTAAATTATTTTAAATTATTGAATTAAATTATCTATTTCACCACTATTCATCTATATTAATTAAATAATTAATGTTATTTAATTAATTTACTAAATATTCCTCTATTCCAAATTTTAATTAAATAAATTTGTATTATTTAATTAATTAATCATTTCCCATCTCCAAAATTAAATAATTATATAATTAATCCATTTATCTCTCAACATTATCCTTTTCCCAAAAATAAAATCATTTATTTTATTTATTAATTTTCACCTTACACATATAAATAATAATTAAATTCATTTAATTATTAATTACTCATGCAATTACTCATGCTGGTGCAGGAGGATAAATATATCAAACTAATGAAACAAAGCATCTTGGAACCACTATACAACTCTACCATATGAAAGCTGATCTTGTGAACCACCAAAACACCTGAGACTTACATTGAATAATCCATATAATACTATGAACATATCCCAAAATCCACACAATCACATCTATCTTATCAGAGGAATGTAGAGCATTCCAGTAGTCCCTCATCAACTCTTTATACTAACAAAGCACAAACTAGAACACTATTATTTATAACTTTCACTATAGAAGGTGTGATTACTTGAATACTTGTATATAACACCTTCACATCTCAACCACTTTGTCTTTTGAACCACAAGGGAAAAGCTTGG
Source organism: Sequoiadendron giganteum (assembly GCA_007115665.2). Lineage (NCBI taxonomy): Eukaryota > Viridiplantae > Streptophyta > Pinopsida > Cupressales > Cupressaceae > Sequoiadendron > Sequoiadendron giganteum. Next base: position 391,668,703 of record CM021104.1, on the reverse strand, counting down.
ACTGCAGAGGGATGTGGACCAAATTACTATGACTCGGCCTTAAAGTATACACTATAAATGCCTTACCAGGATTTTTGCAACTTATCTCAATGTGCGGTGCACCAAATAGGAACGATATCAATGTAGGAATAGTGTAAAAATATCAAAACTTGTGTACCTTCTCCCATAACATACTTAGATAATAGATTGAATTCCATTTAACCTCAAACAAAACTTTTGACGTATACTCTACAAACCAACAATCTTTGCAGTATGTATATCCTTTAGCATACATTTTTAGCATCAATGACAACATATCCTAAGTTGACATCAATGACCACATATTGCCAACAATCTCCCCATTTTTCATTAATGGTAAGACTCATTTAACTATATGTATTTTCTACCCCTTTGATATGATTTCTTCAATAAATACTCCCCTAAGATGGAGATTCCCCAAAACTAATGTTATGTATAGAAATATCTTTAGCAAATACCAAAAATGATATTGCAATTGTCCATAAAATTTATACAAAGACCAAAATTGTCTTAATTATACCTTTATACCTTCCTTATAAGGCAAGATATTCTTGTGGATATTTTTGAGATGCAGCAAATTCGTAACCTAGTCTACTTTTGTTGAAAAGAGAATATTATTTTGGCATTCAAACTATATGCAGAAATCCCCAACCTCCTCTACATTTATTGGAGCCTTCATTTTATTTTTACTTTTTTTTATCTTTGACAAGTAACCTAGATAATGATGCAAGTCTCACATTAACTTCTTCCCTTAACTGACCAAACTATGTCTTTAATTTCTCTCTTTTCCTAAAGCAATGACAACTGTAAGTGAAGATTTTCAACTTGAGCTCTAGTTTCCCCATCCTGATCCTTTGACTGATCATATATTTCAGCCACTTGAGTGATTTATGACTCAATGGAATCTATTTGATCCTTGATGATTTTAGTGTAACAGGGCCATTTTAAACAAAATTGATACAGAGTAGTAACTTCATGCACATATTATTTTAAAATATTTATATTATTTTTCAATTTTATTATGTACATGGGCACACCATTCAGATGCATCTGCTATCCTTTTATCCTTTTATCTTTCTCAAGGCCTCTTGCTCTATCTTTTTCTCCAACTGAGAGGAATGATATTTAAATTAATCCATTAAAAATTTTAACTTTTTTTCTGGACGAAACAAAGCATCAATGTTTACCTCTGGTAAACTCTCATGAATGGTCTTCACAAAATCTTTAATAAATTCACTCTTCTTTACATGCTCTTGTAGAATATCCTTCCATGCGGAAGCATGCAGGATGTCTCAAGTTGTAGCTTATGGATGGGATAAATGTTAGAAAAATCAAGCTTTCCCTCAAGGGTGGGAATTTACAGAAGATAAGGTTTTACTATACATTGAAACTACATTTGTATCCCTAGGAGGTCCTTGAAATAATCTGATGTGGAGGAACCTTGACCTACAAAAGCATCTTCTTTCTCAGCAACCTTCTCTTTTTCACCTTGAACTATCTTAGGATTATCTTGCTCATTAATCCTTGAATTCTCTAGAGGAGAAACATTATGTTTTGGAGGAGGGACACCAACTTGAATTTCTACACTTGGTGAATTAGAATTTATTGAAGAAGCAGTTTCCTCATTTTTCTTATCATCTTTTTATGTTTTATTGCCATCTATCACATTGCCTTCAAAAATTGTTAGATCTATGTCTTGAGTAGACACATCAGGTATATCTTCCAAAATATTGTTTTTATAATTCACCTCATCCATCTTCATTTCTCCAAGCATCTTGTATATCTTTTCATATGACTCTTTCTCTTCTTATTTTTGTATCTCCATACTAGATATTGATTGCACTTCATGCATACCAAAGATACCTACTCTGGAGGGTCCTTGCACTTCTTTCTAACCAGATATGTTTTTCTCATTTGTGATTTCTAGATTAGGTACGTATGGATCAATTTCACTTTACATATCATTAGTGATTTTATTTTTTGTTTCTCTAGTTTCATTCTAGATCTTCTGTTTGACATTTTTATCCAAGGTCATTAGTAGATCTATTCTCCTTTTGGTTTAGAGCTCATTGGCTTGTCTCTGAACAATCCTTTATTTTTCTTCCTAAGAGATTGAGACCCTAGAATTGTCAATTACTTGTTGTTTCATTTCTTCATCCACCTTGATATCTTCTTCTCTTCTATATATAAAAGCCTCAGCTAGGCTATCTAGATCTTTGTCAACAATATATAGAAGGGTATATTCTGCATGAGCATATATTCAATGATTTCCCTCTCAATTATTTTCTTGTCTTTAGGAGGGACATTCATATGTAGCTCCATTGTATCATCCAATAGACTATACTCAACAATTACATTCAATATGCCCCCAAAATCAAGTGGTTCATGTGCAAATAGAGGGATTTTCTCAACATCCTCTTTTGTAATATTCTTCCCTTTTTTCTTTTACAGGGAGATATCTTCTTTTTCAAATTATTCAACATCATTCATTCTTCCCCATTTGTATTATCTCTCTTTGCCTTTCATTTAGGCTTGGCATGTCCAGCTTTAGTTTCCTTTTCTCTGGAGGAGTTTAATATGTAGCTTTCCTTTCACTGCCAAATGTTTGTGTTGACTCAAAGGGTTCTGGAGTAGATGCAACAATAGGGGAAGATCTAACTAATCTCCTTGGACCTTGAATGGCTTCTAGAAGATAATATTTAGCAATTAAAACCTCCACAGGGCTATCTAATATAGTCTTTGAGCAAGTTCCCAAAATATTGTGAATCTCATCTTTATCTTTTATTTTTTAGTACCATGGAGCACCTATCTCCTTAAGCACCTTTTCCACTTTAGTTTTAGTAGCTTACTCTCATTACTTCTAGTAAATTTCATCCATGATTTCTCTATATGTGCCAAATATTTTTACCTTGGGGTCCTTTGGTTTTGATAATAGAATATATACATGACCTTGTACAAATTCATTATTAACCTCATAGGGAAGTCCAGATATCCATGAGGTTCTAGGTTCCACTACTTCCGTAAAATAATGATCCTTATTTACCATAAAATTTATCTAATTTTCATACTTCTAGACTAAACTAGATGGTATCCTGGTGCAGGGCACCTCAGTCTTCATGTAAAATGGGGTCAAGTATTGGGTGTTTTGTTTTGATAAGTCATTTTTGTTTGTAATAAGGAATTTTAAGACCATGTCTCATGTTTGTGTCAGTTTGGGTCATGTGGGGTCAATTTTGTAAAATGTTGCGTAAGCAACTTTTGCATTTTTTGTGTTTAAGGGAAGTTGAACTATTCGAATTGAAAAGGAAGTTGGAGAATGATTGGTTTTGGTTTGTAATGTTGAGTCAAGTTCCTATTGTTGCATTTTTGAAGATTGAGTAATATAAACTCTATTTTTCTTATGTTTTCAAGTTGTTTTTTCTGCTACACATAATAGTACGACTCTGTACAGATTGGAAATGGCCTAAAACTCATTGAAATAGATGGTGTATTGAATCTTCTATCTTTTGCAATTGATTTCATCTGTTTTAATTAAGTTTGGAGTGATTTAGAGAAATTTTATTGTAAACAACCATAAAACCCTAGTTAGGGTGGGTTGATTGAGTAAAAATGGTTTTTGGCCCATTCCATTAGTAAAAAGGCCTCATAGTCAGTGGAATGGATGTAGGTAAGATGTTTTTAGTTTTTTTAGTGTTTTCAGGATTAGGGTATGGAGTTGGGGGTAGATTTGATGAAGCCCTAGCCTAATATCATCATGTATTAGGCTTTTGAGTGATGTAGACTTAGGGTTTTATGGAAAGGTCATTTGGAAATTGTTCTAATTATTGGAAATTGGCTATTCAAGCCCCATGTGACATGATTGAAGCCTTGGAATGAAGAGTTAAATCTTGGAGATAGAAAACTCCATTGTTGCCTTGTTGTTCAAGCCTAATTAGGCCTAATTTGAGCAGTAGCAGTCCAAAATTCAGGACTTCATTACAAAGTAACCCCATCTACAAATATTATATGTTTTCAATTGGGATAACTTTAAGAAACCCACCCCTCGATGAAGGTGCAAAATCCTAGCAAATCTTTCCTTTTATTTGAAAAAATTTATTAATTTTTCCTAGAGAATCTTATGCACATTATTAAAAAAATTATAAAATCCTGGCAAACCTTAATGAATAATTGGTAAAAATAATAATCACTGTGGCGAATCCTATTGAATAATCACTAAAAAGATTAATTACAATGGCGAATCTCTCCTTTAAAATTTTTCATAGTTGGTCGGCACAGTTCCCTCATTTTTTTGGGTTTTTTTAATATTGTAGTAGGGGCCCAAGGGCGGAAGCCACTGGCGGGGTCAAGGGGCAGTGCCCCTTGTGGGGGTCGAGGGAGAAATGGGTCCAGGGAAAATGGCCTTGGTGTGCTCCTAACACAATACAGGCGGGGTCAAGGGGCAAAGCACCTTGCCACCAAGCATAAATTCACTATCGAAAATGCATTGGAGCACACACAAATTAAGTATTTTTTTTAAATCTCTCTTTAAAAATAAGAATAAATGAAATGTTAAATTGTTACCATCAATTAGCATTTTAATTGAATGGCTGCAGTTGATTCCGTGACCTATATGCACATGCCTTAAAAAGTCTTGTTGAGGCTCATAATTTTCTTTGGTCCACACAATTTAGTCTTGTGGCCCAAAAAAAATTCTGAGCCTCAACAAATCTTGTAAAATACACGTGCATATAGGTCATGGAATCAACTACAACCATCTGATTAAAAAACTAATCAATGGCAATAAATAAAATTCCTATTCAAGGCTAAAATATCCCTAAAATTAAATGGTAATTTATTATTAGTGGTGATATTGCCCCAAAATTAATGGTAGGAATATAATATTATTGGTGAATATAATTAATATTTGTAATTACAGTATAAACTACTAGCGAATTAGTTCCAATGATGCATCATTTAAAAAATAACGCATAGGTGAATTAATCGAGACAAAATTATTTTTTTGTAAAAACCTGGTGATTTAGCATCCTTTCTAGCTTGTACTATTCACCATTTTTGGAGGTCCCGATTTCAATTATTCACCAATTGGAAAAGATTTGCCACTAAATTTTTCCCTTCTTGTCAAGTGGCATAAAGGTTATTTGGAAAGGTGTTCATATTCTAGATGTCTGGTCTGCCCCAAAATTTATGCTGGAAAACCCTTATTTGAAGTACTACTAGGGGAATTGAGGAATTGTGGAGGAAACCTACCAAGTTAGGGTTCTACAATTTCAAATTTTGATTGGTTGAGTTAGTGTTAAGGATATCCACCCTAATCTACATCAAATTGGTATCAGAGCATAGGTTTTGTTTGAAGAGGAAAAAAATTGAGTTGAAGAAGGACAAGATGCCTACAAAGGGAAATGCCATCATTGCTAAAGAAGTGAGTGAGTTAAAAGAGAAACATTCTAGGGAGTTAAGACAGGTGAAGGAGTCTCATGAAGCTATTCTATCTAGGATTTCTACACTTGATTCAAATCAAAGGAGAGGTGTGGTCATCAGAGACATGAGTGACCAAGAGGAAGAGGAAGAGGGTGAGAATAAAAACCCTCAAGAAGGATTCCAAGATGAAGGGTTGGATCCTAATGAATTGAGAATGGCAAGGTTGTTGAAGGCTATCAAAGGAGACACTCCTAAGGTGAAGATGGATTTACCCATGTACGGAGGGAAGTTGGGTAGTGAAGAGGTTCTATATTGGATTAGGGCACTAGATAACTATTTTGAGTATGAAGAGATAGCAGAAGACCAAAGGGTGAAATTTTCCAAAACAAAATTGAAAGGCACTGCCTTAAATTGGTGGAATTATGTACAAGAAGAGAGGATGAAGAAGGGAAAGTCAAAAATTTCCTCTTGGGATAGGATGGTGGCTAAAATCAAGAGCCAATTTCTACCTAGTGATTATGCAATTCAAACATTTAGAAGGATCTAAAACCTCAAACAAAAGGAGATGGATGTGATGGATTATACTAAGGAGTTTCACAAGTTAAGAATAATGGTAGGTCATGTGGAGGATGAGGTGGAGAAAATAGCAAGGTACATAAATGGGTTGGGATTCAACCTGGTGGAGCTTTTAAATCTTTCCCCTTGTAGGTTTATTTTGTCCTTGGCTCTAATTGGTTGGATCATGGGTTTTATTTTCGAGTGTTGACTTGTTATTGATGGTGGTTGGTCGCTTAAGTGGTGTTTTATCCCTTTTTGGTCATGAATTTACCAGCCCCCTTTACCCATCCTTTTGATCTTTTGCGTCATGACCATATTATATTTTCATAGTGTTGGGCTACTGAATTATTTTAGATTAAACCTCTAAATATTATTTTCAACCTTGAGGGTCACTTCCCCATCCACCTAGTCAGTCCCCTTCTTTATAAATAACCTTTTTGCATGTGCAGATTGTGTGACCATCGGATGAAGTGATTTTAATCTTGACCATTCCTCGCAGACCTCGCAAGGTTTCTGCTAACATCATAAAAATTGTGTGAGGCATGCGAGATGTTGCCACCTATTGTGTTTGATGGTGGGGACTAGTTTTGCTCACTGATTGATGATGGATGCTAATGTTGACAGTTGTTTCTTTACTGACGCATCATAGTCGTCCCTCACTGACCTCGCGCAATTAAAACTTTAGTTTCAATAATACTATGAGGTGTACGATTTTTTGACGTGTGGACGTCGATGCTATGTGCTGGTAACCAAGGTTAGGCCCATTCCATGTTGATGTGGTGCTCGGTAGGTGAATTTCTTGTCCATTTGGTGATTGGAGAATGGATGTTGCATTTTCAAACTATTTTGACTTAATCTGAGCCGTTCTCCTAGCCAACATTGCTTTTGATCAATGGCTCGTATTTAAAATAAACTGGTGTTGTACTATAGCCATTTTATCTTGTACGAGTGAATAGTAATGGTCGAGTTCAACTCTAATCCCATAATTAAATGCCACAAGATTAGTGAATTGCTATTTTCATGTTGTATCTCTACACTAAGGAAGAATTGTCTAGTATCGAGTGAAGCAAGCCATTGTTGTGATTTTCCAATCTCACTGCATTTGATGTTCTGTGAATGAAACCATAAGTAGCACATACACCATTTCTTGTAATTTCAGAAGATTTTATGGTTGCTTGCTGAACAATTAGTGATTGTTTCCCATCTTGTTCCTTAAGAATTGTTTGAATAGATTTGCTTTTAGAGCTTATCTAGATAATCGCTGGAGATTCTAGAATCATGAGGTATTTTCCTATTTAGGGCTAGAGGGAGAAAATTGCAATTGCTTCCCATCTGAAAATAAGAAAACCCTAGCTCTAGTATAAATGGCACCCAAGGCCCGAAGTTCTAATTCTAAAACCACTACCAAGTCTTTCTCCCAAGATGTTATTGATTTGTTAAAACCCTCTACTAACAAGAAGCAAGAGGGAAAGGTTTTGTTCTATGGGCCCCTACTCTTGGAAGGACTAACAAACAAGCAGTGTACAATTCAGGATGTCGTGTTACCATATACCAGGTGGTAATTGTTCTCCAATTGGTTTGGGAACATGAATTTATCGGTCCCTTTATGTAACCCGTGGAGGTTAGACTTGGGTAAGTTGGTGGTGCCTAATGTCTACTTGGATGTAGATCTTTTAAAGGATATTGCTATGAGATATGACCCTATGACCCAAGTTGTCAGAACTCACGCTAGTGTGCAGATGATTAAGATAACCAGAGAAGAAATCATAGAGATTTTCAAGTTGCATGAATGGAGTCAAGATATGGTTCCTATCAACCTTGAGGTTTTTAGACAAGAATATAGAAATAATAAGGGTTTTTTCAAAGCATCCCTTTTGATACCTCATTTGGCTACCTTGGGAAGAGAAAAAAATCAGAAGAAGGTAGTGATCGGCTGGAATGAGCCTGAACCTTTTCCTGTGGACTATTTCTCCAATTATTTCAAGAAGACTATTTGTGCTTTATGTCAAGTTCTTGGAGTCATTTTAAATACAACCTTTCCTAGTGATATTATGTATATGGCAATAAATCTCCAACACTTGGGTTTCAACGTGGTGTATGATTTTGCACTTACCTAGTGGAGAAAATGCACATGGGTTTGGTGGCTCTAAAGGAGGGGAGAAATTGGGTTGGATTCAGGTGGTTTTCCCTGTTAATCCACATGTTTCTATATAGGGGTCACGCTGTGTTTGAAAGAGATATGAAATTAAAGAAGAAGGAAGGGAGTATTGAAATGTCTGTCCAATATTGGACTAGGATTTTTGACATGCATGATCATAAGTTTGATTATGTAACTTTCCATAATGTCTTTGGATCTAAATTAAGGAAGGCTCCGGTTCATGACCCCCAAGGATTCCAAGGGAAATTCATGATTTCTTGAGGCCGATGGAGAGGAGACTTGAACTGAACCTAATGCACAATTGGGGAGACATTATCCCCTATCATAATATAATAGTTTTTAGGGTTTTCAGCACCAATGTCAATCCAAGGGTTCTGCCAAGGGAGGTGCCCCTTAGAATTGGATTTCTAGAAATCATGAGGTAGTTGGGAGGTGCTCAAGAACTACACTTGCCAGTTGAACAGAAGAAAGGCTATTTCTTCCCTGAATATACAACATTTGTTGATTTTGTTATGGCAAAGGGAGGATGGAAGGAGTTACGCATATTACTTGGGCCTTATAGGCCAAGGACTGTGCGCCCCAGGAATCATGATCCTAAGGGTTTTATCACTCAAATGAAGGAAAAAATTAGACAAGAACCTTTGTCCACAATTTCTACTTTCTTGAGGACATCATCTGGAATATTTTTGATTTAGAATTACAAGAGGAGAGAAAGGCAATGTGCATTGCCTACTCTAAAATGCTAAAAAGTAAGCAAGAGAGAATACCTAGTTTCAATCCCATACCTAATGCCAAAGATGAATTAATCGGGGTGATGTATGCCATTGATAATTTTGAGAGTTTGGTTGGGGTTTTGAAAGATGAAAGGGTTCTGGAAGAAAGGGGAAATCACAAACAATCGAGGAGTACCCTGAAGTAAGATTGGAGGAAAGGCCTACTTATCAGCCCCAAAAGAAGATAAAGGTTTTTTCTAGAAGAAGGGGAAGTAGGGCTATAGATGTTTCTAAAAATATTGCACCATCTTCTTTAGGGCAGTTAGTGCCAAATATTGTTGATCTAGATTCTCCTCTGAGGTTTTCAGAGCAGGCTTGCCCACCATCACCAAAGAGGCAGAAGGTTGAAAGAGTAAGGATGGTTGACTGTGATGGTGATGAGGATGATGGAATTATTGTGACTCCAGATGAAATGCATTAGGAGATGCCATTAGACCCAGTTGACACTGCAAAAAGTTTAGGGGTAGTTACTTTGAGGTTAGGAAAAGATGAAATCAAAGGAATAACAAGTAATGATGATTTGAGGATAGAAGCCTACAAAGAGTTCGTGATGGATGACTCTTTTATTCAAACTAACGCTTTTAAAGACTTTGTATGGAGGGTGCCTCTCTCACTATATTCTGAGAAGGTGGCACATGAGAGAAGTTTGCATCTAGAGCTCCCAGAGAAGGTAATTCAATCTAAGGCCAAAGAACAGATGAGAGAAAAAATCAAAGAAATAACACCAGAGCAAGGCCGAGCATTGGTACAAAAAAGTGGAGTATTGCTACTTCCTGAACGGGATATCATTGATGCTGTGTTGTTTGACACAATAAGAAGGGCCAATAGGGCACTTCTTGCGACTGATGAGGAGGCTACATTAGCACTTAAAGGATCATCCTTTAGTGAGGAATGGGATGCTTTGGCAATTTGGTCTCTATCCACTGGGTCTAAAAAACCAATTGTTGCAGAATCATCTGATTTCAGTGGTCATTGGTTGTGAGGAGAGTTGTTGACACCCTAGCATTGGAAGTTGTTGATATGGTCATACCAAGGACCGGGATACTCTGAGAGGCCAATATAATGACATTATTATTGAATATTATAAGAGTCAACAAAAGGTAGCAGAATTATAAACTGAATTAGCTTTATTGAAGCAACAAATGGATACCATGAGGTCTCAAAAGCAAGCTAGTTCTAGCCACATTGTTCTCGACCCACCAGTAGAGCAGTCTCAACCTTCTACACAAGTATAGTCTTTGGCTATTGTTCCATTTAATATGGGACAAGTTCCTACTGCAATTGAGAGGTCTACTAGCCTTGGAGGGGGACTCTCTAGGGAGAAATTGATTCATCAGGTTGAGGAGTATAAGGAGATGGTAAAGAAAATCCGAGATGCACTAGGGAGAAGCAATTCAATAATAGTGGACACTATTTTGAAACATTTAAATAGAAGGGTCCAAAGTAAGCTAAACAGTGTTCATGCAAATTATGTCCTAATGCTGCAAGCACTAAAAATGTTTCCAAGGGATAAAGAATTGGCCATCCCATTGTTGAACAAATGGAGCCCTAGAATGGAGAATTTGAAATTCATGGTAGTAGGGGCAAAACAACACGGGGATAAATATCCTACTATTATAGCAACATATCAATTGGTCAAAGGAATTGTTGAGCAGAAGTTTCAGGGATTTTCTACCCCTATGGAGTCCAATATTAAGTTATTAAAGGATGTATATGATGGAAAGGACTTGACCCCATTGCCACATATTTTGCATAGCTAGGATGAAGTCAAACCCCTGCAGGTTTGGAAGCATCAGATGAACAATATAATGATGTCTCAAACACATGAGATATGCAAAAATGATGACATCCGCATGCTAAAGAATACATTGGAAAAGTTGTCTATTGTTATTAGTTTCTTAGAAAACTTGGAAAAAAAGGCCACATCAATAATGGTGAAGTATGCACCCTATCGAAACAAGGTTGATTAGGTTGTGGCTTTCAAGTGGCCCTCTGAGGAGGATTTTGAATTATGGAAAAAGGTGTTCACTGATGAACTTGAATTATGAATGTTATAGTCGAGAATTGCAACTTGGTCATGTATAATATAGGTCTAGCCTTAGATATTATATTTTAAAATTTCATTCTCCTTTTGACTTCAAATACAGGGTGTTGAGGTGGAATAAATACTATAATGGTTAAGCATGCCTTTGATATAAAGTGAGTGGCCTTTGGAGCGATGTTTTCTTTCTTCCATATCAACTAATGATGATTCTCGTCGTATGCTCTCCACACGCATAATAGAATTGTAACTAAATTAAGAGTTAGCAATCCAATTACAAATGGACATGTGTACTCCCTGGCCTAAAGCTGGTTGGCTCCCTTGTTTTATAAAAGGGAATTTTGGGCCGAGGGAGAGGTCTATTGAAATATCTGAAATATGAGAAATAAAAGTCTAGTGATATAGATAATATGAATTGTAAGTCCAAGTTTTAAATTTTTGAGTCAGATTTGAGAACTTAGTTAATCATGGGGTTCTTGAGCATGTTTGTATCAAGCTTGTAAATATTAGGAGTTTATTTTCTCTCCTATCATGTTATTTTGCATGGATTATTAATGAAATATTGATCCAAGATGATTTTCATTGATCTTCATTTGTTCTTTATTGTGAATTATGTTTAACTATAGCTCTAGTTCAAAGGATTGGTTAAATGCTTTAGTTAACCAATAAGTTCATGCAATATAACAAATAGGATTCATAAAGAAGTAATAAAATCAAGTATAGATGTATGGATTTTAATGCAATTCATAATAGATCATAAGTGTTCAAGATGAAATTTACCCTGTAGTTCAGTTTTCTCTTTTGACTCCATGCATTGGGATATGGCACTAGGATTTTGATCATATTTTATTCTCGCATGTTTTGTGTTATGGCATCAGGATATTTTACTCAAAAATTTCCTATCAATTTACTTTAAGTTGAGTTTACGATTCTCGGTTATTTGGATCCGATCTTTTTCAAGGAATAGCCAATTTCTTGAAGAATTTCATCCTTTAACAATAATTGGGGAATCTATCTATTGCTTACCTATGTGCAAATGAATTGTTTAAATGATGTATGTTAAGAGAACATATTAGGGAATACCCTCCTGGATTTTACAGAGTCTGAAGTGTAGGAGAATCATCCTTATTGCTATTCTTGTTAAGTTGGCCATACTTTTCCTAGACTTTTATTATTGAATGTGGCAATTTCATAGGAGCTTCTAGGAAATACGTGTGGGTTGCAGTAAAAAACACCAACGTAACCTACAATATGAGTTAAGTCTTACCACCACAAGAATGGTGGAAGAATTCTTTCAATTGGAAATCAAGGTAGAAGAAAAGTTGAAGAGAAGGCAAGAGAAGCAAGGTAGGGGTAGAGGAAGAAGTTTTAGAGGTAGAGGAACATTTGGAGGAAGAGGGAAGTCCCAAAAACTACAAGGAGAGACAAGTAGTCATCAAGAAATTTTTTTTGAATCAAGATGAAGTTTTAGAGGAAGGAGATCAAATAATAGGGGTAGATTTAGAGGTCAAGGAAGAGGATCAAGTGGGTTCATGGGAAGGTGTTATCAGTGCAACAAGTTTGGCCATCAAGCATGGAAATGTCTAGAAAATCATCCCTCTACTTCACATGGAGGAGAAAGGAGAACTCAATTGGTGCAAGAAGAGGACAATGGGAGTGTAAACTCTCCATCATAGTATGTTGCTCCAGAAATAGGTGAATCTTTGATGATAAGGAGAACATTGATAAAAGTTCCTATGGTGAAAGAACCTCGACAAAGGAAATATCTCTTTAGAACCACATGCAAGTCTCAAGGTAAGGTTTGCAAAGTTGTTGTTGATTTAGGTAGCAAAAATAATTTAGTTTCTCTTGAGATAGTAGAAAATTTGAAAATGAAAATGATACCACATCCCACTCCTTACAAGGTCTCCTAGTTGAACAAAGGACAATAGGTCCTATCAAAGGAACAAACTTGGGTGGAATTTAATGTAGGAGGATACAAGGACAAAATTTTGTATGGCATCATCCCAATGGATGTTTTCCATTTTATTTTAGGGAGGACCTGGCAATATGATAAGAAGGATAAACATGATGGGAAAAATAACAGTTATGTGATAGAAAAGGATGGAATCTCATTCACTCTCACCCCATTGCAAGATGAAGGCCTAAATACACAAGTAATGTCTAGTGTAATGCTAGTAGGAGAAAAGGATATTTTGAAAACTATGAAGGAAGGGGGAGAAGAAGGTTTTTTCCATTGTGATCAGAACAAAGAATGTGATGACAATAGTAGCAAAGGTTGTTGATGTGCCTAAAGAGGTCCAAGAATTATTGAACATGTATAAGGATAGTGTGGTAGATTAAATTCCTATCTCTTTAACACCAACAAGAGATGTGAGCCATCATATAGATTTCATACCAAGGGAAAACCTACCTAACAAAGTAGCATATAAAATGACTTCAAAATAGAATGAAGATATTAGGAAACAAATCCAAGAATTGCTTGATAAGGGCCTAATAAGAGAGAGTCTTAGCCCATGTGTTGTTCCCACTATTTTAGCACCAAAGAAGGGGGGATATTGGAGAATATGCACTAACTCAATGGCCATTAACAAGATTACCATAAGGTATAGGTTCCCCATACCAAGAATGGAAGATTTGATGGATTTTCTAGGAGGGGCATGTTATTTTTCTAAGATAGACCTCAATAGTGGCTACCACCAAATCAGAATTAGAGAGGGAGATGAGCGGAAAACTGTCTTCAAGACAAATGAGGGGTTATATGAATGGCTTGTCATGCATTTTGGGCTCTCAAATGCACCAAGTTCCTTTATGAGATTAATGAATTAAGTCCTAAAACCCTTCATTGGTAAGTTTTTGGTTGTCTATTTGGATGGCATTCTTGTTTTTAACAAAACTAAAGAGGAACATTTGCAGCATTTAGAGTTGGTTTTGAAAAGATTCAATGAAGAAAATTTGATGATAAACTTGAAGAAATGTGAATTTATGAAGGAAGAATTGGTGTATCTTGGCTTTGTAATCTCTAAGGGCTCTTTGAATATGGATCCTGGTAAGGTGGAAGCTATCCTAAGCTAGCCTACACCAACATTAGTAAGTGAGGTAAGAATTTTCCACAATCTAGCCATTTTTTTCAAAAAAATTGTTAGGAATTTTAGTCACATATGTCTTTCCAATCATTGACACAATAAAGGGAGACAAAAGAAAGAAATTTATGTGGTCTGAAGAGGCAAAAAAATGTTTCCAATATCTGAAGCAAAGGGTAGCACAACAACCTATTTTGGCTCTTCCTAATTTCAACAAGGTTTTCACCATTGAATGTGATGCAAGTGGGTATGCAATTGGGGAAATACTAAGCCAAGAGGGAAGGCCTATTTCTTTTCTCAGTGAAAATCTCAATGAGGCAAAGAATAAGTTTATTCTTATGATTTGGAGATGTATGCTTTGGTACAAGCATTGAAGAAGTGGAGAAACTATCTCCTTCCCAAGGAATTTATTGTTTTTACTGAAAATCATGCTTTGAAATTTCTTAACAGTCGAGACAAACTCAGTCACAAGCATGTGAAGTGGGTGGAGTATCTAAAAAGCTTCACCTTCACCATCAAGCATAAAAATTGGTAGTCAAAGAAGGTGGAAAATGCATTGAGCAGGAGGAAATTGTTGGTCCAATAAGTTCAATTACAGAGTGTTGGGATTGATGCTCTAAAAGTTATGTATGTAGAGGATGATGATTTCAAAGAGATCTATGCTTCTTGCAATCAATTCAATGGCACTTTTCATGAAGAAAATTATGATTTTCTTATTTAAGAAGGTTTATTATTTAAGGGGGCTCAAATTAGTATTCTCAAATGTTCTATGAGGGATAAATTGATTAAGGAAAAGCACAATGGTAGCCTTGCAGGTCACTTTAGTGTTGACAAGACTTTGGAATAGATAAGAAGGCACTATTATTGGCAAAGAGTGCAAAGTGATGTGAGAAGGTTTGTAGAAAGGTGTGTTGTTTGTCAAAAATCCAAAGGTTGTAGTACTAATGCAGGTCTATATCAACCATTTCCAATCTCAAATAGACCTTGGGAGTCCATAAGCATGTATTTTGTGATGGGGTTGCCTAGAACCCAAAGAGGCTTTGATTCAGTATTTGTTGTGGTGGACCAGTTTAGTAAGATGGCACACTTTATACCATGTAAGAGTAAAAATTATGCCTTATAAATTGTAGGGTTGTTATTCAAGGAGGTGGTTAGGATCCATGGATTACCTTTAACAATTGTTTCAGATAGGGATAGTAAATTTGTGGGTCACTTTTGGATAACCCTATGGAAGAAACTAGGCACAAATCTAACTTTTAGCTCTACCTATTACCCCCAAACTAATGGGTAGATTGAAGTAGTGAATAGGAGCCTTGGAAACCTCCTTAGATGCTTGAAAAAATAACATTCAACACAATGGGATCTGATCTTACCCCAAGGTAAGTTTGCATACAACGATTTTGTGAACAAGAGTGTTGGTAAAAGCCCTTTTGAGATTGTGTATGGATTACAGCCTAGAGGGGCATTTGAACTAAGAGATGTGAGTCAAATAGAAAGGAGGAGTGTTGGGGTTGAGGATTTTGCAGTATCCATGCAATAAATACACTAGTAGGTCAAAGACAATCTCCAAAAGAGTGTAGACCAGTACAAGCATGATGCTGATAAGAAAAGGAGATAATTTCACTTCAAAGTTAGGGATCTAGTATTGGCTCATCTGAGGAAGAAGAGGTTCCCTAGAGGATAGTATTCAAATCTCTACATGAAGAAGATAAGGCCATGAAAATTGGTCCACAAGTTTTGAGAAAATTCCTATGAAATAGAACTACCTCTGAATGTTTCCATTTCTCCTATTTTTAATATATTTGATCTTTACCCTTATAAATGGGATGTGATTGTAGTTGAGAGTGCAGGTTCATCAACACATTTATTTGGAGAATGGATCAAAGATTTTCCACCAAGTCAACCCTTGAAGCTAGAATGCATTTTGGATACCAAAGAAGCTAAAAGGATAAGGAATAAGGTGTACTATTAGTATTTAGTTAAGTGGGAAAGGCATTCCTATGGAGGATGCCACCTGGATGATTGAGGAGGACATCAACAAGCATGGTACTACAGTGGCAGATTTTCTCTCAAGTGGAACTTGAGATTTTTTTTCCCTGGAAGTATGGTGCAGGGCACCTGGGTCTTCATGTAAAATAGGGTCAAGTGTTGGGTTTCTTGTGGTGATAAGACATTTTTGTTTGTAATAAGGTCTTTTAAGACCATTTCTCATGTTGTATATTGGTTTGGGTCATGTGGGGTCTACTTTTGTAAAAAATCTTAATTTTGTAAAAGTTGCAAAAAGTTGCAAAAAGTTGCACAAGCAACTTTTGTATTTTTTGTGTTTAAGGGAAGTTGAACCATTGGAATTCAAAAGGAAAATGGAGAACAATTGGTTTTGGTTTGTAATGTTTAAATAAGCCTTTTTGAGGTCAAGGAAAGTTCTTGTTGTTGCATTTTTTAAGATTGAGCAATATAAAATCTATTTTTCCTATGTTTTCAAGTTGTTTTTGTTGCTACACAAAATAGTATAGATCTATATGGCCTGGAAATGGTCTAAAACTCATTGGAATTGATGGTGTATTGAATCTTCTATCTATTGTTGTAGACACTGAAAAATGTCCTAAAGTCTACAAGCAACATTTTTCCTTAGTCATCATTCTCTAATAATTAAATAATTTTAATTATTTAATTATTCTTGATCATATTCCTTTATTAATTAAATGATTTTTTAATTATTTAATTAATTCACTTTCTAATATTTATTCTATCCTGATCAATTAAAATAAATTAATTGCATCACTAATACCCCTTTCTTCAATAATTAGATAAATCATTATTTATTTAATTATTTATATTTCATCACATGTCCATAGTCAGATAATAATTATTATTTGACCTTTTTTTCTTCTATAATTACATAATTGACGAAATTATTTAATTATGTGTCATTCTTCTCCTTTAAATAATTGATCCAAATGAATTATCCATATTCAATTTATGTTTCTTCCTTTAATTAAATTTATGAATTTAATTAAATCTCGTTTTTCATTTCCTCCAAATAAATTATTTAAAATAAATTATTTATTTTCCACTTGTCATCCTCTTCCATTTTCAAATATATTATTTATCCCTCTATTTTGGTCAAAGATCCCCTATCATTATTTCATGTCATAGTCTGCATGTCCTGCATGTCTGTCATAGCCGTTAGGCATCATAGCCATCGGCGTCATAGCCGTCGGCGTCATATCTTTTCCATGCATGGCATATTCTGGTTGCATCAATTCTCAACCGTAGATCTTGGCATCTTTCTAGAAACTCAATCTTGGCCATCCATTTCGTAACTTCCCTCTCATGAATCCTCATCCATTGATCTTAGAATCTTTCTGGAAGATCAATCTCGTTCATCCATTCGAATGGTTGTCTATAAAAGAAACCCTTCCCCTCCATTTTCAAATTAATAGCTAATTATCTCCAACTTTCTTGCTTACTATTTGCAAGTATTTGTACAACTTCAACAACAAATCTGAGGGCAATATTGGCATAAGAAGAAATAGGAGAGACAAGAGAAATAATCAACTTCAAAGGGGAGTGCTTTATTTCATTTGCTTTCATTTTGATTGCTCTCTTTGTTTGCATTCTCTTGTTTAGATTGGGATAATAGTTTAGAAGTGTTGGCTGTCACTTAATCTATACTATTTGATTTTCCCCATCTTACATTGGTGAACCTGATGTGAATTGAATAATATTGTAAAAAAAAAAAATTGTTTGTTTTCTTGTTTGTTTGGTTGTTTTGTAGGTTACAGCCAAGAAGTTGCATAAAATCCCATCATATTCTTTTGGGCATAGAAAAATTGGCACATAAATTCTCTAAAAATGATCATCTAGATTTTGTAGCCCTCTTTTTCAGCTTTCTGAAACTTCAAACATTTTAAAATTTCGTTAAGGTTTGAGAAAGTTATGGCTATTTTAGTATTTGCTTTTTTTTAGTTTAGCTCTTAAAACCCGCGTTTTCTTTTGCCTATAACATTTTTTCGTGCAGAATCTTGGAAAAATAATTTTTGGGTTTTGAAGGTCTGAGTTTTAGCTTTCCATAGATATAAATGATTTGAAATTTCGTTAAATTTTGAGAAAGTTGTGGTTGTTTTAATTTGCTGCTGTCATTTCTTTTGAGTTACTAATCTTTTGTTTTTAGCATGTGGCACAGCTTGGAGGGAGTCTAAAAAAATTGTTTCTTTAGAAACAAAAATCGAGCTTTTCATTTCTTTAAGCATAATTAATTTTATTTGTTTTCAACAACTACAACAAATTGCATGCACACTCATTGGTTAAAATGAACATGCATTTCATTTCATGAGATTAAAATGAACACAAATTGCATGCACACTCATGGGTTAAAATGAACATGCATTTCATGTCATTGGCTTAAAATGAACTTTGTTTGTTTCACATCAAGTTAAATTTTTAAAATGAACAAAGCGTCTTGTGTGTCCTCCTCACATTATCATTCAGTAATTAAAATTTATAAGTGTCTTCAATTTTGTGTTACCCTTTGATGCAATAATCGAAGTATCCTTTCCCCTTGTGCATTTATGTGATCCTGGGTGTAAGAGAAATGGTTATTGCCTCTAGAACTTGGGCCTTCCTTGGTGGGAAAAATTACTCACCCCAAGGCGACTCAGATTGGCAATGGAGCTTTTTGGCCGAGCTACCCCCGACCGCTATATAAATGTGAATCCTAAGGGAAAGCCTAGGATTACGAGTGTGGATGTGTCATACGGACCAAGTAGTACTCCCCAAAACCCTATTGAGCGTAACCTCTTCAGGCTGGAGTGCCTCCTAAATGGAGGTTAATCTTGTGCCCCATGTATGGCCACTCGAACGGGGGTCCCAAACTAAAAACTTTTGTGTAGTTGCCAAAATCCTTCTATTTGCTAGCGTAGCAACGATCGTTGTGAAGGCATCCACATTCTCGCAGCTCTTAGTAGAGGTGATCAACCTGCCATGGGAGTTTTATGGGGGTTGGAAGCTTGGTTGGCCTAAGAAGTGAGTGTAATGTAAGGGGGAGTCTGTGCGGCCAAGCTTCTGAATTCACACGCTAAGAATAAGTGCGGTTGGGGAAATCCACGTGGAATCTAGCAAATATTGTCCTTGCTTAACTTAGGGTTGTGCTTGTCTTCATTGTGCATGTTTTCAAATTTTCAAAGACAAGATATTGTGTTTGCCAAGTGTTTTTTTTTAATACATTGAGACAAATAAACACCTTTCACAAATCTGGAAACACACACATTCAACTTGAAACAATTCCAAATTTTGCAGTCTAAAACCCAAGACCAAACTTGTCCAATTTGATATCAAATAGCCTCTGTCGAAAATCAAAAATAAAATTGCTCAAATCTTCCATTAGTGACATCTTTAGTTTGCATTTACCCATAGGTTCATCCTTTCATATCATATCCTTGGTAATAGGGTCATTATCATTCCACCATTCCTTAATCTTGGTCTTAGGTACATTAGCACTTTGCATCCTTATATCCTTGAAAATCACAAAAAAAAATAGCATAATTTCATATCCATTTTGCATTTTCATCCAAAGGTCACAAGTTTTCTATGGTCCTTACTAAGTTTTTCTTATCCATCCTAATCCAAATTCATGACCATGTCTTCACTTTACCTTGATCTTCTTCGTAGTCAAGCTGAATACCAATCAATCCTCAATCGTCAATACCAACCACTTACACACCCTTCTGACCAAAAATCCATAAGCTTCAATCCTTCATCCATCTACCCTCACTATCAAGAGTGACTTGACACAATCCATACCATTAATCCCCCAAAAATGTCCATTAATCATCCTTATCCTAGCCTTGACAAGGGAAACCAACCTTCCACTAGTCCATTCCAATCCTCCACATCCTATCATAATCCATCATCCACTAGTCCATTCCAATCCTCCACATCTTATTCTAATCCATCATCCACTAACCCATTGTCATCCACTCCATCCCAAACTACAATACCATCCAATAAAATCACATTAATTAATACTCTCCAAGGACAACTAGCAAAGGAACTTGTTCAACTCCTAAATGAAAACACACTTAGGAAATCCAATCACACTGTTAATCCTACACCACCCAACCATTTGTCACCATCATGTCCTCCATTGCCTACCAATACCGAAAAACATCTTGCTATTGAAGCTTCATTATTGCCATGTCAAAATCTTGGATCTATCAAAGAAAATCATACCCTTGAGCGAAATAAAATTCCATTGCCTAAACTTGAGGATACATGTCAAAAAGAAAGTCCAAAGCATGACATCACAACTTCACTTTCATATCAAGATCGAAGTAGTCCATCTCATGATCCCATCCTTAAGTCCATCCAAGAAGTCCTTCTAGATAATCATGGCATCCAAAATACACCTATCCTTGTTCAAGAGTCTATTCACAACCATGTTCTCCAAGATACACCTATTTTTGACCAAGATCCTACCATTGAACAAGAAATCCAAAATGATCCTCTCATCGACCTTTATACCATCCATGATCAAACATTTGAAGATGATCCCATCCAAACACAAAACACCTCCATTCAACAAAATGAGACACTTGCCTCCTTTGGACACATAGATAATCAAATCAATGATATGGATAACATCAAAGAAGAGCATAAATCAACTACTATTGATCAAGTCAAAGGAGAACACAAAGAAGCTACTATGGATCAAGTCAAAGAAGAAGATACAAAATCTACGACAAATCAAATTGATATCCCAAATGATCGAGAAGAGACAAGCATGACGAATGATAAAGCCAAAACATCCTTTCAATTAGGAGTGTCCACCTTTGTCAAAGCAGGATTTCTTGTAGATGAGGAGATTCCAAGTAACAATTTTCACATACAAAATGATGGGTTAGCATCTTGTTTTCAAAATAAAAAATACCTCATCGGAAACAAAATCTGTTAGAGCATGCAGTATCAAGGAAGAGGACTAGGCCTACATAAGCAAGGCATTATAGAACCAATACAATTTTATGCAAATCTTAGACATCAAGGTCTTGGTTATTCTTCAATAAGAGAATCAAATGATGTTAGTGGTACCTCCTCAATTTTGGGGGCAACTTTATCCAATACAAACATCAAAATGGGGGCCATGAGTAGTCCTTGTCATAAGGTTGTTGCCAAAACTCCTTCCATCCACACCATAAACCATCATTCCTACATGAATAAATCTTCCATTTGGAACCAACAAAAAGAAAATTATTATAAATCCAAAATTCAATATCAAATGTCAAAGGCCATTGAATCAAACACAAATTCAAGTGGACAAATGAAGTTAAAATGGATCCCAAAGAAAAATGGATCAAACAAAGAAAATATTTCAAATCCAAAAGTCAATCAAAATATGGAGCCACAAGAAAAGAGGACTCCCACATATAGTAAATGTCCACCTCCTTTAAAATGGTCATCAAGAAAGGCATATAAAAATGTTGGCTCCAAACGCTATCCCAATCAAAATTCCAAACTCCATCACCCACCATCCCAAGTCTGGAAAATAAAAATTGCTACATCCAAATGTCCAAATAATCCTTCCATGGCTAACATCATCCATCATTCCAAAAATTATACCTCACGAATTAGTCGCATCTTGGCAACAACCCTTTATCATAAGGACTCCCATGGTACTCTATCATGATGTGTGTATTTTGATAAGGCCAACACTAGTATCAGAGAGGATCACAATGACATTGATCAGTTGTATGCAAGTGCTATGATCTTGACAAGACAATTACTCCATAAAGGTCACTATTGGCATATCATGACACCAGTATCTACATCAACACCATCAAAAGATTCAGAATAGTCAACAGTCATCCAAAATATCAAATCGATATAAAAATTCAAAAAATATGTCACCTTGATGAGAACCTAGCAAGTAGGCATCTTGTGTGACATAATCAAAAGGAAAGAAAAAAAAATAGTAAAGAGAAAAATTTCGTCCAATAGTGAAAAATTATTTTTATGGCACTTTGGATAAGTACCATGATGAAAACTTGGCAAACAGGTGTCATGTGTAAGAGAAATTATCTATGTGGATTATTA
Source organism: Sequoiadendron giganteum (assembly GCA_007115665.2). NCBI lineage: Eukaryota > Viridiplantae > Streptophyta > Pinopsida > Cupressales > Cupressaceae > Sequoiadendron > Sequoiadendron giganteum. Next base: position 391,646,566 of record CM021104.1, on the reverse strand, counting down.
CACTTGGGGGCAAGTTGTCTCATCTTCCATGCCTTTCTCATAAAACTTCCACCTATCAATATAAGCCCTATCATTTCCATCCATTCTCCCATCTACCGTGATCTTGATAAGAAATGGGGTACAAACATAAATCATGCTTTGGAAAAATTTTGGACATGTCTATCCTTTGGTCATACACTACCCATGAAATATCATGTCATTTCCTTCATAGAATTTATCCAAACCCATATCTTGGAGAAAACAAATTGTTCCTATGCAGAATAGTCCTTGGAGATCATATCCTAACTCTTCCATCCAATAATCCTCATGTCTCTTATCCTTTGCCAAAAGCAATCCATTATCTCTTCATATCTATTGTTGGACTTGGTTTCCCTTGTTATTGGTTTAAGGATTATAACTCACTTATCCAAGTGCCCTCCATAATCCCATCTAGTCCTAGGGTTAGTCATTCCAAATGCAATGAATCTAATCCATACAATCTTGCTATGCAACCTAGCACATCATCCAAAACATTCCTCGAATTTATTCCTAGCCTTGCTGCAAACTTTGATCCTTTAGTCGCATAATCATCATCCTCATGGTTTTTATGAGATGTGTCCTTCCCCTATCAAACAACATTGTCATCATCATCATCACCTATCAATTGGTTTTCAGCTTGACTAGGGGCAAGATCATGTTTGTCCTTGGATTCGTGTGCATTCCTTCCTGGTTGATTGTGGGTATCTTTCACATGCATTTTTCATGATCACTATAGTTATCATCCATAATAAAGTCTCATTCATCCATAATAAAGCTTCGTCGTCCTTCCCACGGTTTGAAGATCACCGAAATTTAGCATCCTTCACTTTCATATCCACCTATCACATTCGCCACTTCCCCCCGCACATAATAAATTGGTCCTATACCTGACTGGGGGAAATTCCTTAAATTGCATATTCATTGGGAAATAATACATGGTATCAGCCTTGAAAATATCATAAAAATCATAAAATGTCCTGAAAAAATAAAAAAAAAACCATAAAATGTCTTGAAAAATCCAAAAAAACCATAAAATGTCCTGAAAAATCCAAAAAAATCAAAACATTTCAAAATCCAAAAAAAAATCAAAACATTTCCAAATCCAAGTCATAAAATCCTCAAAATCCAAAAACATTAGAAAAATTCAAAACTCCTGAAAAACAGATTCTGACTCTAGGTTTGAGTCTGAATCAGTTTGGTTAGAGTGGTTGAACTACGTTGCCTCTGCGCATTTTCTACGTAGGCAAGGCTCATCTTAAATGAGCCCACGAGGCATTAGGTCAATCCCTTTAGGTTGTCTAAATAACATCATGACCCAGTATTTTGTCGAATAAGACAAAGTCAAGTCGTGTCAAACTACGAGGTCTCTGTGCACTACTACGTAGGCAAGGCCATCTATCGATGAGCCCCTAAGGCCCCCTAGGTCAAGTCCTTTAGGGTTCATCGAGTTGGGTCACGCCTTTGGTCTGAAAGAAATCATCATTCAAACTACTTCAAGAAACAACAAACAAATTAAATCTTTCATCAATCAATTATCTTATCATCAACTCAATCAGGTCACTAGTCTTATATCGAAATGGGGCATTATGTCGTTTGTCTCATTTAGTCTTATCTCTTGTCTTTTATCAGGATACATCCTTCCTGGGATTAGACTTTCTCAACCTTGACATTTACCTTAAGTAGGATGTGTCCTTGCAGTTAGGTGTCATGTCAACACTTGTCACTTGGTCAACTTTATCAAATGTGTCCTCTCCCTAAATAGGATGTGTCCTTCCTATGGTTGGGTATTGTCACATCACTTGGTCATATTCACCAAATATTTTTCAAACAATCAAGCAATCTTGTCAACTTTGTCAATCAATCTTTCCTTAATCAGGATGTGTCCTTCCTAAAACCGAGCATTATCATTATCAATCAACTTTGTCACACCACTCAATCTTATCAACTTGGTCAATCAATCTTGCCTTCATCAAGATGTGTGCTTCCTGAGGCTAGGTGTGGTCAATCAAATCAATTTATCAATCCTTATCAACCTATCAATCAACTCAATCATCTTGGTCAACCTAATCAATCAACCAAACAATCATCATTATCACTAGAAAACACTCTCTTGGCAAACACTTTGTTGGTTTGGATTTTCTTATCTTTTTGATTGGTTTTGGGTCATGTTACTAGTCTCCTCAAGGATGTCCTATCAATGGATTTAGAGGGATGATGATGAATCATGGCCTCTTTTCTTTGTTTGCTGCCTGTGGTTTATCTTGGCAAAAAGATTGGGACAATCGGGTCCCTAGTATGAGTTGGGGCATTCCTTGTCTTTTTTTTTTGATTGTTTGTCTCTCCCAAATGGTCACCTTGTACACCTTGGTTTATGTCATACTATGGTGTTTGTGGTCCATTTGTGAAAATTTTGATGCCCAATGATGATAAATATAACAATGTAAGCGTGAAAGTTGGTTCCCTTATCATTTCATGTCTATCTTCTTTCCCCTTTTCACGGTAACATCCCATCTCCCTTATTTTTTTCCATGCTAACATCCATCTCCTTCATGCTAAAATTTCTTCCATCTTTCATCCTCTAGTCTTCTCTTCCATTTCAAGAGCACATTCATATTCTTTGAACCCACATGTCCTCTTGAGGGGGCATACCGCGACCCTCTTGGTCACCCTTCCCCTTTCTCTTTACACTGAGGCATATTTCAGAATTAAATTTCTTTGACACAACGCGATGAACTACATTATGTCAAAGAGGGGCAAAATGTAGACATTGAAAAATTTCCTAAAGTCTACAAGCAACATTTTTCCTTAGTCATCATCTTTCAATGATTGAATAATTTTAATTATTCTATTATGTTCGATCATATTCCTTTATTAATTAAATATTTTTTAAATTATTTAATTGATTCACCTTCTCATTTCTATCTTGATCAATTAAAATTATTTAATTGCGTCACTAATACCCCTTTCTTCAATAATTAAATAAATCATTATTTATTTAATTATTTATCTTTTATCACATGTCTATAGTCAGATAATAATTATTATTTGACCTTTTATTTTTATATAATTAAATAATTAACAAAATTATTTAACTATATGTCATTCTTCTCCTTTAAATAATTGATCCTCATCAATTATCCATATTTAATTTATATCTCCTCCTTTAATTAAATTTATGAATTTAATTAAATCTCCTTTTTCATTTCCTCCAAATAAATGATTTAAAATAAATTATTTATTTGCCACTTGTCATCCCCTTCCATTTTCGAATAAATCTCTATTTTGGTCAAAGATCCTCTGTCATTATTTCATGTCATAGTCTGCATGTCCTGCATGTCTGTCATAGCCGTCAAGTGTCATAGCCATCAGTGTCATATCTTTTCCATGCATAGCATATTCTGGTTGCATCAATTCTCAACCGTAGATCTTGGCATCTTTCTAGAAACTTGATCTTGGCCATCCATTTCGTAACTTCCCTCTCATGAATCTTCATCCATCGATCTTAGAATCTTTCTAGAAGATCAATCTCTTCCGTCCATTCAAATGGTTGTCTATAAAAGAAACCCTTCCCCTCCATTTTCAATTTAACAGCTAATTATCTCCAACTTTCTTGCTTACTATTTATAGGTATTTGCACAACTTCAACAACAAATCTGAGGGCAATATTGGCATAAGAAGAAATAGGAGAGACAAGAGAAATAAGCAACTTCAAAGGGGAGTGCTTTATTTCATTTGCTTTCATTTTGATTGCTCTCTTTGTTTGTATTCTCTTGTTTAGATTGGGATAATAGTTTAGAAGTGTTGGCTATCACTTAATCTATACTATTTGATTTTCCCCATCTTACATTTCTTCTATCCTTCATCCTTTAGTCTTATCTTCCATTTCAAGAGCACATTCATGTTCTTTGAACCTGCATGTCCTCTCGAGGGGGCATACGACAACCCTCTTGGTCATCCTTCCCCTTTCTCTTTACACTGGGGCATATTTCATAATTAAATTTCTTTGACACAATGCGATGAACTACATTATGTCAAAGAGGGGCAAAATGTAGACACTGAAAAATGTCCTAAGTCTATGAGCATCATTTTTCCTAGTCATCATCTTTCAATAATTGAATAATTTTAATTATTCTATTATGTTCGATCATATTCCTTTATTAATTAAATAGTTTTTAATTATTTAATTGATTCATCTTCTCATTTCTATCTTGATCAATTAAAATTATTTAATTGCATCACTAATACCCCTTTCTTCAATAATTAAATAAATCATTATTTATTTAATTATTTATCTTTTATCACATGTCTATAGTCAGATAATAATAATTATTTGACCTTTTATTTTTCTATAATTAAATAATTAACGAAATTATTTAATTATGTGTCATTCTTCTCCTTTAAATAATTGATCCTAATCAATTATCCATATTTAATTTATATCTCCTCCTTTAATTAAATTTATGAACTTAATTAAATATCCTTTTTCATTTCCTCCAAATAAATGATTTAAAATAAATTATTTATTTTCCACTTGTCCTTCTCCTCCATTTTCGAATAAATAATTTAAAATAAATTATTTATTTGCCACTTGTCATCCCCTTCCATTTTCGAATAAATCTCTATTTTGGTCAAAGATCCTCTGTCATTATTTCATGTCATAGTCTACATGTCCTGCATGTCTGTCATAGCCGTCGGCGTCATATCTTTTCCATGCATGGCATATTCTAGTTGCATCAATTCTCAACCATAGATCTTGGCATCTTTCTAGAAACTTGATCTTGGCCATCCATTTCATAACTTCCCTCTCATGAATCCTCATCCGTTGATCTTAGAATCTTTCTAGAAGATCAATCTCGTCCGTCCATTCAAATGGTTGTCTATAAAAGCAACCCTTCCCTTCCATTTTCAATTTAACAGCTAATTATCTCCAACTTTCTTGCTTACTATTTGCAGGTATTTGCACAACTTCAACAACAAATCTGAGGGCAATATTGGCATAAGAAGAAATAGGAGAGACAAGAGAAATAATCAACTTCAAAGGGGAGTGCTTTATTCATTTGATTTCATTTTGATTGCTCTCTTTGTTTGTATTCTCTTGTTTAGATTGGGATAATAGTTTAGAAGTGTTGGCTATCACTTAATCTATACTATTTGATTTTCCCCATCTTACATTTCTTTTGGGACAATCAGGTCCCTAGTATGAGCTGGGGCATTCCTTGTTTTTTTTTATTGTTTGTCTCTCCCAAATGGTCACCTTGCACACCTTGTTTTATGTCATACCATGGTATTTGTGGTCCATTTGTGACATTTTTGATGCCCAATGATGATAAATATAACAATGTAAGCGTGAAAGTTGGTTCCCTTATCATTTCATTTCTATATTTTTTTCCCCTTTTCATGCTAACACCCCATCTCCCTTATTTTTTCCATGCTAACATCCATCTCCTTCATGCTATCATTTTTTCCATCTTTCATCCTCTAGTCTTCTCTTCCATTTCGAGAGCACATTCATATTCTTTGAACCCGCATATCCTCTCGAGGGGGCATACTGTGACCCTCTTGGTCACCCTTCCCCTTTCTCTTTACATTGGGGCATATTTCAAAATTAAATTTCTTTGACACAACGTGATGAACTACATTATGTCAAAGAGGGGCAAAATGTAGACACTGAAAAATGTCCTAAAGTCTACAAGCAACATTTTTCCTTAGTCATCATTCTCTAATAATTAAATAATTTTAATTATTTAATTATTCTTGATCATATTCCTTTATTAATTAAATGATTTTTTAATTATTTAATTAATTCACTTTCTAATATTTATTCTATCCTGATCAATTAAAATAAATTAATTGCGTCACTAATACCCCTTTCTTCAATAATTAGATAAATCATTATTTATTTAATTAAATATATTTCATCACATGTCCATAGTTAGATAATTATTATTATTTGACCTTTTATTCTTCTATAATTAAATAATTGATGAAATTATTTAATTATGTGTCATTCTTCTCCTTTAAATAATTGATCCAAATGAATTATCCATATTCAATTTATGTTTCTTCCTTTAATTAAATTTATGAATTTAATTAAATTTCCTTTTTCATTTCCTCCAAATAAATAATTTAAAATAAATAATTTATTTGCCACTTGTCATCCTCTTCCATTTTCGAATAAATAATTTAAAATAAATTATTTATCCCTCTATTTTGGTCAAAGATCCCTTGTCATTATTTCATGTCATAGTAGGCATGTCCTGCATGTCTGTCATAGCCGTCAAGTGTCATAGCCATCAACGTCATATCTTTTCCATGCATGACATATTCTGGTTGCATCAATTCTCAACCGTAGATCTTGGCATCTTTCTAGAAACTCGATCTTGGCCATCCATTTCGTAACTTCCCTCTCATGAATCCTCATCCGTTGATCTTAGAATCTTTCTGGAAGATCAATCTCGTTCATCCATTCGAATGGTTGTCTATAAAAGAAACCCTTCCCCTCCATTTTCAATTTAACAACTAATTATCTCCAACTTTCTTGCTTACTATTTGTAGGTATTTGCGCAACTTCAACAACAAATATGAGGGCAATATTGGCATAAGAAGAAATAGGAGAGACAAGAGAAATAATCAACTTCAAATGGGAGTGCTTTATTTCATTTGCTTTCATTTTGATTGCTCTCTTTGTTTGTATTCTCTTGTTTAGATTGGGATAATAGTTTAAAAGTGTTGGTTGTCACTTAATCTATACTATTTGATTTTCCCCATCTTACAATTGCAATTGATTTCGTCTATTTTCATTAAGTTTGGAGTGATTTAGAGCAATTTTACTATAAACAACCAAAAAACCCTAGTTAGGGTGGGTTGATTGAATAAAAATATTTTTTGGCCCATTCCACCAATAAAAAGGCCTCATAATCAGTGGAATGGATGTAGGTAGGATTTTTTTAGTGTTTTTAGTGTTTGTAAGAGTAGGGGATGGAGTTGGGGGCATATTTGATGAAGCCCTAGCCTAATATCATCATGTATTAGGCTTAGGAGTGAAGTAGACTTAGGGTTTTGTGGAAAGGTCATTTGGAAATTATTCCAATTGCTGGAAATTTTTTATTCAAACCCCATGTGGCATGATTGAAGCCTTGGAATGAAGATTTGAAGCCTAAAGATAGAAAACTCCATTGTTTCCTTGTTGTTCAAGACTAATTAGGCCTAATTTGAGCGGTAGCAGTCCAAAATTGAGGTCTTCATTACAAAGAAATCCCATCTGCAAATTTGATATGCTGTCAAGTGGCATAAAGGGTATTTGGAAAGGTGTTCATATTCTAGATTTTTGGTCTACCCCGTAATTTATGTTGGAAAACCTTTTTTTGAAGTACTACTAGGGGAATTGAGGAATTGTGGAGGAGACCTACCAATTTAGGGTTCTAGAATTGCAAAGTTTGATTGGCTGAGTTAGTGTTGAGGATATCCACCTTGATCTACATCATATCCTATATCTACTTTGCATATCAATTTTCAAATTCATTAAAAATCCCCAATAAAAAGTATTGAAAGCTTTCTCATTCTGAAAACTTTTCATATGTTGTTTAATTTGTGGGGCTACCAGAGTGAATTTGTCCCATTTTTTACCCTTAAAACTAGGTAGCTCATTTAAAAAGAGGAAATTAAGGCATATAATCAAGGAACCAAACATGAAATTATAATTGATTTCTTTTATTTTCCTTGGGTTCTCCATTAGCTTCTCTCTTAATAGCTAACATAGATCAAATTTGGTGGTGTGAATTACAGTGGGTCTGACCCCTCTCTATTTGTGAAGTATATTTTATATGCAATCCCAATTGATGCATACCAACCGTCAATATCAATGATATCATTAACCGTTAGGGCTCTCTTATCAAATTTACCACCAATGAGCTCCATAATTGTTTCATTCTTCACAGATTTTAGCATCAGGATTGGTCCAGAGGCACAAAGACTAGTAACTATCCTAATTGTAACTTTTTGATCATATAGGGTTTGTTAAGCCAGATGAAATCCACATGAATACAACTCAAGATAATTCTTACGCATTCCTTTCTTTCACAAAAGTCTAGAAAACCTTCTAGATTTCCAACCCTTTTGTAACAATATTCATATACTCTATCTTGTATACACAATTATCATTTAGCATCTCATGTTTTACTGATTCAAAAAAAGAGGTATGTTAAATTTCATTCAATTGGGAAAGGTTGTAATCCTTATATCCTCGCAATACAAATCCGCTAGAAATTTTTAAAATGTACCATATTTTTCCACCTTCATTGATTTGAAAATAAACTTATTGTATTTGGGCCTTAGCCTCTCAACAACATCAATGGCAATTGGTGTAGCCATGATAACATTTTCTGATACTACGTTTTTACAAGAAAAACCAGATAAATACCTTTGAAAATTGTTGTTAGGGTTTGCACGTAATGCACTAAAATTCTTATTCTCTTCCTTGGCACTTGCATACACTTGATATCCTTTGAATGAGATCAATTTTTATTAAATAGAAACTAAATATGCCACACACCAACCCTAGTTACTCTACAATAAATGTATTTATTTGTTCTTGACACTTAGCAACCTTTTACTATTTGAGATATCACAGATATTTATGATAATCCAACAATATTATGGAGAATGTGTATTTTCTCTAGAATTTTGAGTAGACAAAACCATACCATCACTAACCATTATGCTAAATATTTCAACATATCATTCTTTACAAGGGTAAAAAAATATTTGCAATTGAAAATCCCCCTAAGCTAATAATTTATTTTTAGTTATCAGATGATTCATCTGCACCATGTTGAGGTATAGATTTATTATTTACTTCACTTTATTCCTTATTCTACCATAATTTGTTCATTTCCTTCTTTTGATGACCAATTTTAGACTTATTTTGAGGGGAAAAAGACCTTGCAATATTTCCTTTACAAAATCTTTCAATGTGTCTTGGTTTATTCCAATTGTAGTAGATGATACTAGCTTGCAGAGAAAAATTACTTCTTCTCACATTGGATCTACAATCTATAGCCCTATGACCAAACTTGTTGCATGTGTAGCAATAGTCATAGAAGGACTAAGAGGTCATAACATTACTATTCCTTATCAGTTTACTTCTCCATTCAATAGCCTTATGACTAAATTTCTTGCAAACATAGTAGTAACCATGGAATGAATTAGAGTTCATAGCATTGTACCTTGGAGGCCTAAATGAATTTTGATTCATTTTTCTTCTACATTCAACAATCTTATGAAAAAACTTGTTACAAGTATAGAAATTACCATTCAACCTAGTAGGAGCAGTTTGTTTAGGAGTAAGATTTCTGAAGTTCTTCTTTTTGTTTCGGACAAGAGTGAATCCATATTCTTTCTTATTGTCATGATTTATATTTATATATTTAGATATTTAGAGGATGATTCCTTATGATTTTCAATGCAAGCTTTCTCCTCCCTTGTTTTAGACTGTCCTTTTGATTTGAAATTATCATATAGATTTGTAGATGCATTGATCATGGGACTTTTCCCTTTTCAAAGCCCGAACTAGATTTCTATTTTGATGGTTTTTGAGAGTTAATTAACTCATCAAGAATTTTGGAGCCTCCTCTTAGTTTTAGACATTTATTAATTATCTATTTTTCCTTTTGAAGTTATTTTCTACGAGATACAATCTCTTCCTCAAGTTTTAAACATTCAACAGTTTTATCATTTAGCTTGGTATTTAGACAATCTTCAATCATTTTTCTTTCTTCAACCTTAACTTTCAAACTAGAGATCACAAATTCTACTTCCTTGAGTTTTATTTCATATCCATTTTCTCCTTCCATTTGAGCTTTCAATTTTCCAATTTTTTTTGTTGATTCTTTAGCTTTTTCCTTTAATTTGTGAATTCTCTTTTTATTTTTCCATCATACACTCATATTTGAAATTTTGCAATCTTCCTCCATCCAGATCTTCAAGAGAATATGATTATTCTCCTTCAAATTCAACTTCACAATCATCTATATTGATGTCCCAACCTTTAGGTTCCATTACTTCTAGATTTGGCTATGGAATGGATATATCACTAATCTTTGCTACATACCCCATGTGTTCAAGTGCATGATCTACCTTAGCTATTAAGTTTCTCAAATGTACTTGGCTCTAATACCAATTGTTGAACATGATGACACCTTAAAATTTTGCAAATTTGAAGTGTCCCTATTGAAATTTTTGCCTTTGCACTCTCAGAAGTGCACCTGAGAAATCTACCCAAGTGACCTACTTTTGAAGGTCATAACTCGGAGCCTGTTGATTTTCATGCAAAATCCCTTGGTGGACCCACTCATGTGACATATGTAAATATGTATGTCAGTTTTAAGCTTCCTATGATGAGTTTTGACAGTGTTTTGAAGAGTGAAGCTGGAGGGTTCTGACACTGTTTTGTTGTTTCATAACTTTTAATTCTACAAAGTGGCCTCCTGTTCGAGCTGATATTTCACAGTTGGATAATTTTCATGAAAAAAATATTGTTGCTCTCCATTCTCCCCACATTCATATGCTCCCCTATTAGTTTTCAGAGCCTCATGATCTGATTTTCTATTTTTTTGAGATCAAAAGAAAATGCAGTTTGTTTAGTTTTACATCTACATTTTTTAGTGTTTCAAGGTGGTCAACTTTGACCCCTAATATCTCGAGAAGAATAATGATTCAAGAAAAAGTCTCTTGCACACATACTCAGTGTATCCAAATGAGCTAATTTTTTCATTGGTAGCTCCTCAGAAGTTGATTTGGTATTTTTCAAAGTGGCAACTGGGTGAGCTTTAATTGGTTCTGAAAAGGTGCAAATGCAGAAAAGTTTGAGTAAACAACTTTGTTAATTAATATCTTTCACCTCGGGATCTCTGTTTTTGAACTGTCTTTTGAAATCCATTATTGGATCAAATGTGTGTATGCCTACTCAATTTCAGGGTCTGAGGATAAGTTCTAATGAATTTTCTAATTGCTTCCTGATCGTGACAAGGCCACAAATGGTGTTTTGGAAAGTTTAAAAATTTTCAATTCTAATGACAACCCATTTCTTATTTTGGTCTAAAACCTATTCAGCTCCATTTTTTATGAAAATGGAGATCATTTGATGCATTATTTTAATGCATTTCGAGTGTGGTAAACATGTCTCGGGGGTTAGTTTACAAAGGAGGTACCTAAATTATAAGGGCGGAAATGGGTTTTTTCTAAATAATTTATTATGATCCTACACAAATTTTCATGGCTCCAGGTGTCCCGGTTTTCCCACAATATTTTTTTTCAAATGGCTTGAAAGTGTAATTAGAAGTCACATTTTTCTTAAAGTTGCAAATGTTAATATTTAAAATATTTTGAATATTTTAAATATTATGAAAATGAAAAGGGGAAAATATAAAATATATTTCAAATGTTTTTGGGACAAGCAAGTTTTATTCTTAGCTCTGATTGGTCTAGAGGCGGCTTTCACGACTTTCATGGTTGCACAGAAAAACTCATGCATGTGGCTGGAAATCTCTATCTTTCCCATTTGTTTTCAGAAATGCAATTCTTTCCAATGACGATGCCTTGATATGACAGGTTTATTTAATTTTTTCCTTGGCTTTGGTAAAATTTTGTGGTTGTATGACAAAGCTCTTGGGCTCTTATTTCCTATCGTGGGAAGGATTCTCCATTTCCTGAATGAATCGGCGACGAGCGATAGCTTTTCATTTCCATCGCTGCCCCTTTAACCATCACCGGTTCGTTCCTTCATTTCCTTCACCAACGTGCGATGAAGTGGTGGCCTTCCTTTCCTCATTGTTGGCTTGTTAACTATCGTGTGTTGGCTTCTCCATTTCTTGAATGAACGAGCGATGCCTAATAAGCTTGCTGGGAAAAGGGTTTTGTGGGTCCCAAGAAGAAATGGAAGGTATGGGTATTATTTTATTTGCCTGATAAAATAAATTGTATCCTTCATGGTAAAAGAGAAAAACATGGAGTTGCATAGCATCGCTGGCCTTCCCACTATCGTTGGTTGGGCTTTCTATTTTCCAATGCAATCGGTGATGTCCAATGGTTGGAGAAATTTTGGTGGGCTCGGTAAATATGGTGAAGGCAAAACATTTAGGAAATTAAAATGTTTTCCGGTAAGATGAAAGAGATAATGCAGAGTTTTATTTTTTAACACCATTTATTTTAAGGTGTAAAATGAAAGTAGGAAGGCAAGATATTTTGAGTGGAGGTATAAAGTAAAAAACTGGTAAATTTTATTTGCCCATAATATTTTCACCAGTAAGATGAGAGTTTAAATATTGATGTGTATATTTTTGAAAAAGCATGGCTGAAATTAATTTTTTCTAGGGAGATTTTATATAGACAAATATTTAAATGAAGTGTTCAAAATATTATGTGCACGAGCAAAGGGCACACGTGAGAATATTATGCAGCAAGGAGGAACTCGAAAATTTTAAAGGCTCTATTATAAAAGTGGGAAAATTTTATTGGCTGGGAATTGAAATTATAACGTGCAACAAATAAAAGGTAGAAATAAAGAGTTTTCACTGGAGTAGATATTTTTCAAAACTATAGGGGAGTTGAGTGAAATATTTTCACGAGAAATTATTTTTCCAATGTTGGGGAAATATTAAGTGGAAAAGTGGCTTGTTAAGGAAGAGAGAAGGGAGAGGCTTTTCAATTTCTATTGTTGATGGATGCAGAAGGAAGCTACCAAGTGTCTTCTACAAATTAATTTTAGGGCTTCTCCTATTTCTTCTTTCTTTTTTATCTTCTCTTCTTTTTCATTGTAAAGGGTTTCCTTCTTGAGTCCTAATTGGTATGGGTGAGTAGCTAAGCTCAAAAAAATGCATATTGTAAACAATGATGATAAATAGAGCAGTAAATTGTCTTGGGTCAGAATCATGTTTGTAATGATTTTAAAATGGTTTTACAAAAGCCACAGATTATGAGAACAAATCTTAGTTCCAAGATATATACTCTCCTTTGTAATTTTCTTGCAGATTATGAATAAAAGGGTTAATGATCTTTATGTTTTTCTTCAATTGTTTTGATTGAATGTGTGGGTGTGTTTTAGCTTCAATTCAAGGAATTGATTAAATGCTTAAATGAAGTCACAGTTCTGTGAGGAAATGGCATAGGATTTAGTAAGAATTTGTATCTTAGATGCAGTGAGTTGAATACTACAAGGTAGTATGACAATAGTCCACCAATTTTTGAGATAAATGACTATTGTATTACTGGTTGTTGCTAATTTAACTTTGTTATCCCAACTGATGAAGCATTGGTCTCTTTATTATGTTATTTTATAGATATTTGAGTTAGTGAAGTGTTTGAATAGGGATTTGGAATGAGAATGAAGATTATTAAATACTTTCAGTTACAATCATAAGTCCCACTTAATTTCTAGCAATAGATGATGGTTTATTTAAAGGTCATCCAAACCTTTAATTAATTGTTTCTATTTGCAGTAAGTAGGAATAGATTTGTGTGTGGAATTTTTCTTGAGGCATTGAATAGCAAATGAACACAATAGAGAATAACCTCCTTGGTCCCACAGAGCCTAAAGTGTAGGGGTAAAAGCGTAAAAGCCTTTACCTATTATTTGGCTACTAATTTTGATGATTCTTCAACATAAAGGTTATCTACCTCTTAGAGAATTTCAAGGTTCAGCTGGAAAAAACACCAACATAACACAATGCACTACTAAGTGGGGTTGAATTAACATATATTAAAACGACCATTCCCATTTTTATATTAAACATCACATCACATAAACTAAAAGAAGAATAGAAAAGAAAACATGCACCATACAAGGACACCAATATTTTTTACGTGGAAAAACTAATTTGGGTAAAACCACAGTGAGAGTTAACTCACAATATATGAATCTCACTTCTTACAAAGATTACAATGTTGTTTAAGGCTCATTGATTATGGAATTGCAAACTAATGTGCACAACCTTAGGGAAAGATACAAAGGACCTGATGAGACTCACTATCTCAAAATAAGATACATGAAATTTATAATGAGAAATATGAGTATGAACTATTATGAAGAAGCATACAACATATGTTGATGTTGTAGTCCATTTTTTGCATAATTATCCCTTCACACTGACTTTGCACACATAATTTTCAACATAATTCCCAATCACACTTTCTTCACATTCAAATCCTTCATAAATAAATTTTATCTTCTATATATATCCTCCACAACAATAAAAAACCTTAATTAGGTCTTATCCAAGATAAAATTTTAGAAGAAACATTTGATATCACATTGGTCAGCTCCAAACATATATAATATTATAAGAAAAATAATTGTAGATTAACACACAACATTATATGACCCAAAAAAATTATAACACATTCACAAAGGCAAGATTGATTAATCAAGATCAACCACAGATGAAGGAAATAAGTTTGTTATCCAAAATAATGACAACACCACCAAAACTACCATTTTTTCACCTTTACACCATCAGGTAGAGATCAAAAACATCATGCAGACCAAGATGTGAATAATGTAGTTTATGCACAATATCTCCTCAACCTTTTTCTAAATTTTTTTATCATCATATGCTGGTGCAAGAGGAGAAATATATCTGACTAATGAAATATAGCATCCCAAAACCATTGTACAATTTTTTTCATATGAAAACTAATCTTTTGAACCACCAAAACACCTTAGACTTACAAGGAATAATCCATATAACACTGTGAACATATCACCAAATCTTCCTAGTCATATCTATCTTATGGAAGGAATGTAAAGCATTTCAATAGTCCCTTATCAACTCTTTATACTATCATAGCAAAAACCAAAACAATGCCATTTTATAACTTTCACTGTAGAAGGTGTGATGAGTTGAATCCTTGGATATAACAACTTCACATCTTGACCACTTTATCTTATGAACCACAAGGAAAAAGCTTGGACTATGGAGGGATGCAGTCCAAATTACTATTACTCAGTCTCAAAGTATACACTGTAAATTCCTTAGTAGGATTTTTGTAATTTATCTCAATGTGTGGTGCACCAAAAAGGAATTATATCAATGTAGACATGTTTTAAACATATCAAAACTTGTGTACCCACCTACACAACATACTTAGACACCACAATGAATACCATTTAACCTTATACAACACTACTAATATATAATCTACATACCAAGAATCTCCAGAGTATGTATATTCTTCAACATACACCTTTGGCATCAATGACAACACATTCTAATTTGACACCAATTACAACATATATTTCCAACATGTCCATAAATTTCTTAGTTAACATTCCAATCAATCCTCTTACACTATTCCATACAATCAGTTACCTAAAATCATGTAGTCACTTAATTGACCATAAATTCTATGTCTTTGATCTTTTCAATCTCTCCTTTGATATTTGTCACTAAATATCTATAAATTGAACCATCCTATCATTCATTATTCATCTTAGATCATGTAGAGAAAGCATACTTGAATTGTTATAGTACTTTATTGCTATTGTGATACCAAAAATATGAGAGCAAGGACTCCTTATACTATTCTCCAAGGTGAATAGAGGAGAACAATAGATCTATTCTAGGGTAATATGTGTATAGGTTTGCATTCATTTTGATAGAATTTTCTTTATTTTCTTTATTGGTGTGATCTTTTAATTGTGATTTATTTTGATTATTGCTTATCTTTAAGTTCCACAATTGAATTTATAGGTCACATTTTGGCACGCTTGGTGGGACAAATTTTTCCTTAATTTCAACTCATTTTAATGAGTTTATGTGATTTTCAAAGTTACAAGATCATTTGATGCAATTTTTTCTAGAACTGTGCAACTAGTTGAAACCTAGGTGTAACTGTGGCACACATATGCTTAATAGAATGACACATTTGTGGCTGGAAATGGTGCATCTATAGCTTATATGGGTGCAATTATTTCTATTTTATTTTATGTGATTTTCAAAGTTTTGTGTGTTAGATACCTGTTTGTTAAGCTCAATTTTGAAGTTTTCTCACACTTGACTACTAATTTAACCCCTCATAGTAGGTTTTTTAGCTCAATTTTTCATTTTTTGTGTTTTTGTGTAGAGTGGCAAAATTTAAGATTTTTTTGGTGTATCTATGTAGAATATAAGCACATATGTATCTTTGGTTAGTGTATTTTTTTCTCAGAACTAGGAATCTAATAGAGAAGGTATAATCTACTTTTTATCAGTTTTCAGTTACTTTGGCATAATTTTTTGTTGAATTTTAGGTTTATTGATCTAATTGTTGAGAAACTTGTGGATTTCATTAGATTGAAGACCAAAAACATAAACTAATAATGTTATTTATTGTAGGGATCATTGTGTTTAATTTTTATAGATTGGGAACACCTCAATTTCATAAGGTAAATGAACATTGTTTGTTGCCTAGTAAGTCCTTAGGTATGTATTATCTCTCCTTGCACCTGATTTAAACTCAGAGATTAAAAATACCTTAGAATTTGTATTCTATTTTTTTATCCCAATATTTGATTGTCTACATATGCTCATCCCTCGGGACTCCAAACAATGATCTTGGGAATCATAAACATACTTTTTGTTTGACTATAGTAGGAGGCTTGCTAGGGGATTTTATCACCCTAATGACAACCTCAAACATGTTTATTGGTGGGGTATAAAATATGGGAGAATAAAAAATTTATCCCAATGTGTGGACAGTGTCCTTTAAGCCAAGCCTTGCTATCATTCATCCATCACGACATGTATAGGTGAAGTGAGTGGAGGAGACCCCTCTAATCTCAAGCATCCCAAATGGTCTCACTATTCACAGAATCATTATGTACCATATTTATTTAGAAGTTTGTAAAACCTTTGACCATTGGTTTAGTGTGGTGTAGAGTATAGTATCATGCTTGAAGTTGCCATCTACTCTTCTCTTCTTCAGGTGATGTATACTCCTTTTTAGGACCTCATCCTTCCAAGGTAAGGGGTTTTAAGATGGTACATGAACTTAGCATATCCTATTTGTTGATGGTGTTTTTTGCACAGCAACAACTCAGATAGAATATGATATCCTATCTTTCTTGAAAGGTAAATCTCTATGAGCAAAGAGAGAACCCCAAGGTCTCTAATGTCAAGTCTTGAAAATATAGTGAAACAACTCAGAGATAATGTGAATATTATTGGTAATCACAAAGGGACCTTACAAATAAATATTGGATCTTTAAACTTATCATATTTTGCAATATATTGATACTCAAATTCCTAAATCTAACCCAAATAATAAAAGAAATAGCAAAAGATAAGAGTTTAAGAGAGATCCTAAGATTAAAATTACTCCTAAAACCAATCACAACAATGATGAACGCTACAAATAGACATATCTCCAACAAAACCAATCTCTGCTTAATCAAGGACAAGTCTACAACTCTACAGAAATGGTGCAATCTTATGAGGAAACTGGAGATTCTTAGACTATGAACATTCATCCACATACCTAGTAAATGGCGCAATGTAAACAAGCATCCACAGTTGAAATTAGCACAAAATAAGGCCCAAACTAACTTTACACAACAAATTACAATCAACAAATTGCTAAAAGTATGGACTGGCGATCGATCAACATCATTAACATTTCACTATTATCATGAAAGATCTGAAAATTAACACCTAACATCTAACTTGCATTCAAGATTTCAAAAGCAATTTGAAAAGATAGAATAACAAGAACCATGCAAGATAAATCAATCCAAGAGAGGCCACCAAAGCACAATGTCCTCAATTGTATTGAATTCATCCAACAGTAGCAACAATTCTAGTATCTTGTATTACAACACTTGCTTCGAAATAAAACTAACTTCTAATTATAGCTTTCAGTTGTATTGCCTAACTTGCTTCCCAAAATATAATCTTCTATTCATTACAAATGAGGAAAAATGTGATACTTATAGAGATTACATCATATGTCCACCCAAGTTAGGGTTACAAATAAGGTCGGCCACAAAACAGGTCGGCCAAAGAAAAGAAAACTCTCAAAATAAAACATAATACTGCATTAAATGCTCAAGATTCTTTTCCAGGTCGACCTAGGATCTCTACATAACTTGGTCCAATGCATGTGAATGCTAGAAAAGATATAAGGGGAAGCATAAATTCTGAGGCATTCATTCATTGGCCAACCCTTTATCTTTTTCTTGACCTAATTTACCTTAAGGAAAATCGCCTCTAGGTCGGCCAAAGGTATGGTATTTAATATTTTGAATCTTCTATCAAGAGATTTAATTTATTCCCTTGATTTCCTGACGACCTCATGCCACTCCACCTTTAGGGTTTTATATTTCTCCATAACAACATTATAGGTGGATGCATCATCCAGATGATGACCTATGATTGGACCATCATCCATCAGAGTAGAAACCTCATGCCACCATTTTTTCAATTGTTCAAAGCTCAGATGCTTTAGTGTAAACTTCTTTCTTCCTGTCATGATCTCGAAGAATGGAATACAATTGCCAAAAATATCCTTCAATGTATTCCCTATCTGCTACCCCTATTTGTGCATCTTCAAAAAAAAATTTATATTGATTTGTAATCATTCATACCATTCCCGGGGTTCTGAAACCTTTGAAGAAGGTAGGATATCATCACTCACCAGCTTCTCCTCTATATAATCCATGATTATCCTCAACTTTTGTAGGAGGGGGTCTGTATCAGTTTTATCTTGCCAACACATTTTGCAGTCAGTCAAAGGATCTATGTGCATCATCACAAGTGAACAAAATGTCCTCAATTATTTTTAGCTTGATCCTTTTTGCCTCTAATATGGAAGATCCTTCCACACTAGGATCTACCTATTTACTCTTGGTCTTACCAGCAAATGCCTTACTTGATTCAACTTGCAATCAAAAAGGTCACAATAAATATCCATTATAGCATGAGAATCCAAGTTATTCCATTACAAATAACATTCTCATCACTCAAAGAAGTCAAAACAACCATCAGAATCCCTAAGAATATCATTAAGCATCCCATCCTCAAAGTTCGGTATTTTCACCTCTTCATGAAATTTAGGCCAGAAGGGAATTTCGGGGAATTCTGAGACAAGTAGAATTTGTCGAGGGAAGCTCAACAAGCACACAAAGTTACTCAATCAGCATCCAAACCTCAAGAAACATTTGCACATATCTCTAAATGATTCAAATCAATCATACAATGCAAAATCATAAACAATTAACTCTTGCATTCCTTCAGTTCTTCATTCCTAACAAATCTTCGGGGAATTTCATTGGGGATGAAAATCCATGAAACTTAACAAAACTTGGAACATTTCGGGAAAATGAAGGAACAACAGAATTTCAGTGATTTCCCCAAGCAACGGATTTTCACAAAGTCAGTCTAATTTTCATGTTTTGTACACTCTTCGATAAAATGACCAAGCGAGGGAAATTTAGAGAAATCCTAAAGTAAAGGAAATCCCAAAATCTTTGACTTCATCAAGATTTTTCCCAAATTGAATGATCACAAATTTGGGAATTCAAGCTCGGATTCAACTCTCTTCAAATTGTTCATTGATGGATTTAACTTTCTATCTCTTCCAAGGGTGATCTAACAGTTATTGGTAATTAATTTGAGACCAAACCCTAGGGTTTCATGATGAAAATGCAATTACAGACTCATTCCACTTGCTTGCCCTATTAAATCATGGAAAATATCTTAGAATCTCAAGGGCATAGGAACCATCGAATGTGAATGGGAATCAAACACTCCAACCCTCCCACAATTTCCAATCTCATCAAATGTAAGGGATCCAGGACTGAAACCCTAGGAAAAACGAAACTACGCACAAGACCAAGCTCGAGATGAGACAAGACTAGAAATGAAGGGAATAATTGAGCCATCAAATTAACAAGGAAGGTTACCTCGATTTCAGAGGAGGCATCAAAAAGCAAAAGGAAAAAACCTAATTTAAATCACAAACCACCAACACACTGAAGTCTAGACTCAAAGCACAACCGATCATGCAAAAGAATCACTCACATTCACCAGTTGAAAGAAAAGAAATGAATACATACCATGAATGTAGAGCAAGTCAAAATAGCAGCAACGGACAATAATGATGCCAAGAAAATCACTACCAAATCCAAGAATCCATAGGTCCAGTCGCCACACCAAGTCAAGCGCTCAAGATCAAGCTCATCCAAATTCAATAAAAGAAAAAGAAATCAATCATAGCATAAAAGGCCACCCTGGAATTCATTAAACCCAATCTGTAGAAACCGTACATGAAACATAAATGCAAATAATACAACCATTCAAAACAAGTTTTGGAATCCGAGGCGGTGAAGGAATTTCAGAAAAATCTGGGGAAGACGGAATTCCTCGAGGAGTTAAAATCTCCAAAAATAGTGTGAAACCAGCCTCCGTCAGGTTTTCCAAGCAACCGAGGAATTCTGCCCAGAGAGGAAATTCTCAAAACTAGGGAAAAACCCAAAGTTTACCCCAAGACTCACAATTTTAAAGTATTACCTCAAAAGGGAGATTTTCACAAGCAAGATAAGTATCAAGGAACACTGCCAAGGAACCAGATCTAGACCAAAGAACCAAAGCACCAAAAAACCAAAATCTCATTATTTTCAGTGGGGCGTGTGTGCAAAAACTGCACAACAAATGGCAACTCCGCTGGGGAAATGCTCTAGAGCATTTCAATGACAAACTGGAAATAAGAACCCATAATCTTTGGTTTTAATCCTTACACCAAATTACATATGAATAAGGTTTCAAAATTCATAAATAAGTAAACCTTTCTTGTACCGGGGTTGAAGTGTGTGTGTATGCATTCATTTCCCTTTCCTTGGTTGCAAAAGAGACCAAACTTAGCCTGACCAGGCTACATAAAGATTTCAACTCCAAAAGAAATCTGGATAGAGCCTCGCTTCTAGTCAAGCATCCATAGCCCCGATGAGGTTATCACTATGACCCTCCCAAGCATAGCTCTATTGCCAGCTAGACATCTATAGCCCTGGTAGAGATACTACGAGATTTCATCTTTTACAAATAATAGGAGCTTTTGAACCTATCTCAACCTTCACTACTTTTTTGTGGGAGAAAGAAAAATTTGTAAAGGATTACTTCATTCTGGATAGCCATTCTTTTTTAAGTAGATAGAAACATATTCTAGATCGGGGTTCTAAGGAAGTACTACTTGATCATCCCTACCAATGTCAAGTCCTTATTGTTATCCCATGTTTATGAAAACATCTCTGGTCTAGATATTAGTTTCTTTTTTTAACTAATCTTTTTTATATCTTGGTGTTTCTGACCATCTACCTTTGCTTCATTTTTGGTATATATGACAGTAACTTCATACTTTTTTCCTTTGCCTCCCCGTTGTTGGGCCCCAATGACTAATATATGAACTGGGATACACAATTTTTAATGATTGTGCATGCTCTCACTCTTGTACATGGGGGATGGGACTTAATCATCTTACTACAAGATTTGTAAACTATTTGATCTCACCCATATGACTATCTAGTTTTTTGATTGGAATGAAGGATCAATATTCATCCCATTCACTTTCGTTTTTCCCTCTTTTTAGTTAGTAGAAGAAATAAAAAGGGAAAAATAAATCTCATATTCCAACGAATCACACGTAGAGATATAGATAACACACATAAAGCTAAAGGAATTTCGTAACTAATAGCTTTAGCAATAGCTCGGAGACCACCTAAAAAAGAATATTTATTATTTGATCCATATCCTACTATAAGCAGTCCAAGGGGAGTAATACTTGAAATGGCAATCCAAAAAAAATTTCTATACTAAGATCAATTAAAACAATGTGGCAACCAAAGTGAACTACTAAATAGCCTAAAAAAATAGGTATGACCACTACCGTTGGTCCAATAATAAATAACCAAATATCCCCCCTAGATGGAATAATATCCTCTTTTAGCAGTAGTTTGATTCCATCTGTCAAAGCTTGAATAATTCCCAAAGGACAGACGTATTCAGGTCCAATACGTTGTTGTATTCCTACAGATATTTTTCTTTCGAGCCATACAATAACTAATAATCCTATCATAATTCCCAATAGAAGGATAATTATATCAATTAGAATCCATATAAGACTAGAGATTTCTTTTGAAAATCCCACTCGAGAAAATAAATTGATAGCTTGTTCTTCAAAATCTGCTATATTAATCACCATTTTAACGATCAAACTCTCCCATAATGATATCTATACTACCCAAAATCGTCATGATATCAGCTAATTTCATCCTTTTAACCAGTTGAGGAGGAATCTACAAATTAATAAAACCAAGTGGTCGGATTTTCCATCTCCAGGGAAAAATATTATCATCTCCTATAAAAAATATTCCTAATTCACCTTTGGGAGCTTCTACTCTGACGTAATGTTCTTGTTTTGATAATTCAAAAGTAGGGGAAGGTTTTTTACTAATAAACTGAGATTCAAAATCATTCCATTGTGAATCTTTTCCCTTATTTAAATATTGAACCTCTAAATTCTCATATGGACCTCCTGGAATTACTTCTAGGGCCTATCTAATTATTTTGATAGATTCTTTCATTTCCCCGATTCGAAGCAAATAACGAGCTAACGAATCTCCTTCTTTTTTCCATTGAATTTCCCAATCCAATTCATCATAAAATTCATAATGATCCACTTTATGAAGATCCCATTGGATTCTGGAAGCTCATAGAATGGGTCTTGATAAACTCCAATCTATTGCTTCTTCTCTACTAATAATGCCTACTCCCTCCATTTGTTTCAAAAAGATAGGATTGTGTGTAATAAGCCTTTCATATTCTGTCACTTTTGGAAAGAAATAATAGAAAAAATCTAAGCATTTATATATCCAACCGTAGGGTAAATCTACAGCTACTCCTCCAATACGAAAATAATTATGCATCATTCACATGCCCGTGGCAGCTTCAAATAAATCATATATCATTTCCCTCTCTCTTAAAATATAAAAGAAAAGAGTATGCGCATGAATATCAGCCATGAAAGGTCCAAGCCATAACAAATGAGAAGCTATATGACTTAACTCTAGCATAATAACTCTGATATAGCTAGCCCTTTTAGGTATTTGAATATTTTCCAATTTTTCTAGCGCATTAACCGTTATTACCTCTGTGAACATGGTAGCTAAATAATCCCATCGTGTTGCATAGGGGAGATATTGAATAATTGTTTGGTTCTTAGCAATTTTGTGCATCCCTCTATGTAAATAACCTAATATAGGTTCACATTCAATAAAATCTTCACCATCTAGAGTAACAATAAGTTGATGAACACCATGCATTGATGGATGATGAGGACATATACTTATCATCATAAGGTCCTTCTCCGTAGCAAACATAATCATAACTCTTCCTCGATTTTTTCAAAAATCAATGAGAACAAAAGAAAGAATGACTCATTAGGATCTAGAATTTAAAAAACCACAATTGGATCTGACAATTTCATTTGAAATTAATGTGGCCCATGAATATTGAATTGACCGATTAAATTTTTATAACGAAGTCTATCTTTCTTGAATTGATAAATTAGAAGTCATTTATGTTTACCCACAATTTTCCACAAACCTCTTTGGGATGAGTAGTCTCTTCCATGCAGGTCCAAATGTTCAGTAAGTCTTTTAATTTGATTGGTTAAATAACATACTTGAAATACAACAAATCCTTTTTGTTCTCTAGGAATCAAAGAGGGGCGAACGGACAAATTTTTGATCATAAAAAAAATATTCTAAAGTTCAATATTATTTATTTAATTTAGAGTAAGAAAAAAGAATGAGATCCATTTCTTTTTGTTCATGGTCTATATATTCCTACATTTCGATCGACTTTCTCTTCGACATAGATAAATAAAATGCAACTTTCATAAAATAAAGCTACCAGCAAGATTTAATGTGGGAGTTTCTCTGGGATTATTAAAAAGAATGATGCACTTTGATCATTTTCCATTGGGAAAGCAAAAAAGGGATGATGGAATGATTTACAAATTCCCCATCTTTAAAAGAGGTCAAAGAGAAGGGTTGTAGTGGAACTCATTATAGAACCACGTCCCTTCTGCCTGACCATCCTTCCAAGTATTTCTACCCCCAAGAGATAAAAAGATTTGGATTCCTCCTCTCTAGGGTCTTAGAGAGGCGTACTCTATTTGCTAATGTTACACATCAGGGGGATCTATGGAGGGATCTACGGGGGGCCAAAATTCATCTATGGAGGGACATGTCATATCTGGCATATACTTCTCCTCCTTTGCTATGGAGGAAGGAAAACCCTCAGGTTTTCTTTTTGGTGAATTGACAGGAAATATCTTCCAATAACCATCACCGTAAAGTTCAAGCTCAGAATAAATATACTCACTCTTAACATAAGAAAGTTCTTTTGCTGCAGCCTGATATGGTTTTTTCTTCCAAACATTCTTACAATTTTTTGTTTTCGATTTAGAGGTACGCTTTTTTGGAACCGCCATAATATGGTTTTAATTTATTTATTAGTTTGATGTGAAGGACATTTGAAGAACATAAACTTTAATGCAACTCCTCCAATTAGAATTATTGAAAATTGAAATAAATAATGCATTTTCGCCTTGTTGTTCTTCTAAAACATATTTTATAATATAAACCCGAACTCTTGCCACAGTATAAATTAATAATAATTTCAATTTTTACATACGTATATACTCACGAATTTTGAGTGAATGAAAAGCCACTATGTCATTTTAATAGATTCAATTATTTCTTGTCTTAGGAATTCAAATTGGTTTAATCTTCGATTAAGTTCTAACTACTATTCATCTACAATAGTAGACTAATAATCAGTACCTAGACTGAAAAAGAGTTCCTTCTTGCTCATCTTACAAATATTTTATTAGTATTAGTATTGATCGGTTTCAATCTGGTATTTGCAGAAAAAAGATGAAAAAATGTCATCAATAAATATGAAATCGATAGGATTCCATCCCATATTCTATCATTCTTCTTTATTCATGATCTGTTGTTTTTATTTTATTCTCTTCAGAATCTAGTGGATTGGAAACTAAGAATGTGGAAAATATTGAGAATAATGATTTAATCTTCCTATGGAATTTATATACAAATATGCTTGGATCGTACCTTTCCTTCCGCTTTCAGCTTCTGTACCAATTGCATTAGGATCCTTATTTTTTCCAGAGCAACTAAGAGTGTTCGTTGTAAATGGGCTCTTATTAGCATTTTTTTGTTAAGCGTAGCTATGTTTCTTTCTTTCAATTTGTTCTTGCAACAGATTACTGACAGTCTCATCTATCGCTATTTTTGGTCCTGGGTTATCAATAATAAGTTTTCATTAGAGTTGGGCTATTTGATTGATCTGCTTATTTCCATTATGTTATTTTTACTTACAATAGTTGGAACCATGGTTATGATCTACAACAATAACTATATTTCTCATGATAAAACATATGTGAGGTTTTTTTGCCATTTCAACAGTGAAATATGAAGGAAGGTAAATTGCCCTATAGTCCTACTTTTTTGAATTATATTACTTACATAAAAAAATGATTAGATTGAATCAAATCTTGTCACTACCTATATTTGTACCTATACATATTTGGGAGCACCATTAAACGATTATTGATAATTAGTAACAACTCTTATTTACCTTAATTCATTTTGTAAAATGAATAGCTCCAAATTATCTTATCCTAAGAATTGCCCATGACCTTGGAATCAACAGAATTATTTGGATAGTAAGACAAATAGAATCCAATATTTATTTATAAAAATTGGAATCTTTTCTCTTTTTTTAGAAATCATTAAAAACCCTTATTTTCGTTTCTAAAAAAATAGGGAACTAGCACATTTGAAATGTTTTATTTTCGGGCAAGCAAGAATACCCCTTTCTTATTCTTGCTAACAAAGATCTATCTTCCTATGATACCCTTTTTTATCTCTCAAGAATAAAAGAGGATTGCAAATCTATCATGTCAACAAAAATAATCATTATAGATTTGGTTCATTATTTAGATCCAGATAGATCTACAAAATCCCTAGTAAATATATTCTAGTCTATTCTCTTTTCCTTTTTTTGCTTTTCTTTGGGGGTAGGGATCGCTCATCCGCCCCAAACTAATTGACAGTCTCTGTCTATGGTCATTCCATTTCAAGAAGAATGGTTCTAAGCTCTGAAAATGAATTAATAATGAACTAATATATTAGTAGTTCTTAATTCATCAGTTCAGTTGGCAAGCTCTAACTGGACATCAAAGTGATGCATTGCAAGATAAATAACCTTGAATGCAACTAACTTGTTCAAGAGTTGCATTCAAGGTTATTGAAATGAATAGGCAAATACCCAATTTAAGATCTGAGCCGATACTTATGATTATGCATCCATGGGTGAATGGTAAAAGCACCCAACTCATAATTAGGAAGTCATGGGTTCAATTCCTGTTGGATGCACAATAAACAGTTATTGCACTTTGCTCGCAATAACTTTTAGTTTTCTGACAAAAAAATGAGAGGAAAAAAAGTAATACCAAACCTTTCGGTTTTGATATTGCTTTTTTTTGCTTTTCAAGGATTAAAACACACTAACAATCCTTCAGATTGAGTAATTAACCATCTATAGAATTAGCTTCAACATCAGGTAGATCTAGAGGGAAGTTGTGAGCATTGCGTTTATGCATAACTTCCATACCAAGGTTAGCACGATTAATTATATCGGCCCAAGTTTTACTTACACGACCTTGACTATCAACAACACATTGGTTCAAATTGAATCCATTTAAGTTAAAATCCATAGTGTTGATGCCCAAAGCAGTAAACCAGATACCTACTACTGGCCAAGCAACTAAAAAGAAATGTAGAGAACGGGAGTTGTTGAAACTAGCATTTTTTGAAGTGATGCTATCTTCGATGGTCTAGGGAGGGGCATAATTGGGATATTTCGGATTATTAATTAACATCACGGAAAATAGAATCAAAATATTAACAGCTCCTATGTAGATCAAGATTTGTGCAACACCTACGAAATCCATGTTCAATATAATATAGAAAAGGGATATACAAATTAGAACTAGCCCCAATGAAAGAGCGGAATAAATTAGATTAGTAAATAATCCTACTCCCATACCTCCTAATATAAGACTTAGCGTTAGAGGATCCAAAATAATATCATATATCGATTCAGGTCGATTCATTATGTGCACAATAACTTTCAATATTATTTCCTTCCATTCATTCAATAAAAGTGACTCCATTTACCTATATGCTATACTGGATTTGTACTTGAAATATTTCATTTGATATGGGCACTAATTCATTAATCTATAGTTCAATAATAGATTCTGATCAATCATACATGTGACATTATTCATGAAATGTCAATAGGATTAAGAATTCTTGACTTTTCAAAAAAGTATTTTATTTATCAGATATTCTTTGATCGGAACTCAATCTGAATAATCGTTGAAGTTATTGAATAATCCAATTTGTCCATAGTTTCTTCAAACATACTAAGTTAATATGTTGAGCTTAGAATTGTTTGAACTATTAAATATTCAACAACCGATATAGGTAAACATCGTAAAGAAATATGATTGTAATTTAATTCATGACGATCATAGGTCAAAAGTTCATATTCTTCAGTCATCGCCAGGAAATTTGTGGGACAATATTCGACACAATTCCCAAAAAAGATAAAATCCCAAAATCAATACTATAATTTTCCAATCATTTTTTCCCAATATCTATTCCGACTTTCCAATCCACAATAGGTAGATTTATCAAGCATACATGGATGCATACTTCACAAGCAATACATTTATCAAATTCAAAGTGGATCCTTCCCCGAAATCATTCTGATGGGATCAATTTTTCATAGGGATATTGAATAGTAATAGGTAAATGATTCATATGATATAAGGTAACCATAAAACCTTGACCAATGTATCTTGCAGCTTGTATTGCTTGTTCACTATAGTTCATAAACCCAGTTACCATGTAGAACATGTGTAAAATATCCTTGAATAATCATTTCATATAAATTTCTTTCTCTTCATAGATTAGATCTATCAAATTTGGATATATTGCAAAATTGAAAATATAGAACCTCTTCACAAAGCAGAAAAGAAAGTTAATCACTATAAAATAAGTTGGAAAGAAGCTGTTTGTAATAGATTACCCAGAGCAATAGGTAAAATAAATTTCCCCCAAGATCCAATAATTGGTCCATTCTTATCCTAGGCAAGGTCCATCTTGCCGTGATAGAAATAAATAAGAACAGATAGGCTTTAGCTAATATAATTAGGATCCCGATTGTTATATTAACAACCCCGCTAATTCCAAAAATAGAATCCCATTCAAAATGTTCCAGAATGGGTAGGAATGGAATTGATAAGTTCCATCCACCCAAGTAAAGAACTATTACAAAGAATGAAGAAGCTAATAGATTTAAGTAAGAAGCAACGTAAAATAAACCAAATTTGATACTCGAATATTCAGTTTGATAACCAGCTACCAATTCTTCTTCCACTTCTGGTAAATCAAAGGGAAATCTCTCACATTCTACCAGAGATGAGATGAAAAAAGCTAGAAACCCTATAGGTTGGCACCACAAATTCCATCCTAAAAATCTGCACTGTGCTTCAACTATATCAATTGTACTTGATATGTTGGATAATTATAGTCGACAAAAACATCACTATTTTCATCTTTATTCCAAAAAAGTACGTGAAAATTTCACTTCATATGGCTTCTCATTGGTCATTAAGAAATAAAGAACACAATAAAAAAAGCACCAGAATATTAATAAATTGAACCAATAAGATTTTGTCTACTACAAATAATAGGAGCTTTTGAACCTATCTCAACCTTCACTACTTTTTTGTGGGAGAAAGAAAAATGTGTAAAGGATTACTTTTTATTTTCAATATTTTCTTTTACTTCCCTTTTTTTTTTATATTCTCTTTGAGATATTTTAAACTTTCCCTTTCACCCTACAAGCAATGAAGCTCACACTCAGGGAGGAGAACCATAGTGGCATTGGAGCATAATATAAGATTTCTCACCTAGTCAGACTTCATAAGGACCATGTGCAACCTTAGAATCTTTAAGATTTGTGTAAAAATATGAGACCCAAATACATTCCAGTATTTAACTAAACCAAGTGACTCACCAATTCCAAGCATATCCAACATTAGATAAAGGAGATCTGCCAATTGACTCGGAGAGGATGATTAGAGTTTGTAAGAGAAATACAACCCAGAGAAAATAATTGTTGTTGTGCGAATAAGACACTCCCAATAAAAAACAAGGGAAACCAAGCCGTATAAGTAAAGAAAACAACCCAAATGAAACCAAAATCATAACAGAAGCCAACCAAAGGCAAAGCAAAGCAATCTAAACTAAAGCCATCTATCCTAGAGAAAACAAATAACAAACTTAAAGAAAAAGAACAGCAGGGTGAGCTGCATTTATTCAAATCAGCATAACATACCAAAAGACTCAAAATGACTCATGATCAGACAAGGTGAGTTGATACCCACACCTATTTTGCTTTTCAATGCGTGGACAAGCAATAAGGTGATAGTAACAGTTCTCAAGAATGCAAACTCATCCTTATATTCAGCAAAATAAACCTCAATAATGCAACATTCAAACTCAAACTCATCAACAGGAATAATCAGCAACTGAGAAAACTCATTGGAACCATGATAAATCTAGATGCAAGTTGTCTTCCCTAAACCTCCATAATCAAAATGATAAGCTTCAAAAAATTTAGAAAGGAAAAAACCTAGCATTTTTCTTATTCAGACTGAATGTTGTGTTCATTAACCTCCCATTGTGAAGAGTTGATGCCCATGTCATTAGGAGGTCTCAATGGATGATGAAGTATCCCTCTTGCACTTGAAATATGCAACACAAAATTAGAGTCATCAATGAGAAATTCAGGGTAAAAATCATATTGAACAGATTCAAAATTAACATCATGGAACTTTTCACCTATTTCCATATCTTCATGAGGGGCTAGTGATGAATCTGTAGTAATATCCTCATGTGCATCAACTTGTTCATGAAGATGTTTATCAAAATCCACTAAAGATTGATCATCAAGCACATTTTTACTTCCAACTATATAATAATATCCATCCATCATGACTGGAACATCAGTGTTATCGGCATCACTTACATTTTCCTACTTATTATCATGAATAACATTAGCTACCTCATCCTTTATACATAAAATCTATGAATTTTCAATATTTAGCCCACCAATAGATAGAGAAAAAACAAAATTAGATGAATAAGAAGACTCCCTAAATTCTTTTGTTGGCACTGGTTCAGGCTTGTAACTGTAACCCTTAGAAACATGAGCTTCTTTATCCGCAACATCAACTCCTTCAATTTGCTTCATGGGACATTCATTGATAATCTATTGAGGCTCCTCAATTGACAGCTCAACCTCCTCTAGGGCTACCTCAACGTTTGTTGCTATGCCTTTCTCAGATCCAATGCCAGTTGACTCTTCTACTAGGAATTCTTCGGTAGCTTGTTGGAATTCTTCTATTGAAAGCTCATTCTTTGTAGTTTGATGTGCATCATTTGTATGATCTGAAATCCATACTTTCTCTTCCACCTCATCACTTTCAAAAGATTGAACTATAGATTCTTCATTGTATGCACACTCTATTTCAATACTTTTGTCTTGTTTTTATTTTGGTCCATTCTCTTCGCTTCTTGGAAATGGGCCATGATCCACCACCAAGATTGATATTTCATAAGGATTAGATGGTACTATCTCTTGTCCACTCAAATTATTATTGGTATGTTGGAAAATAGACGCAGCAGTCTGAAATTATTGACAATCCAATTCAGAGTGTTGATTGGTGTTATGAAGCCTACACCATCCGGATAGAGCTGCTTCTGCTAGATATACACTAGCTAGTGGATTTTCTTGATCATTTGACTGCTCCAAAGATGTTAGGACTCCTTCATTTTCATGCCTTATATCCCAAGTCCAATTTTGACGTGGTAGCTGCCATCTATCAAATGTCGGCCCTAAGTGTTGATCTTTAAAATATTGTCCCCTATCGAGATTTTTCCCCTAATCTTGATCATAATTGGACTGGGTTCCCCTTTGGATGGCCTGAGGTTGATTGTTTTGGTTCCTTAGGTAGGTGAATTTGGTATCCAGCTTCTTTACTAGCTATGTGAGTTCATCTAGCCTCTCCTTGTCTGCATTGTTTGATGGAGGAACAACACCAGTTGAATTCTGCATATAAATGAAATGGAACCCATGGTTCAAGGATTGGTTAAATATCTCAGAGCTCTGCAAGTAACTGGGTATATTAGCTTGCTGGTGAGAGAATGCAAGATGATTCATATTTGGATGGTAATTTGACATGGGTGGGGCTTGATTCAAGGGTTGACTCGGGTGTGAAACCGAAGTTAATTGAGGGGCCAAACTCAACATAATTGTTTGATTAGCTAATGACAAGGGTCTAGAAAAGTGTTGCCTCAAATATGTACTTACCTTAACCACATCATAAACTTCAAGTAGGCTGACAAGAGGTTTTTCTCAACATTTCACAAAGGTAGATGTTAAACTATCCAAAGCCTCATAATAAACCTCCCTGTCAGAGGCATCATCTACAACATAAGGGGATTGTAGTCTAGCATAAGCCCTATGAAATCTATTATTGAAAGCCTATTGGTTCATTCACCTCCATCTTGACTCTAGTAAACTGCATAAGTAACTCATTGGCACTAATTGGGATCTCAAATTTATGTAAAAACGTAGTCTCCAATTGAAGCCAAGTAGTGATAGAACCAACAGGAAGATGGTTATACCAATAAAATGCCTCATCCCCAAGGGAATACAGGAAAAGTCTACATGCAACATCCTCATGATTGATTCCCCTATCCTTGAGGGTAGTTTTAAAAATCCTAATATGCTCTTCAATAGTCCTTTTGGGATCACTAATGTGAAACTTGGAGTAGAAAAGCTTAGGATTCTTTGGCATAGCATTGTAGTTGTTGAAGGATAATGGAGATGGGTTGTTTTCCCATAAATTCATTGGTGAAGGTGGGGATGGTAAAGTTTAATGGATGACTTGTTGAGGCTGTTGAATGGGGATGGCTTCAAAATCAGATGAAGATGGACGTGATGAAGGTGAGGGAGGTGAAGATGATGGAAGTGGTTGGGCCGATGATGATTCTCCATTTATTATGGTCCTTCTTGACCTAGTAGGAGTTTGTAATTCTTGAAACTCTTCTTCTCCTATTGTAGATCTGGTTCTTCTTCTGAATATCTCAAGAGAAATGGTGGACAAAAATTGATCTAGCTTGCCTATTTAGTCCTCCTTCTAGCGCTAATCTACCGATG
Source organism: Sequoiadendron giganteum (assembly GCA_007115665.2). Taxonomy (NCBI): domain Eukaryota; kingdom Viridiplantae; phylum Streptophyta; class Pinopsida; order Cupressales; family Cupressaceae; genus Sequoiadendron; species Sequoiadendron giganteum. The sequence continues at coordinate 391,614,137 of CM021104.1, read as the reverse complement.
GTGTTTTTTGCACAACAACAACTCAGATAGAAAGTGATATCCTATCTCCCTTGAAAGTTCAATCTCTATGAGAAAAGAGATAACCCCAAGGTATCTAATGTCAAGTCTTGACAATACAGTGAAACAAATCAGAGATAATGTGAATATTGCTGGTAATCACAAAGGGACCTTACAAACAAATACTGGACCTTCAAACTTATCAAATTTCGCAATATATTGATACTCAAATTCCTAAATCTAACCTAGATAATAAAAGAAATAGAAAAAGTTAAGAGTTTAAGAGAGATCCTAAGATTAAAATTACTCATAAAACCAATCACAACAATGATGAATGCTGCAAATGGACAGATCTCCAACAAACCAATCTTTGCTTAATCAAGGACAAGCCTACAACTTGGCATAAATGGTGCAATCTTCTGAGGAAACTGAAGATTTTTAGACTATGAACATTCATCCACATACCCAATAAATGGCGCAATGTAAACAAGCATCCATAGTTGAACTTAGCACAAAATAAGGCCCAAACTAACTTTACACAACAACTTACAATCAACAAATTTCCAAAAGTATGGACTGGAGATCGATCAACATCATTAACATTTCACTATTATCATGAAAGAAATGAAAATTAACACCTAACATCTAACTTGCATTCAAGATTTCAAAAGTAGTTTGGAAAGATAGACTAATAAGAACCATGCAAGATAGATCAATCCAAGAGAGGCCACCAAAGCACAATGTCCTCAATTGTATTGAATTCATCCAACAATAGCAACAATTCTAGTATCTTGTATTACAACACTTGCTTCAAAATAAAACTAACTTCTAATTCTAGCTTTTGGCTATATTGCCTAACTTTCTTCCCAAAATATAATCTTCTAGCCCTTACAACTGAGGAAAAATGTGATACTTATAGAGATTACATCATATGTCCACCCAAGTTAGGGTTACAAAGAAGGTCGGCCACAAAACAGGTCGACCAAAGAAAAGAAAAATCTCAAAATAAAACATAATACTGCATTAAATGCTCAAGATTCTTTCCCTGGTCAGCTTGGGATCTCTACATAACTCAGTCCAATGCATGTGAATGTTGGAGAAGAAAGAAGGGGAAGCAAAATTTTTGAGGCATTCATTCATTGGCCAACCCTTTATCTTTTTCTTGACGTAATTTATCGTGCACCCTAAGGAAAATCGCCTCTAGGTCGGCCAAAGGTATGGTATTTAATATTTTGAATCTTCTATCAAGAGATTTAAATTACTCCCTTGATTTCCTGATGACCTCATCCCACTCCACCTTTAGGGTTTGATATTTCTCCATAACAACATTATAGGTGGATGCATCATGCAGATGATGAACTGTGATTGGACAATCATCCATCGGAGCAGAAAGCTCACGCCACCATTTCTTCAATTGTTCAAAGCTCAGATGCTTTGGTGTAAACTTCTTTCTTCCTATCATGATCTTGAAGAATGGAATACACTTGCTAGAAATATCCTTCAATGTATTCCCTATCTGCTACCCCTATTTGTGCATCTTCTTCAAAACATTTTATATTGATCTATAATCATTCATACCATTCCCAGGGTTCTAAAACCTTTGAAGAAGGCAGGATCTCATCACTCACCAGCTTCTCCTTTGTATAATCCATGATTATCCTCAAATTTTGTAGGAGGGGGTCTGTATTAGTTTGATCTTGTCAGCACATTCTGTAATCAGTCAAAGGATCTATGTGCATCATCACAAGTGGAAAAAATGTCCTCAATCATTTTCAGCTTGATCCTTTCTGCCTCTGATATGGAAGATCCTTTCGCACTAGGATCTACCTATTCAAGCTTGGTCTTACCAGCAACTACCTTGCTTGATTCAACTTGCACTCAAAAGGCCACAATAAATATCCATTATATAATGAGAATCCAAGTTAGTCTATTACAAATAACTTTCTAACCACTCAAAGAAGTCAAAAACCACTAGAATCCCTAAGAATATCAATAAACATCCCATCCTCAAAGTTTAGGATTTTCACCCCTTCATGGAATTCAGGCCAGAAGGGAATTTCAGGGAATTCTAAGACAAGTAGAATTTGCCAAGGGAAGCTCAACAAGCACACAAAGTTACTCAATCGTCATCCAAAACTCAAGAAACGTTTGCACATATCTCTAAATGATTCAAATCAATCATACAATGCAAAATCATAAACAATAAACTCATGCATTCCTTCAGTTCTTCATTCCTAAAAAATCTTCGGGGAATTCCATCAGGGATGGAAATTCGTGAAACTTAACAAAACTTGGCACATTCCAGGAAAATGAAGGAACAACGAAATTTCGGTGATTTCCCCAAGCAACAGATTTTCATGAAGTCGGTCTAATTTTCATGTTTTGTGCACTCTTTGAGAAAATGACCAAGAGATAGAAATTCAGAGTAATCCTAAAGTAAAGGAAATCCTTGACATCATCAAAATCTCGAAATCATTTTCTTTGTCAGGATTTTTCCCAAATTGATCGAACGATCACAAATTTGGGAATTCAAGCTCAAATTCAATTCTCTTCAAATCGTTTATTGATGGATTTAACTTTCTAACTCTTCAAAGGGTGATCTAGCAGTTATTGGTAATCAATTTGAGACCAAACCCTAGGGTTTCATGATGAACACGCAATTACAGACTCATTCCACTCGCTTGGCCTATTAAATCATGGCAAATATCTCAAAATATCGAGGGTGTAGTAACCATCAAATGTGAATGGGAATCAAACACTTGAACCTGCCCACAATTGCCAATTTCATCAAACGCAAGGGATCCAGGACCGAAACCCTAGGAAAAATTAAACTACACACAAGACTAGGCTCGAGATGAGACAAGACTAGCAATGAAGGGCACAATCAGGCCATGAAATTAACAAGGAAGGTCACCTCGATTTTAGGAGGCATCGAAAAGCAAAGGGAAAAACCCTAATTAAAATCTCAAACCACCAACACATTGAAATCTAGACTCAAAGCACACCCAATCATGCCAAAGAATCACTCACATTCACCAGTCAAAATTAAAGCAATGAATTCAAAGAAAGTTAAAATAGCAGCAATGGGCAACAATGACACCAATAAAATCACTACCAAATCCAAGAATCCACAAGTCCAATCACCACACCAAGTCAAGTGCTCAAGATCAAGCTCATCCAAATTCAATCAAAGAAAAAGAAATCAATCATAGCATAAAAAACCACCCTAGACTTCATTAAACCCAATCTACAGAAACCGTACGTGAAACATAAATGCAAATGACATGACCATCCAAAACAAGTTTGGGAATCCGAGGCGATGAAGGAATTTCAAAAAAATATGGAGAAGACGAAATTCCCTGAGGAGTTAAAATCTCTTAAAATAGCATGAAACTAGCCTCCATCAGGTTTTCCAGGCAACCGGGGAATTCCGCCTAGAGAGGAAATTCTCAAAACCAGGGAAAAACCCTAAGTTTACCCCAAGACTCACAATTTTAAAGTATTGCCTCAAAAGGGAGATTTGCACAAGCAAGATAAGTATCAAGGAACATCGCCAAGGAATCAGATCCAGACCCAAAGAACCAAAGCACCAAAAAACCAAAATCTCATGATTTTCAAATGCAAGTCCAAAAGGAAAGGCCACATAAAAGAGCCAAAAGACCAAGCAAAGAGGGTCCCTACTTCCAGTGGGGCGTGTGTGCAAAAATTGCACAACACTATTCACCCATTTATTTGAAGGTATTGTTCTTTGATAGGTAGTCTTGCACTAAATCATCACACCTTTACTACTCGCTAGGTTGTTAATGTGCTTGGAGTATCTTGTTCCTACTAGTGAAACCATTTATCCTATCACCTTGAAAAATATCAATAATTGTCATGTCTACTATGTGATGTGTTTTTCTTGCCAAATTTTCTCAAAACACTTAGATTATACTAAAACTAGTAGAATAACATAATTTAAACATAGAAACTCACATTTTTCTATCCTTTTATGAAGCTATTTATCATCTTGTGCAACTGCTTGTCAAATAAAAGTGAAAAAACTCAATTTTAGGTCAATTGAACCCTATTTTTCAATTGTGGCTTAGATAGGTGCAATTACATCTTGTATGGGTTCAATTTCAAATTAAATAGGTGAAATTATGGCTTGACAGGTATATTTGTTACATATAGTGGTGTAATTGCCCGTGACCTTCACAAATCCAATTTTGTTTCAAAAACTAAACTGTCATCTATTTCTACTTAGGATCCCACATTTGAAACTTTGATTGTCACATGTATCCTATATTATGGTGCAATTGCTCTATATCTTAGCATAAGTTCTCTTTTAGTCAAGGTACTTTTTGTCACTATACCTTATTGTCTTATACATAGACCTTAATCAAACCAAATTGATACCTACTGGTTGAATATAAAGTTAGACCCCATATTTGATCATTTATCTCATCCATTTTCATCCTTCATGTCTTGGAAATCAAGGTCTATATTCAAATTTAGGTTTGATTCACCACATCCCCATTATCACCATCTTTTCAGACATCCCAAAATTATATTCAATTAGTCTACCTACATATTGCATTCATATTCATTCTAGATTGATATTTTACCTTGAAATTTTTCCTTCTGAAGGTAGAATATTAAGTTAGCTTATCTATGGGTGGTTTGAATTAGAATCTTCTAAGTTAACCTATTCCACCATTATCTCATTTTTTTAATTATTGGACTCACAAGTCTAGCCCAAATTTTAACATATTTTCATCCAAATCTTGATCATAAAAAAAATAAGATCTAGTTACACTTCTTGGTCATGTCCACTTTATTCATCCATCCAAAAATCTCACTCAAATCAAAAGGTCTTAAAATATCTTATATGCTAGTACAAACAAGGTCTCAAAACAATAAGAAAATATAACACCTAGATCCTAACATGATGAACACATACTTAGATCCTTTCCAAGAGGAAAATGATGAACTTATACAAATGTATGGACCAAGGGGTTTTGAAAAACCACCCCTAATGAGTCCTATAAATAGTCCCAAGCTTGGTTATTTTGTATGAGATGTAACTCCCAAATCATTGGTTGAGGCCCAGTGAGACCCTAATATAATGAAACTAGTTGAAATAATTCTAGCAACCAACTCTGACCAATATTTATTATTTCTTTCCCAACAGGAGGCTAAATTTCCCAATCCATTCAACATAATACATATCCAATATGTAACTAATAATGTTCCATCACTAACCATCAAGGAAACTAGTTCACATAATACCATACCACATTTTCTGCAACCAAATACAACATTACCATCTAAACCCATAATGATCGTCCAACTAATTCATCGCATGTCATATCCCAATAAATTGCTATGGAAATCCCACAAGCAACCATACCCACTAACTCCACACAAGTGGCAGTGCCTTATGTGCACACTAACACTCCCACATTTTCCATGTATATTACCAACCATTTAAACAAAACAACATCTAGTAACATCATTCCCACTTCCATAATTAATCCACTAACATTATCAAATTCCTCTCACCTCACTCACATACCATCACCTAACCCAAAAATGAATACAAACAACACCCAACATCAAAAGGCCATTATCAACATATTATATCAACACCAACTTCCACCTACTAACTTTAACATATCTAGTCCAATGAACTATACAAAAACACCCCCATACACATCCTATTATTCTCAACCACCTAAATCTAACATTAATACTCATGTACCACACAATCAATACATCACCCACCATGTAAGGACCCAAAAATTACCGCTAATTTTTGTTTATTATTATTTATTATCTTATTATGCGTTCATTCACTTTTATACTCAGGTACTTCTATCCATATGAGAGAGGCATCCATCCATTAAACAGGATGGAAATCCAAAATTTATCCATCAAACAAGATAGGAATCCATCCATCAAATAGGATGGGAACTTAACATCTATCCATCAAACAGGATGGGCATCCATCCATCAAACAGTATAGGTAAACTGCTCTGGCCAGAGACTTAGACTCATCACGACCATCTGGGTCCTGAGTCACTCTCTAAAGATTACATTCCTTAAATGAAATGCATCAAGGTTCATCTTTAGGAGTACATAATAATAATAAATAAGGACTTGAAACCCACCTTGAAATTTTGGCCTAAGGACCTCAAGGAATCAAGCTTTAGAGCATACACGGAATATATTTTATCTAATTTTATAATTTTAAAATTTAACCATATTTTTGTTACATTGATGGTTTTCGTTGCACCAAAATATCAACCTATCAATACTTGATACAAATTCTAGATTTATACAAGATCCACAAGAGGCGGTTAAGTCATGTCACAAACCCAAGCACCACACTACACAAGGAAGACCAAGGGACACACCATCTTGCAACCATCCCCCCCAGTGCAAGCGAGGGGTTCAAACCTGTGACCTCAACTTTAATACCAATTTTTACATTGGTCTTTCCGTTGCACCTAAATATTGACCTATCAATGTCTAATACAACCACAAAATTTATAGAAGATCCACATGAGGTGGTTAAGCCATGTCACAAACCCAAGTGTTGCGCTACACAAGGAATACCAAGGGACACACCATCTTGCAACATTTTTTTTTAAATGAATAAAATAATATTTATCAAATTAATCTTATATTTTGATGATAATATTTATCAGACATTCCCTAAGCCCCATCCTCGAACACCTGAGGTACTAGGAGCATCCTTCATTTCCTAGATTGCCTACATACCCTGCTTCCAAACAAGATCAAGGCATAAAATATGTAGTTCTATTTTCCAATCTAAGTTTGATGTAAACTATTATGTGGGTACACAACCCTTTCTAGGGCCCCTTTTCTCGAGAAAGTTCATCTAAAACTTCTACCCATTAAGGGAGCAATAAATATAAGTAAATAGTCACCATGACTATTACTTGTTTCCTAAAACAACTGATTCCTAATCCTGAAATAACGTCACCCTTGAACTGTTGAGCTAAAATCTCATTTCCATGATTAAATATCCAATAACACATAAATAATATGAATAAATTAATAAAATTCTACCAATTCCTATAAGAAGGTTTACTAAGTTTAAACTAGCATATTCGGGGTTCATTAGATTAATATTTTTATATTATCGATTCAAGAGAGGTTACCTCTCTCTTGGATTTTATTACCAAGATGTCCCTTATTTCTCCCTAACGATTTAAAGGGAAAATGCCACATACATAGTTGTTTTAGCTATGTTAGGCTATAGATGTAGTAGCTCAAGTGTGATGGTATTACTCATAAACATGAGCTAGAGGCACCATTGATACTGAATGCTGCTAGTTTTAGTTTTAAATCTTTTTTAAAGTTTTCTATCCAGAATAAAGTAAGAATCACACTAATTGCATGAAAATAAATGTTTAAAGTAAAGTTTTCTAATATCAAAATAAACACTAATTTTCTTGCATAGATAAACTTATATAATTCTAATTGCCTTTAAAAAGAATCAATTAATTTTGGAAGTATAACTAATTACTGAAATAAAACATATGCAAATTCTTGAAAGTAAATTTATCTAATACTAATTTAACCATACTAATTATTTGAAGATTTACCTCTCTAAAAACAATTTTTTAAATTAACCATACTAATTATGAAGATGACTAATACTATTTGTCTTTGAGAATAAATTAATATATTGTAAACACTTCAAGAATTACTTGTAAATATAACTTGAATATACTTAAACTATTTAAATTACTTTGAGAATTACTTTTGCAAATATGACTTAAATAAAATACTCATTTCCTTTCGAAGTAAACTTATGCTATTTGAAATACTTCAAGAATTACCATTGCAATATAACTTAAATAAATGCTTATTTATTTACTTGAACTATTTAAAATACTTAAAGAATTACTTAAATACTTATTTCCTTTAAAATAAACTTAAATTATTGAAATACTTCAAGAGTTACTTTTGAAATTGCAACTTAAATACTTATTTCTTTTTGGAATAACTTAAACTATTATAGCATTTTTAAGATAAATAAATACACATAAATTATCCTACTTGTATTTGAAAATTAGTTTCACAAATATAAATAAGGTTGAACTATTCTAAATTTTTTGTATTTTAGTAATACTAATTTCTTAAAGACTAACTTTAATACCATTTGAAAATAAATTAACCCTTTACCTATCACTTTTGAAAGTAAAAGTAAACAACATTAATTAAACACTTTTTCAAAATAAAAGTCAATTTAGTTTAGACCAAAGGATTAGTTCTTGTTTTCTGATCACCAAGATCCACAAGGGCGAGGTGAGATTATACGATGAAAACATAATCCAATTTATAACATAAAGTCAATAAATCTAATTATTACTTTAGTCTTAACTAATTTATTTTTAACATACATACAAAAATAAAATCGAAGGCTCAGCTCTTACTCTGTAACTTTCCCGCTCTGGCTATTTTTTAAAATTTCTATCCCTGCTTTGATTTGACTGCCTCATGGGCTGGTTGGGAGGGGCGCTCAAAAAGGCTCCCCATTCCAAGGTTGTTGTCTCTTTGTCTGGTGCTATGTTTTATTTGGAAACAACTAGTGTTGTTGTTCCCCATGTGACTTCTCCTTCTTGTACCTCTATCCTTTCCCCAAGGGGAAAGACTAGAGATATTAATACCAAGTCACCTTTGTTCCCTTCTCTCGGGTTAGACTCTTTCTTCTCTGAAGAAGAACCAACATCCTATGTGAAAAAAATGGTGTGTATTGGCTCACCAACTTTGGGTAAAAGGTTTATGGAGTCTAGTTCCTATTCTATGACTGGCTAGGAAGTCGACATCCCTGAAGCTCTGATGTTGAAGGCTATGGATAGTCTCAAACTGGTACTAGTTGGAAAAATTTTGGCCTATCATCCCAATATTGAATAGGTACATCACTAGGATGCCTCGACTTGGAATCTTTAAGGCAATATCTCCATTAATGCTATGCCAAGAGGGATCTTCCTTTTCTCTTTTGTAGTTTATGAAGATATGCTTAAGGTGTTGACAAGTGGCCCCTAGGCCTTTGATGCTAGTTATAAGAACTTTCTTTCCCTCTACAAATGGAAACTAGGTTTTGATCCTACTACTGACCTAGGGGCTACGGATCTAACTTGGGTTCACCTCCCTAGCATACCCCTTGAGTTCTGAGATGGATATCTTGAAAGGGATTGCAAATTCTTTTGACAGCCTTTTGGCTATAGATAAGATCACGCAGGATAAGTCTAGACTTGTCTATGCTCATATTTGTGTAAATGTGGTTGTTGATACATTTTTTACTTTTGTTCTCCTTGAGTCTAAATTTGGCAACTAGAATCAACCCCTTGAATATGAAAATTATCATCGTTTCTACCAATTTTGTAATAAATTTGGTCACCTCATTGATTCGTGTGAGAAAAGGCTTGTTGATGGAACCTATGAAATTGAGCATTCTCTTTCTGAGCAGGAGCCTAAGCCCTTTGCTACTGTCCCTATTGCTCACCCCCCTGAAGTCTCTTATGCCCCTATGGATGTTGTCCTTCATCTGAATGATGTCTCTTCTTGTGGCTTGGTTGCTATCCCTGCAGAGCCTCTTGCTATTTCTAGTGACTTAGCTAGCCTAAACCTCATGAATGTTTCCTTTGCCGATAGTATCCCTACCCTGGCCTTCTAGAAAGATGAAAGTACTACAATTGGGGAGGAAAAGGTTGAAAAAATGGATGAAGTGAAGGTGGCCCCCAGTTGGTAGCCAAGTTGCAGTCCCACTTGGGTATGGTTCTTGTTTCTAAATGTGGAGTTGAATTGGAAGAAGGAGAATTAGTGCCTTCAAACTCCAATCTGTCCCTAGTGGAAATTTCATTTCTATCTCAAAAGGAGGTAGGTAACTTGAGTGAATCCTTGGCCTTGTTGGGGTTTCCTCCTCACCCCAGTGACAAAAAAGATGAGGATGACTGGTTACAAGCCCCTAATAAGTCAAAAAAGAAAAAGAAGTCAGATGTAAGAGGGGGAAACAAGGTAGGAAGACCATCCCAAAAGGATTCCAGGAACAAAGATATAGTGAGGGATGTGGTTGTAAGAAAACAAAGAACCTTAGACTCGATCACAAGATTGAAATCCAAAAAGAAGTAGCCTTGGCTGATCCTTTCTGGGCGTTATGGTATTGTTGTTCCTAGCCTATTTCTCTATGAAGTTTCTCTCTTGGAATATCAGGGGCCTAAAAAACCCTTATAAACAATTTTTGGTTAGAACTTATATCTTGGACAATAAACTGGATTTTTTTCTCCTTCAAGAAACCAAAATGAAGGAGACCTTTGATAAGGTGATTTTGAGTATCTGGCATGAAGCAAATTATTTTGTCAATGAAGCTGAAGGAGCCTCAGGGGGTAATTTTACTCTTTGGAATCCCTCAAAATTAAAAGGAACTCTAAGATTTGCTGGTAGGAATAGTTTGATGGTTTCTTTGGAAGATCTGGCTTCTCAAGAGAAAGGGAATTTAATTGATATCTATGCTCATAATTTGAGTAGGGACAAGTTTCATATTTGGGAATATCTGAATGATGCTAAAAAGAATAGAAAGGATGACCATTGGATGTTGGGAGGGGATTTCAATTCCCCCCTTCTTCCTTCAAAAAATTCTGGGGGGCTGGATGATTATAATTGATAGTATGATGGAACTGGTTGGTTTCCTAAATTTTGTTGAGCTTATTGATATTCCTCTCTAGGGCTCTAAATTTACTTGGTCAAATAGAATGAATGGAAATCAACTAATTCAACTTAACTTGGATAGGTTTATGATCTCTTTCAACTGGAACATTTCTCAATTTCTTTCTCTATCTGCTTTTCCTAGGTCTGGTTCTGATCATAATACTCTTGTGCTTAAAATATAAGCTAACTACAACAATGTCCCCTTCCCTTTCATATTTTAAATAATGTGGAGCCTTCACCCAAATTTTTTTATTTTATTAAAAAATTGGTGGGAGAAACCCGTTTGTGGCACCCCTGTGTTCCGCCTAGTGGAGAAGTTGAGTAGAATCAAGCAGAGAGTGAAAGGGTGGAACAAAGTTACTTTTGGTAACATCTTTGAGATTGATAAATCATTGGGAAACAACTTAAAGGAAGTTTAGTACAAAATGGAAGTTGGCTCTGTGGATGACGAGATATGCATAAAGGAACGTGACCTTAGATCCCAATGGTTTAAGGTAAATAAAAATGAGAAAATATTTTGGAAACAAAAGTCTCGAGTTCAATGTCTTACTAGAGGGGACCACAACAATGAATTCTTCCACCAATATACCTTGAAACACAAAAGCAGGAACATGATCAAATCACTCAAGAAATATGATGGTAGCACAATCTCAACTGAGAAAGAAATTGTTGGGGAACTGTTAACTTTTTATCCTCTTACCATAATGCCCAAGGTAATGCTAATTAGGTAAATGATGACTTCCTTGAGGTGATCCCTAAATTCATTTCTATACAAGACATAAAGAATATGACTCATGTTGTTTTTATAGAAGAAGTTAAACATGATGTGTTCTCTTTTGGGGCTTATAAAGCCCCTGGCCTTGATGGGTTCCCTCCTTTTTTATACTTACTGGGATATTCTTAAATATTACATATTTAATGCTTCTAGACATTTATTTAGGTCGTGTATGATCCTAAACCAGCTAAATGACACCTTTATTGCTCTTATTCCCAATAATGATGATGCCTCTTCTCCTAAAGATTTTAGACCCACTGTCTATAATATCTTATTTAAGATCCTTACATTCAAACTTGAATTTATTTTAGGTAAAATGATTGCCTCGAACTAGAAAGGCTTTGTCCAAGGAAGAAACATTCTTGATGCTTTTATCTCTACCCACGAAATCCTCCACTCTATGGACCTCAGTAAAAACCCTAAGATGGCCTTCAAAATTGATATCTCTAAGGCTTATGATAGAGTCTCTTGGTTTTTTCTCTTTGATATTCTTAGGAAATTTGGGATTGAGGGAAGATTCCTATAGCTTCTTTTTGCCTGTTTCAACTCTCATATGTGCTCAGTTATGGTTAATGGTGTCCCCTAAGGTTATTTATCTTGTGGTCGAGGCTAGAGGCAAGGTGATCCCCTCTCCCCTTATCCCTTCATAATAGTTGATGAGGTCTTAGTGAGGAATATCCAAAAGCTTGTGGACTCTAAAGCCCTTAAAGGTGTTAAATTTTCTTCATCTCTCTTTCCTGACTCCCACCAATAGTTTGTTGATGACGCACTCATGTTTGGTGAAGCCCTAGTTGAGGACGACAACCTTTGGAAATTGGTTCTAAATGACTATGCTTCTATTTTTGGCCAGTATTTTAACTATGAAAAACAAGATATACTTCTGTAATGTTGACCAAGTTGTGAAGGAATGAGTGGTGAAGATATTGGGAATTCAGGAATTTTTTCTACCAGCAGATTACCTGGGGCTACCTCTGATTTCTAGAAAGTTGGAAAACAATTATTGGAACCATCTGATAGAGAGAGTTTAAAAGAAGTTAGTTGGGTGGAAGGAGAAAATTCTAAGCTTAGCTAGGAAGATATAGTTGTTAAAAGCCTAATTACAAAATATCTCAATTCTTACTTGTCTTTCTTCAAAATTTCAGCCTTCATAGGGGAAAACATAGAGCAGATTCAAAGAAGGTTTATGTGGTCTTGAACTGAAGAGAAAAATAAACTATCTCTGGTAAATTGGGAAAAAGTGTGCACTCCAAATTTTTTTGGAGGATTGGGGATAAGGAGAATCAAATTGCTTAACAAAGCCCTAACAACTAAGGTGGGATGAAATCATTTGGAAGGGTCAAAGGACTAGGTGAAGATTTTCCAAGCTAAGTATTTGAAGAATAGAAATCTTGGGTACTTTATCCTTGTGAATGATTTTCCTAATGGGTTTGTTCTATGGAACCATCTTATTAAAATTCAAAATATGTTGAATTCGGGGGTTAGAAAGAGGATTGGTAATGGAAAAAACACTATTTTCTAGAAAGATCACTGGATTGAGGCTTCTCCTCTCTCCTCAACTAATGGCTTTAATCCCCTTAAACAAAGCTTGACAAGGATATGTGGAAAAAAGGTGTTGGAATATGTCAATTAGGAGTTGGAAGAACCTAAATGGAAGAAGTTTAACTTGTTAAGGAGTGTTAACTTAAGAGGTTTGATACAGATAAATTGGGACCCAATTTTGTTAAGGCTACATAATCTCATAGGGGAGGCTAATTGGTTCTCCATTGAAAGGGAATATGAATGGGTGTGGAAAGGGAGCTCTTCTAGATATTTCTCTATTAAAAAATGCTTATGATGGATTGGTTAAACCCCTTATTGATAATAGAGACCATAACTAGGATAAAGTATGGATTAAAAACATGGTGCCAAAATAAATAGTTTCTGGTAGGCTGCTTCATGGAAGAATTCTAACTATTGATAACCTAGTCAGGAGAGGGTTTCAGCTTGTTAACTGATCCACCCTTTGCAAGAAGGATGAAGAATCTATTATGCACCTTTTCTTTCATTTCCAGTTTTCTAGAGAAGTGTGTTAATTCTTTCTCCCTTTGTTGTTTACTGGCTGGGTGTTTCCCCATACTATAAAGTCCAAGTTGTTGAAAGCTGGTCTAACTACCCTTTCTCCCTTAAGGTAGTTATGGATCTTTAGAACCAAATTCCCCCCTTCTTAACATAGGGAATATGAATGGAAATAAATAATAAGATCTTTAGAGAAGTTGAGAGAAGAAACATTAAGGTTTGTATGAGCATAAAAGCACAAGTTTAGGAAAATATGGATGTGGGAAGATACAACTTCTTGAAATTTTGGCCGAACTACAAAGAGATGAGAATTAAGTAGGTTTTGGGTCTAAGAAAGGATCTAACTAACCTTAATTGGACAAAGATTTTGGCTAGAAAGTCTGCTATGTGGGTTCCTCCTGAAAGAGAGTGGATTAAGTGTAATTTTGATGGGTGCTCTAAAGGTAACTCGGGTATGGAAGGGGTGGAAGGTCTACTCAAAAACCACTTAGGTGATTGCATTGTGAGTTATGGTGTTAATTTGGGAGTTTGCTCAAATAATAAAGCAGAGGAAATGACTTTCTAGGGGGCATAAAGACTCTAAAGAATTATGGTTTTAAAAAGGTTATTTTGGAAGGATATTCAAAGCTAATTGTGGAAATTTTGAGCAGAAGTAATGTGATCCCTTGGGATTTAAAGGATATAATTGATATTTTTTTGTCCCTTATGAGATTCTTTACTCATTGCAAGGTGCAACACATGTTTAGAGAAGGGAATATATTCGCTAACTGAGTTGACAATGAAGTGTTGAGGTGTGATGGGTGGACCCGCTAGGTTAATAATCAATTGTCAATGTCACTAAAGGACAAGGTTCTAAAAGAAAATTTTGAATATGTTTACAACTTGCAAAGATGATGGATGGGAGTGGCAAAGGAATTTTTTGTGATCTTGTGATTTAAAAAGCATGAAGAATAATGATGAGGTAAGTGGTACAATGTTGAACAAGAAGATCTCCTTAGGAGGAAAAAGTAATAATTATCTCCTCAAGATGGTTAAGGATCACATGGATTTAATCAATTTGATGAAGGGTGTCAAATCCAAGTGTGTTGAAACACCTTATTTCATTTTCTCACATAATTATGAAGACTTTCCTTGTATGAACAATAAAGAGTCATTTATTATTTGTACAAATAATAATGATCTCCCAGCCTCGAGAAATGTGTTATCAGATTTATCTAAGAGAAAGTTCTGAAAATTTACTTCATTAAATGTTTTTTCCAAACTGGTTGGAATATTGACTTCTACAAGTTTGGTAAGAAGCTAAAGTGGTGTGAGTTTATGAAGAAAAGTATCCAAAATCTGAAAAATCTTGTAGAGCACAAAGATGGGTGGGTCGAGGAAGCGCATGAAACCTCTGAACTATCAGGCACTTAAACAAAATGTAGACCTATGGAGACTTTTTGAAAGAGCTAGTATGGTCCCCTTTTTTGGGCCATGAAGGGATATAATGAAAGCCTTACTAGAAAATTTACCAATTTGTGGAGGAAGCAAAATGGTAATTGGAGTGGTTAAATTTGAGGTGATGGTGCAATTTATTGTGGAGGCTATTGGTTTGCAAAATTAGGGTATCAAGGTGGCTAAAAAGAGTCATTCTAAATACCAGTCTCTTGTGGACAAGTTTCTTCACAAAGGTGAGAATTTAACTAGATTTCAAAATGGTTACAGAAGACTTGATCTCTCGACTCTTTATGCCCTGGTGAGTATGTATGTGATGTGGTATTTCACACTCAAAGGAAGATATATGAAAATACACATGTATCCTTTTCCATTGTTGAATCATATAAGTAATAATGAAAGAATCAATTTGGGATTTTATTTAATTTCTTCCCTATAAATTAACCTTGAAAAAGGTGTGAGCCCTCCTTTGCATCAAGGATCAATTATTTCCCTTTACAAGTATGCCTTAGCACCGAGACCTCATAGAAACCCTTTAGTTTCTAGACTAGATAATAAGAACCATAATGTTGGTAATGAGAACTGCAATGTTGGTGAAAATGTGGAACCATTAGAGGAAGGTAGCCCTGGTGAGGAACCTAACCCTAGACTTCCTCCCATTGCTATTGTTAGACATGATCTAACCCCTACTAAAATCCCTTCCCCTACTTCCAAAATCTCTAATCCCTCAACCCCTGTGGGTTTGAAGAATCCCACTAAAATCTCCATCAAGCTTGAGCTTGTTAAAGCAACTCTAGAGAAGTGCAAGCATTACCCTCTTCTCCTGGAACTACTCAAGTCTAAGAAGATGAAAAAAGATCCTAAAATTTAGAGTGAATTCATTACCATTAGTGAAGGAAAGGACGGTATGAAAACAAAGGATTTGAAGATAGGGAGCAGTGTCAGGGTGGTGGAGGCCATATATCTGCACACCTGGCGAAGGTTGCATCCCAGGATAGGAAAGGGAAACATAAAGCAACCTTACATGAGGATGAAGAGTTGGAGGTGGAAGAATTTGAAGCCCAAGTTGATGAAGAAAGTGATGGGATGGAATTTGAAGATATTGCATATGAAATGGGTGAAGAGGAAACCGAGGAAAATGAAAATAATGAGGAGGAGGAGACTAAAATTGAAGATGTCCAAAAAAATGAAACCTTGAATGCTGCTAAATCCATGAATATTGGCAATGATTCTATTGTTGAAGACTATATCAATGATTATCTAAAAATAAAACTAACATATATGCAAGTTAAAATGGACGATATGGAAAAATATTTTTCACATTGATGAACGTAAAAAATGGCCTAATGTGAAGAGCAATGGATGGTGTAGTGTCAGGGTAAACTAAGATCACTAGGAAGCTGAAAAAGCTGGGAAAGATAGATGACTTGAAGGACCTGTATGTGACCGAGGGACCTAATTGGAGAGAATGTATCTCCCTAATAGGAGATTACTGGGGTCTGTTTGGAAAATCCAAGTAATGGCTTTTTTTCTTAATTTTGTTTATGGCTGCCCTATTCTTTTTTTCTTTTTGTTTTAATATCCCAGACTTCTATTTCCAAATAGATCTATTATGGTTTCAAACTTGTCAATATATGGTGGACCTGATAAATAGTCTTCGTAGTTTAAAGTACTCTAGTAGTTATCTTTTGTTTTTGATTATGTATAATGGTTTTATGGTCACTATAATGTTATTTGGCATGTGTTCCACCCTGGACATGCTATTTTTTTTATGTGGTTTGGTGGTGTTGTTTCCCACCTTGTTTTCTTTTTTGAGTTTTGGTTGTAACCATGGGGTCAGGTCCCTTCCCTTGCTAATATAATCAAAAACTAATTTATTTTTTTATCATAATAATAAGTAGTCTAATTAACATCATGTTAGTAAACTAAAATCTTTTTTTCATAAATATAACTATTCAATTAAAATTCAATACGTATCAGCAAAACCATCCAATCTTGCCACATATAGAAAGTGATGTGCATAAAATTGTAAATATTATCTATATTATTTCCTACAAGTAGTAACCCCACCCCTAAATCACTTTAAGTAAATGGTTTTATATTTCCATATTTCTTCAATTGTATTAATTAGGTTCTAGAATAACATCAATGTTTATTATTGATTTAATATACACTAATATTACCTTTTGAATTATATTTTAGAATCTTTCAAAGATAGTGGTTAATTCATAAATTATAGTTGATATTTCTTTCCTTAAAGGGGGTAATAAATGTGATTAGGATCGACCAAGAGAATGGTGATGAAAGGAAAGAGAGCTTGGGTTGATGTGGGCATGGCAGCCCACGACTAGTAATGTTGCAACTGCATGTTGAGTTTTTTTCATTTCATGTGAGCTTGTGTATGCATATCAGGAGTGTGCGAGATAGATTGGTTTGGGGTGAGTTCAGGTGGTTTTGGGGGTGCTTTATCTTCATTGTTTTGGCTACGTTTTATGTTATATGTTGCTTGGGTTTTAATCTTTGGGTTGCCTCTTTATGCTTTGGCCTATGCGAGTGGGTCTTTTTCCTTCTCGTGATTGAATGGATTCTCATGCACCTTTGTGTGGGGAATCCCCATCTTTTTCAAAGTATATTGATGAGAGTAAACTTATGGAAAAAGATTTGGATGTTGGTGTATCTATTCCTTCTAGAGGTACTTACATTCTAAAGATTAATGATTATTTAGAGAGGAGATAAGAGAGGCCCATCTTGGTGATTCAGTCGGGCTCAATCATGAAGGATGTTGAATATTTTCAAATCATGATTTTTTAAAAAATTTATGGGTTTGCGAATTTTCCTTCCTTTTTTGGATTCATGGGCCAGGTGGAATTGGAATCTGAAGGGTGAAATGGAGGTGATGTTGATGGCTAACAATTATTTCATGGTTGTATTCAATTGCATGGTGGATTGTAATAAGGTTTTTGAAGGAGGACCCTAATTCCATAATCAGATTGGTCTTTTATCAAGCCTTGGCATATGGGTTTCAACTCCTCAGAAGAACTCTCAAATTGTGTTCTCATTTGGGTGTGTATTCCTTGGTTCTCTTATGAATTCTAGAGGAATGATATTTCTCATTCAGTTTCCATGTTACTGTGGAAACCAGTGGGACCCTCTCAACAAACATAAGACAAGAGGAAATTAACTTTTCCCGCATGTGTGTTGAAATTAATTTAAGTAACCCTCTTCCAAATTATTTGTAAATTTATGTGGGTTCATTTTCTTGGATGTAAGAACTGGATTATGAAACTCTCCCTTTTTGTTGTTGGTTGTGCCACATGTATCACCATCTAGAGAGAAGATGTCCCAAGTTTCAATCTTCAGAACCCCAACCCTCTTGGCCTTCTAGGAACCTTCCTAAGGTTGACAAGGGCAAGGCACTTGTTCCAGATGTTGTGATGGATAAAGACGGTCTTATTCTTGCTAGGTTCTGCAACAAGAATCATGGTCAAAAGAGATCTTTTAGGCAAAGAAAAGAGGGGGATACCTTTAATTTATTTGATGTGTTGTATGATCTTAGCCAACAAGAGGTGAATCCAATTATGATGACTTTGGATCAGGGGGGAAATACCTCCAAAAATATTTAGAATACACAAGAAGTTGGTGTACTTAAAATGGATACAGATTTGAGTGTGGTGGCTTCTACAATTCTTAAGGCCTTAAAAAACATGGAAAATTCAAGGGGGTAAAAACCTCTTCCATTGGTGATGGTAGGGTCCAATTTGGATAAAGGAGATAAAGCTTCTCCTTCTCTAGGACTACATCAAAGAAATATCAAGGGGGGGGCTCTTGAGAAGGCCTCCAAGGCTAGGAGAAAGAAGGACTTAGAGAAGGTTAAGATGATGGGGGAAATTTTGGTGGAGTCAAGGATCTATGAAGACTCTTGACTCACACTTTTTCAACCCTTGGAAATGATATTGCTCTCATGGAATGTAAGGGGCTTGAACAATGGCCCGAAAAAAAAAGTTGTTCATGATTTGGTGAGAAATCATCCTCCTGATGTGCTCTTTATATAGGAGACTAAGATATATGTTGAGGTTATGTATGGTTTAATGCCCATAATTTGGGGGTGTGCTCAATTTCAATGTACTAGTGCCCAAGGTAATGCTAGGGGTTTAGCTTTCTTGTGGAATCCATTGAATATTTTACCTTTTTGGTGGATTTCTTGTATGTCTGCTATCTCTATGGTTGCATCATTTTGGATACAAGAGAAACTATTCTTCTCTCCAATATTTATGCTCTAATAGATTTGACTGGTCAGCACCACCTGTGGTCTCACATTCAATTTATTAAGAAATTTTCTCCTCTTTATCCCTAGATTATTGAAGGAGATTTTAATGTCATCACTAATCTAGAAGAAAAGAGGGGTGGTATTTTGAGGCAGGAGCCCTTTGCTTTTCTTCTCCATAGCAAAATTTCTACCTTGAATCTTGTTGATGTTAAGCCTAATAATTGTTATTTTACATGGAAAAATAGGAGACTTGGGGAGGATTGTATTGTTGAGAGACTAGATAGGTTCCTTGTTTCTTATTTCTGGATAAGGGGATCATAGTCTATTTGTTTAGAGATTCTAGATTGGAGGGGCTCAGATCATTGACCTATTAAGTTATCTCCACTTTTAGCTTGTGTTGATCGTTCTTCCTCTTTCAAGTCTTAACTTATGTGGTTGTGTGATCCCTCTTTATAGGATCATATTGCCAAGTGGTGGTATTTAGGTAGACCTGCTTTTGGAATTGGTATATATTATTTTGCCAAGCAGTTGCAGTATGTGAAGTACCAACTTAAGAGGTGGAACAGGCAGTGTTTTGGTAACAATTTTCATGCTAAGGTTGTTACTTAGGCTAGCTTGGATGCTATCACCTATGAGATTAGGTATTTTGGCCTTAATGATAACTCTCTCAAGGAGGAGGCAAGGGCTTTGAAAGTTCTAGAGGAGTGCGAGCTGCATGAGGAGATTTATAGGAAATAGAAGGTGCGGGTTAATTGGTTACAAGAGGGGGACAAGAATACTGCATTTTTCTTCAACTTTGTTAAGGAAAGGAGACATGGTAATTTGATACCCTTTATGGTAAATGACATGGGTGAAAATTTATCCTCTTTGGGTGATATCTCTAGAGAAGCTTCACAATACTTTTCATCTTTGTTTAGGGAGGATTCTTGAGATCTGGAGGAGGATAAAAATCATGTCTTGGCTTTTATCCCATCTTTGGTTATTGTGGAGATGAATGAGAACCTCTTGGGAGTTATATCCCTGGAGGAATTGAAGGAATTGTTTTTCCAGATGAAGAAAGGGAAAGCCCTAGGTCTTAACATCTTTTCAATTTAATTATTTTAAGATTTTTGGGACATATAAATCAAGATTTATTAGAGGGATTTGATAATCTCAGAGAAATAAGGAGATGTTGCATGCTATGAATTCTACCTTTCTTGATCTCATTCCAAAATGCAAGGGGGGGAATAGGCTAAATTTGTTTCATCCCATTTCTCTTTGCAATGTGGTTTATAAAATTCTCCCCAAACTAATTGTTGAGAGGTTGAAGTGGTTGTTAAGCAGGCTAGTTTCTAAGGAACAAGGAGGTTTTGTGGAGGATAGGAAAATATTGGATGGTGTGGTCATTTCCATTGAAATGATCCATTCTATGGAAAATTATAAAGAAAAAGGTATGTTCATCAATTTGGATATAGCTAAGGCATAAGTTTGATTAAAATGGTACTTTTTTCACAAAGTTCTTATTGCCTTTGGTTTTGTTGAGGAGTGGGTTATGAGTTGTTTCATGACTACTTCCTTTTCTATTGTGATTAATGGGGAACCTTATTCCTTATTTGAGGCCACCAAGGGAATTACTTTGACAAGGGGACCCTCTTTCTTTATACTTATTCATTCTCATGGTGAAATGTTTGGGGAGAGTTATTAAGAGAAATGTGGAACAGGGTCTCATCTATGGATGGGTTTGGGGCAATGGTTTACCTCCATAATATCACCTGTAATTTTTTGATGATACTATTTTGATAGGGATGGAAAAGTTCAAATAATCCACCAACTTGTGCAAGGTGTTGGATATTTATCTTGCTACTTCTGGATAGTTGATTAATGAGGATAAATACTATATTTTCTTTTTTAACACTCTGAGGCTCATTCAACTGTGGATTGCTCGTATTTTAAGGTTTCAAATTAGGTCTTTACCTTTGAATTATCTTGGTATTCCCATTTCTTCAGGTACTCTCCCCAGGGGCTCTTGGAAAAATATTTTAGACAAGTTTCATCCTAAGCTAAATCATTGGACTCATAGGTGGCTTTCTTTCGTGGGTTAGGTTCAACTTCTCAAGTATGTGGTGCAAGCTCTTCTCATTTACAAGTGTATGCTCCAAGTGGCTCCTATAGGATTTATTAAGGATTTGGAATCTTTGGCTAGGCAATTTTTATGGGTAGGAATTTTGTCATATTCTAAATGGAGCCTTGTGAAGTGGGATATTTTGTGTAGTCTGAAGTAGTTTGGTGGCCTTGGGTTGCGACATTCTAATTTGACTAGTTTTGCATTATTTGCTAAGATTTATTGGAAATGGTGTTCAGAAAAGGATCATGGTTGGGTGAGTATTATTTCCCACAAATATCTTGGCAAGATTCTTAAGGAGGAGGTTCCTCAGTATCCGCTAGTGGGAAAAGGTTATGTGATTTGGGAAACACTCAAAAAAGGTGTTATGTTGATCAAGGAAGGATTGTTCTGGATATGTAACAAGGGATTTGAGGCTCTCTTTTGGTTTGACTCTTGGGATGGTTTTTATCCCATCATGAATAGGTTTCCTAATTTGTAGGTTCTTTATCAATGTTTCTTAGAGGCTGGTTGGTCTCGAGTGATGGATTTTAAGACTTCTTACCATTATCGTCAAGTGGAGATGTCTAGATGGAAGTTTCCAAGTGAGTGGCCTATGGTTGGAGTGGAGAAGGATTGTGCTGATCTTCATAAAATTTTGGCAAGAAAAATGTGCAGCTCTCTTAAAGCTAAAGATAGGTTGGCCTGGATTCCAAATCCTAAGGGGATTTACATGGTTGCTAGTGGGTACTAGGAGCTAGTTTCTCAAAATTATGGTGGGGTGGAAGTTCCATGGTGGAAAAGTGTTTGGAACGAGTTCTCCTGGCCCAAGTGCAACTGTTTCCTATGGAACTTGGCCTAGAACAAATGTTTGACTTGGGATAATCTTCAGAAATAAGGTTTCTAGGGTCCATCTATTTGTGTGCTCTATGGTTGTAGCGAGGAGGACTCCTCCCACTAGTTCTTTTGTTGCTCCTTTTCTATGCTTATCTCACACTTTTGGTGGGGTGTTTGGAAACACCTATGTGTGCATGCCTCCTCTTTGGTTGATTTCTGGAGTAGCCTAGGGAGGCCTCCTACTCAAGCCTATTTCCTCTAGATTTTGTGGTACATTGGCCCTAGTTTCATCCTTTAGAAAATTTGGCTAGAAAGGAATCATAGGATTTTTCATGGGAGTAAGTTGATGGTTCAACAATTTTGGAAGAGAGTTGTGAGTATGATCCAGGAGACTGTAGATGCCAAATGTGAAGTGGCTTTTCCTTTGGAAAGAAGGGATGAGGAGATTGTGAATAGTTTGCGCTTGCATGATCCGACCTTTGATTCCTTTTTTGTTCATCTCAATATGAATGCTAAAAATAAGGTTCAGAGGGTTGGGGTTGGTCTCCTCCTTCGGGGATGTTTTGAAAATCAATATTGATGGTTCTTCTAGGGGTAATCTTGGGTCTGTTAGGATTGGTGGGGTGGGGAGAGATAGCTTTGGGTTTGTTACTTTATTTTCTCCATCCACAAAGGGTAGCAAACCAACAATATTATGGAGGGGTTGGTGATTCTTTAGGCTTTTGAGTGGGCTTGTGCACTTGGCTGGAACAATATTATTTGTGAATATGATTCTCAGATAATGATTAATTTTCTAATTAAATAGAAGTTGGAGGGGTTCAGTTGGCAACTTTATTTGGTTGTGAAGCATATTTTGCAGTTGTGTTCTATGTTAGAGGTTGTTTATTTTACTCACATCCCTTGGGAATGGAATAGGTTTTCTGACTATTTGGCCAAATGGGCTTCAAAGCATGATGGTGATTGGCATGTTGAGGGTTGGGAACAACTTTTTGCCAAGTAACTGCCAAGTTTTAGAGAGGATTATTTCAGAGGATATGGTTGGTTGGTGTTGTTGAGGGTTTTTTTGTTGGGATGTTGGGTCTTGGTTGGGGTTTTTCTTGTTGGGTTTCATTGATCTCTTTCGGTTGCCTTTGTGGGCCATGATTTCTTTGTACTGGTGTTTTTTTGGAAAAATAAAATTTCTCTCTTTTATTCAAAAAAAGGGGTAATAAATGTGACTAAGTATAAATCTTTATCTATAACACAATGCATTTTTTGGGTCAAGACTTTAATAGGGCCAATGCAATAGAAAAGCATACTAAAATTCATAAATATAACATTCTTCTAAAATGATATATAATTTTGTAGACTATCCAAAATCATGACATTTCCAACCTTTTAAATCTTATCAATCAATCACATGTACTATGATCCTATTCCATTCTTAATCATTAATAGAATAATCTCAAGCAACACCTCTTTATTATAACTAATATTTGATTACCTCTATTACTAATATTAATCCTATATTTTTATGTAAGTTAATAATTCACTAGTCAATGGGGTTATACTTAAATGACAAGGCCATATGGTTCTCAAGATGGAAATCCATGTTCGAATCCCCAAAAGTGACATCTTAAGTTGGAATTCCAAGTGGTGGCTCTTGGAATTACATTGTGGCTTCTTAGTTGAATAAGTGGTTATAAGTTATTTTGAAGGGGAGGAGGTCCCCCTTGTGACCTCCATTGGTGTGGGACCAATCTAAATAATCCCTCCTTACTGATCAAAAAATAACAATAATTCACTAAACAAACATGATTAAATACTACTTATCATAATCATTTCATGTAAATATCAAGAAAATCCTTTATACATATATATTATCATTTATTAATCTATTAGAATATTAGGGAGGAATATTCTTTCAAGCCAATAACATCCTTTCATGTCACTCTTCATATAAATCATCCCTATCTCTAGCTACACTAAATATTATTTATTTTGAGTATCAAAAACAGAAAAAACTAATAAAAATATTTTATCAAAATAAAATCCATTTATAAATGGTTTATGTATATTACTATAAAAATATTTGTAAGCTTCTAAAATCTATATAATAACAAATTCTTTAATAGGTTAAGCTTGACTAATTTCTAATAGTGATTCCAACTAGTTTCTTGTTCAAGTATTATGTATTAAAATTAAGTTTAGATAGTGAGATAGTGATCCTAATAGATGTTCATTAAATTTACTATTAGCTATTTCATTGCATAAGTTTAAATAATTATTAATCCTTAAAACTTATAATAACCATGAATGATTATATAATTTTTGTAATACTAAGTAATAATATAATTTTGTTTATTAAAATTATATATATTATTCTCTTATATATTATTTATTTAATTAAGAAAGTATATATTAAATTTATTTGTGATTTTTATATTATTTTGTATTATGTATTGTATTATTAATATATATATGATTTATCATATACAACATTAAGAAATTATTTTGTTTTCAAATAAAGGAAATATAATTTAAATATTAAATAATAATTAATATCTAATCAAATTTATCATTTCTAATTATAAATTGATTAAATGAATTAGCCCCTTATATTTAATTATGTAAAATTATAAAATGGTATTTAAAGGGCTTTTCTATAATGAGGTTGTGATAAAAATATTTAAATAAATTAAGTAAACTAGATGTTTAATTTTATTTTTTTGATTTTATCAATCTGTTTTGATTATATGGGAAAAACAAGTTTTGAATGGACTCGAAACCCTTTACAACATGAGATACAAAATGATGCTAAGAAGATAGGATAAAGATACCATCATCAGACCATCACTAAGAAAACAAGACAGATAAAATGTTGATCAAAAGATTAAACAGTAAACCAATAGCAACACTCAACAACAAAAAAATAACAAAACAACAAAAAGAAAAAATTGAGCCGAAATAAAACAGCAGAAAAAGAGAACTGCACACTAATTCATACTCTTTAAGGTGTTGGCCACCGATTTTATCAATTTGTTATTTCAAACTATAAATTGTTTAATTAAAATAATCAATTTATGTTAATAAAAAAAATTAAAAGCATAAAATTGAAATGTACTATTTAAAGATTTATTATAATATTAAACTAGCAATGATATATCTAAAAGTTATTAGACCAACCCATATGATAAAAAAATAATGATAAAATAAATTTGTCTATTATTTTGAATTGAGGATTTATACCAATAAAACAGGCTATTTTTGCTACTTATAAAAAAATATAGAAATGAAATTGGAAAATAATAGTTAAAGAGTTTTTATTATATATAACTAAGGTTGATATGTCCAAAAATTAGATCAACCTAGATGATAAATTGGAAGTTATGAATAAATGAATTTCACAGACTATTTGAAACTATAAATTTACTCAAATAAAATAGTCTACTTTTGTAACTCATAAAATATTATGAACATAAAATTAAAATGTAATATTTAAAGGGTTTTTTTCTTATATTACTAGTAACAAAATATCCAAAAATTAGGCTAACCTAGATGATAAAATAAACTTTATGAAAAAATTAAATTCATCTACTTTTCCTTTCTAATTCTAAAAATTGTTCAACTAGAGAACATAAATTATTTTAAAAGATAGTATTTAAATAATTTTTCTATAATATAAAGTAGAATAACATGCCAATAATTAAATATACTCATATTTTAAAATAAAACTTATAATTAAACTAGTTTGATTTACTATCAACAAACTGCTCAAGTAAAACAAGTTCAATACACATTATCTAAAATGCTTGATGTTTGATGTAGAAGAAACTACCTTCAAGTTTGAATAACTCTTTCCTTTTCATTCTTGATGGAAATGATGCAAAACAATTCAAACTTCCTCTCCAAAATCACTCAAAAATCACAATTTCTAATCAGATACAAGTAATTCATCTCTACCTTTTAAATTGAAAACATTTTGTAAACTATAGCAAACCATGGATCTATATATGCACTCAATTTTATTGAACATTCATCACTGAAACTAAATAAACAAAACAACAATTACAATTTCTGGCTTGCATTGGCCCCTTCCTCTTAAACATTTAAACTTGCACATCGACCTTGTGTTAATGCAACCTCTGTCATTTTATGCAATGACTCTTCTTCTATTTGATACTCCCCATTACAATTCAATGTAGCCTCTAAGGAATTCTTTCCCCATTGATGCATACCCCTTAGAAATTGTTTGCAACTTCTTCTTTATGCTACTATACACCTCCCTTTTCACTATCTATACAGGTTCTTACTCGTAACCTACACAATATCTTCTCAGGCTTCATTGTGTGCCCTTGCTTCCTATTCACATAGGCTCTTCTCTTACTCACAACTTGTACCCTCTTCACTGTTTTGACCCCTCTCACATGGGTGACTACTTCTTTCATTTCTGCCTTCCCAATCCTTAACATGGCACCTCCATATTTGATCGATTCATTTCCTTTTGGATATGAAAAGGAAAAGATGTTATTACAAACATATTGATTGGAATGAAATTGGCCTTTTCACAAGTATATAAGCCTTTCTAGAGTGTTAATAAACCTTTCCAAACTTGAAATTTTGTTTGATTCTTGTTACCTTAACTTGGTTGATTCCCTTTTCCCTTTCGATCTCTCATGCATCCATTCTTTTAGTATTTTCCTTCTCTTGAACCCATGATCCTTTGATTACCTTTTTATTTTTTTTGTCTAATTCAAAAACAAATAAAATATAACTTCTTTAACCCACATAGAGGCAAGGTGAACATCAACTTCAAGATTTAAATTTTCAAGGAATTACATATATCGTTCTCCTTTTCAAATGCTAAATCGACTTTGGATAACCATAGCACTTTTAAGACAACTTTTCTTAGGGAACTATGTCATTTCGCATATACATTAGCAAAGTAATTACATTTGCATACATATCAAACATGGCAGTTGAAAATACAAAATAAAATCCCACCAAAGCATCTGTATCTCATGAAATAATTAAATTTAAGATGCTTAGGCACTGAAGAAAACCAAACAAGAAAACAAACCAAAATTGCGAAAGCAAAATTAGCGATATTTTTGGGTGGAACGGATCGCTCGTTCGCCTAAATGCTCCTGCACCAGACACGCCGAGTAACATGGAATGTTCCTTTAGTTGGTAAACTCATGAACATTCAAAGGTGCATGGGATGGTATTGCCATGTTTTTTTTTAATCCAATGATGATTCTTGTCCATGGGAGCCTTCTCTACTCTACACTTCATCTCATCCTCAACACTCAAGCCATCTCCACTGGCATTATCTTGTTTCTCAAAACAACTTCTTACCATAGGTTCATCTCGATGCCCTCTATATTTTATTGGACTACTATTATTTCTTCCTCTATTGCACTGCTCCAATAAATCAATACCTAATTTTCTCTTTCCTCTTGAAATTTGATCTTTGAATGGCTGAAAATCACTGCACTTACTTTGTTCCTCTTCCTCTACTCATTGCCTCTCTACACTACAACAAACAATAGAGTTGGAATATTTTATCTGCTTCTCCTTCTCCTTCAGAGAATTCAACATATAATTTTGTCCATCTTTCTAGATGGTATACACATTCCTCCTACCATCATAAATGGATTCCCTATCAAACTGCCATGGCCTACCCAACAACACATGAAACACACTCATATGCATCATGTCACACAACACTTCATCTTTATATGAACCAATCTGAAAATTGACTAAACACTACTCATGCACAATCATTTCATTTTCCCTTTGCAACCAAAAAATTTGTACAGATTAGGATGGTTACTCCTTTTCAAACTTAGTTTTTTACCATTTCCTCTGAAACTAAGTTATCCATACTACCAATATCAATTATAACTTTGCAACAGTTACCTCCAACCATACACACAGTCTCATAAATGCTTTCTTACACCTCTTACACTCTCATAAATCCTTCTTACACTGCTATAAATGGTAAGATTCTCTTCCACCTCATGCCAAGTGTCATTTCATTTCTTTCAAATACCTTCAACTAAAATAAGACTTTAAAATAATAGTTGCACTTTAAGTTAAACATTATCTACAATATATTTCATGATAGAGTTCTTCACCATATGTGGTTTTTAAATAATTAAATTGATTTTTTAACTTTAATTTTATTATGTTAGTATATTCACCTTAACAATATCATATAACTTCCCATTTGCCATAAAATATGCCTTAAATAACAATAATATGTAACTCCCACTCTCGTCATAAAACATGCAAATGTAACTCCCCACTCTTTCATAAAATGAAAAATGTGCTCTAATAAATTAATTAATTTAAAAATTTACATCAAAGTAACATTTTCATCATTAATTAAAAGAAATTTAAATATTTGATTAAGTCCTTTTATTTTAATAACTCTAAATATTATAAATTGATGTGGTGTAAGCATTTAATAATTTATGTTATAATGAAGTTTACTCTAATACTTTAGTCCACTAGAGAATTAATTAATTAAATTTATTATTTATTAATTTAATATATTTCTTCTTTAATTTTAGTAAATAATTATTTGAATCTTTGTTACATGAACTTAATTTAAAAGAGTTTTCAAATGTCTAAAGAAGAGGGTTGTGACACACCAAAACTATAACTCAACAACAGAACCTCCATAGGCTCCCACCTCCAATCCTAATTACAATGTTCATCTGCATAATTAAAATACCTACCAGCACAAATCTTCCCAAAATATCGTAGCTTCACAACAATATACCAATCCACCTAACTACATACATCCACAACATAACATTTTTCCATAATACCAAAATTAGAATGTCATGAACCAAGAATAATAATTTACCCCACTAAACCATTTTTTTAATACCAACACATCTGATCATGCTTACAATCCCCTAAACCATTCATACATTCATCAAAGTCCATCATCATTAAACTTCCATCAAGCTCATTCATCATTGCATCTTGTTGTCACTTACAATGCCATCAACATACCACCTATGATAGATCGCAATTATTTATCTCTTCAAATCCAAAATTTGCAACAAAAAAATTCCAATATTCACATGGGGCCACTAAAAAAGATCTATGCACTAGAAGACATATGCTCCTATTTGTTTGATAGGGCTTTTCCTATGCCACCCTTTCCATGTCACTTTGAAATGCCTAAATTTGATAAGTTCAAAGGAAAAGGAGACCCTTGTGATCATATGAGAGATTTTTATGTAGCTTGTTTAGAGGCTATGCATAACAATACTTATATAATGTGCATCTTCCCAAGAAGCTCAAGAGAGCAATCCATGGAGTGGTTTTCTCAACTCCCTATTGGTGTAAGAATATTTAATGAACTAGTTGATAATTTTATCTCACATTTATCCTATAATATGAAGTATGAAATGATAATGACTGAATTATGCACTATGAAACAAACTGCTAGAGAAAAATTGACCTTAAAAATATGGAGAAATATAGCTAGTAAAATTCCATGTCACATCCTTGAGAAATAACTAGTTGAAATGTTCATTCAAAATATGAAAAAAAAGGTTCCATTTGAAAATTTTATGTTCAAATTCTTTTGATGAAGTTATCAAAAAGGGTCTTACTATCGAGATAGCCCTAATTACCAAAGGACTTGTTAAAATATTTAAAGAAAACAAAGAATATTCTTCAAATGACAAGTCTCGTTATTGGAACAAGAATAAGAATTTTTTTAATGATGGAGTGGTTGATGCCAAAGTGGCTCAAACAACTTAGCCCACCTTATGCATACAAGTTCCAAAGATTGTTCAAACTTCATAAAATGTACATGACAACACACATAGAGCACCTCCTAGATATCTTAACACTCCACAATGGAAATATACTCCTCTAGGAGAGCCTATCAAATAAATATTATGAAAATTAATCCAAGAAAATTTAGTCACTCTAACAAAAATGGGGAAATATGAACCACAAGTCAAACCCACATGGTGGAAGTACACTATTTATATGATCACCATAGAGTAAAAGGGAATATCACTCCAAAAACAATTAAACTAAAGAACCTTATTCAGGACTTAATCAATAAGGGATATATTGGTGTGGATAATCAAAACAATTCCTTAAACAATGACCACATGATTTTCAAGGATCCCTTATACAATAATTGAAAGGGAAATGTAACCAACTAGGGTAGATTCCTCAAGAAATAATACCAATTATACAACTTTCAACTATGATTATAGAGTTAAGTATATCCAACAAGTTGACAATCATGTATCCTCCATTAGTATAAAGAACACAAATCTATAATGTAATATTACAACCTATAGAAGCAAAATTACTCTATAAGGCCACATCTAGAACCCTTTCTACACCATAATATGATCTTATGTATCAATTGGTTAAAAAATTGGTACAAATATCTATTCTAGAGATTTTGCGTATATCACTAATTTATAAAGATATATTAGACAAATATCTTAGGGAATCATCGGTACCTATAGATCTAAACATAGACTAGTTTCAACACATGGTTTGCATCTCACCTCTAACCATTATCTAATCTTTTTTGAAAAAGATATGGCATCCCATTTGCCTACTCATAATGATGCACTTCATTTGGAAATATTTATCCATAAACACAAAATAAAATGAGTCATAATAGATGGTGGTACTGGTTTGAACATTTGCACCTTAAAATTGGTGAAAATATTAGGATACTCTAAGGAGGTTATATATCTAAAAAAAAAGATAGTGATCCAAGCTTATGATGATGTGGAATGACCCTCCAAAGGTACTATCACTCTTCTAATCTGAGTAGGACCAGTTATTAAGGATAAAATGTATCAAGTGCTAGATCTTGAGCTTCAATACAATGTAATTTTAGGTTATCCATGGATTCATGACATGTAGGATGTACCATCAACTTTTCACAAGTATCTAAATTTATACCATAATGAAAATGAAGTAACCATTCTGGTAGATTCTGATACCTTCCCATACTATAGAAAATTGAGAGGATGCACCACACTTCATGTTACTAACAATAATAAAGCATCCTGCTCCAAATACTACATTAACCCATTGACACTAACTCAAACATCCACTCAATATATGATTGTTCCCTAAGTTAATATTCAAGTCAAAGATAAGGGGTATGGGGAATATCATATGACGCGACCTTTCTATTTAATTCAACTTCCATCATCACCTAGATCATATGGAAAACCTATCAAAACACAGGCAATATCTATCATAATAATCAATTGTAGTCTGACTTCCTTTTGTAAATGGGGTGAACTTGACAAGGAATTTGTAGAACATATCCAAGTGGATTTACAAAGACAAAGAAGATACTGTCATACTCCTAGTGAAAAATTATACTAAAGGATCTCAAATAATGGAACACATGGGGTATGTTGGTCACAATGGACTTGGTCTGAGAAGAAATGGATTATGGAACATATCTCAGTAACTATCAAGCCACACCTAATAGGAATTTGATTTGGGAAACTAGATACTATGTATTCAAATATCAAAAGTATACCTATGGAAACAAATTTTTTTTTTACTGATAAGTTATCTAATAAGGATACTTTTAATGACTCCTTCAAGTGTATCATCGACCTATTGCAAGACCATAACATTTTCACCATATCATATATATCTTTTAAACCTTCACCCTCCAACAATAACCTTTCACGTTTATATCCCCAACTCATACATTGGAACCAACGAGATCCACCTAGCATAGACACATTCCAAAATGATGAAGCTATTACTAAGTTCTTGGGAATTCGAGATAGGATACCCTTAGGAGATCATAAATCTGGTTTTATCATAAAACTCAACACAATGGAATAATCTGGTGTGGATGCAAAACCTTTTAGTTACAAAAACATACAATCTTTAAATAGGTCCCCTACTAAAAAATTTCCATATAACACTTTTAGACCATAAAATAGTAAAAACAAGGGACACATCCAAGGGTGAAAAACTTTTGGAGGCACCCAAGGATGGGAGGTTTGAAAATATCCCCATGGATCAAGAGAGATATCTATCTCTTATCAAAAAATATAAGGAAGAAAACATCAATACCATAGATAGTGTCAAGATTACATTCTTTGCAGCTTCGTTATCTGAGAATGAAAAGGTTAACTTCATGACATTCTTCCAAAATAGACAAGTGAACTTCACATGGTCCTATGTATACATGCTAGGATTAGACCCTAATCTAGTGTTACAACATCTAATATAAATATTGGGGACAAACCAATAAAGAAAATTTATGCAAATGCACCCTCAAATAGTATTGTTAGTCAAGGTAAAACTTCAAAAGTTATTAGATGTGGGTTTCATTAGACAATTTGATTATCCTGAGTGGATATCAAACTTGGTACCTATCACTAAATCCACTAGGGGCATTGTAATATGCATGAATTTTAAAGATCTAAATAAGTAATTCACCAAATATGACTTTCCTTTACCTAATATAGATATGATCATGGATTTGGCAGTGGGGCATGAAATTCTATCTTTAATGGATGGACTCAGGATACAATCATATTCATATTACCCCTAAAGATCAACATAAAACAACATTCACTTGTTCATGGGGAACCTTTTTCTATAATGTCATGCCCTTTGGCCTTAAAAAAATTTAAGCCACCTACCAACGGGCTAGGACCACTATTTTCTACTACATGATGCATATATTTATGGAAGATTATGCTAATGATCTTCTAGAAAAATCACTCACAAGATAATTTCATCTAGATATACTAGATTTATTTTTGATAGACGAAAGTATAACCTTTGACTAAATCCTAAGAAGTGTGTCTTTGGGGTGACATATGGAAAATTATTGGGATACATTGTATCTAAAACAAGAATCAAGGTGAACCTTGTGAAGGTAAAATCCATAATCGACATGCCTCCACCCACCAATCTCAAACAACTATGTATCTTACAGGGAAATATCTAGCCCATTTGCTACTTCATTTCACAACTAGCAAATAAATGTCATCCCTTTACACACCTTTTGGATAAGGGTAGCCCATTTGCTACTTCATTTCACAACTAGCAAATAAATGTCATCCCTTTACACACCTTTTGGATAAGTGGGATGAAAATTGTCAAAAGGAATTCTAGAAACTAAAATATTATCTTGCACCTACTCCACTATTGATGCCAGTAGTATAGGGCAAGAATTTTCTATTATATATATTGTCCACATTAGCAACACTAGGTGCTCTCCTAACACAACATGATGATTCATGTAAATAAAGGGAAGTCTACTAAAATAGTCATATGTTGGTGGGTTATGAACTTAAGTATACACTGATTGAACATGCCTATTTAGTGGATTTTGTTTTTTTACATAAGCTAAGACATTATAAGTTAAACCACTAGAGTAAAATCATTGTAAAAATTGATCCCCTCAACTATATGTTTAACAATTCCATAGTCATAAGATGATTGAATAAAAATATTTATGATCATGAATGAATTTGACATTGAATATGTACACATGAAGGCTATCAAAGGGTGTTGATCACATACTAGCTAGTAGATTCCCCTATTATAGATGATCACCCACTAGTGTTAGATTTTCTAGATGAGGGTATATTCATAGTAACCTCTACCTAGACATGAAAACTTTACTTTGATAGAGCATACACCCAACCTAGATCAGAAGAAATTATACTATTCATCACACCCAAAGGTTATTATATACCCAAATAATATCATTTAGCATTCCCATATACAAACAATATCATTGAGTATGAAGCATTAATCATAGGAATTAGAAAATCAGTAAAGTGAAAACTCAAGAAAATACAAGTCTATGGTGATTCCCATCTAGTTATAAAGTAGGTGAATGATGAATACCAAACCAAAGATGAGAAAATTCTACCTTATAAAAATGGTAGAAAATTTTAAATAGTACTTCAATGTCATCACATTTGAGCAAGTTCCTAGAATAAGCAACAAAGTAGAAAATATTTTGGTGACCATTGTATCTCTCTTGGACATGCCCCACAATACCAAACAATTTGAATTCTTAGTGGAACAACTCTTGATCCATTCATTTGATGTTTTATAGTTTGAGCTTTGGTGCAAACTCATTGGTCCTAATTCTCCATTGTTTCAAGAGATATATGATTGCCTACATCAAAAAAAAAATTCCACCTATATTATCTAACAACCAAAGAAAATATTTCATTAGGTATTCATCTTGATTCCTCATTTTGGGTGATACATTCTATAAAATGAGATTTTATGGTACTCTCCTTAGGTGTCTTAACTCAGAAGAAGCACAAATGGCCCTATAGGAGGTACATGATGGTATTTTTTGGTCACATTCTAGTAGTCCAAATCTAGCAAAGAAATTGATGAGAAATAGATATTATTGGCCAATAATAGAATACAATTCCCACATGTTTTCTCACAAATGTTACAAGTGTCAACATCATAGTGATCTTAAACATGCATCAGCTCAAGAGATTCAAGCAATCACCATATCATGACCTTTCTCTCAATGGGGGCTTGACCTCATAGGAAAAATCCATCCCCCATCATCTAATGGAAACAAAATCATTATCACATTCATGGAACACTTCACTAAATGGATCAAATACATTCCTTTAAATGCCATCACTAGAAATAAAATTGCTAATTTTATCCTAAACTAAATCATTTATCAATATGGTACTCCCTCAACCATTGTCATTAATAATGGTTGAACATTTAAGAACCAATATTTGTATAAGCTTTGCAATAAATTTCACATCCAACATCACTTTTATACCCCTATTATCTACCAAGTAATGGTCAAGTGAAGGCATCAAGTAAAACCATACTAAAAATCCTTAAGAATATTGTCAATGGTATTGGTCATACCCTACATTATGGGAATATTGAACAAGAATTCACACACCCACAAATTCCACCCCATATTCCCTAGTCTTTGGAGTGAAATAAATTTTACCTATCAAGGTTGAGCTCCCATCAGTAAGAGTCTCTCTATTAAATTTCATTATTGATGAAGAATATAGAGTTTCTAAACTACAAGACTTGGAATTGCTAGATAAATGATGTCTCGATGCACTCAATCACCTGCAAGTCTATCAAAACCATTATTTTTGTATTTACAATAAGAAGTTCATCTCATGAAATTTCAAAATAGGAGACTTGGTACTTAAGAAAAATCAAAAGAATTAGCAAGAACATGATAAGAAAGAGAAATTTGAACCTAATTGGTTAGGACCTTTTGTCATCACAACTTATGAATTAGGAGTGTACCAGATTTCCACACCTAAAGTAGAACTGTTAGATGATCCTAGCAATAGCGATCACTTCAAGAAATTCTATTCTTGATCCTTAGAGTATCTTAATTGAAAAATACAAAAAACTAGAAAAATGAAAAATATCAAAAAGAGTAAAGAGAAATAATCTTCCCTATGGTGAAAACCAATTTAGTGGTACCTTGGGTATGTACCATGGTGAAAACATTTTTATAGGCAATATGCATAGAAACCAAATTCCACATCTATTAGTACTTTCATCCATTCCATCTATAATAAAGTATTATTCATATACATGTCACCCCTATCATGGTTTGATAATATTAAGAGTAATATGATCCATCCTAGTTTAGAGCACCAAATCATAATAATTCCATATCATCGATTCCATTAATATCAAATCCTATTCCTAACTAGGTGCATTTCCTCGTCCTAGTGCTCAGATTGGATCCTTGAAGTCTGTCTCAAAGGAAACATATTTCACACATCCCATAGCATTACTCCATTCCATCTATAATAAACAAAACCCATTCATAACATTCCATAATAAATCCACATCACACTAACTCACCATAACACCAATAAATTGTCCATTGCTTAGACAAAAGATTTAAGAAAAAAACAAACTATGCGATACCACATTGAGCATTCATCACACAATCACAAATAAGAGAATCTAGTTAAACTATCTAAAACCTAATTATCAATTTCAAAATCCACTAAAACACATCTTATCCAACAAATCAATCCTAAAAAAATCATCCTTCCTACAATGGGCATTATCCACTATTGAGTAAATAATTTTTGGTAAAACAATCTAATAATTATTGATCTATTTGATCCTTGAGTATTTTATTTTATTGATTTATCTTATTGTCCTATTCTAGTTTTTCTCGAGGATATCTCAAAATTATTAGAGGAGTAAGAATGGGGCAAGATCATTACTTTCATATGCTACTTTTGTGGAATGCCTTTAAGTGTTGCTATTATAGGCATGATTCTTTTATGTGCCAAACTAGATTCAAGAAATAAAAATAACCCTATGTATATAAGTTCATTAAACACCTTTATACATTAAGGTTATCATTCTCTAAATCTATATTCCCTTGCATATTCCAACAAGTTTCCATCATTTTTATTAAATTTAAGAACAATCCTTGTTTGTTTTTTCTTCATCTAGGAAAAGGATACTAAAGTCACCAAGGTTTGTCTCATCTTGGTGTACATATATCCACTTATCACATATAAAAAACTTTAGGAAAAAGGATACAGATGCCACCATGTGCTATCATGCCTTGGTGTGCATACATCCACTTTCCACACAATAAAATTCTCTATGATGATAAAAATAGCCTAAAATGGAAAGAAAAATATCTCATTTTTCATACCCATCTATATATTGATCTATTTCTATATATTTCATTTGATTAACCACACATCCTATTAAGTAACACCAATAAATATACTATCTCCTCATTATCTTCTTTTACTAACTTTCAACCATGCATGTATCATGACACACCAAAAAACAAAGCATAGTATATCCACATTATCCATACATCTTGCATACACACATATTGGGAACCATAATTCATATCATAGAAATATCCATCATCACATATATAATAATAAAAAATATATATCATGCATCCATTAGATCTATTCATATAATTCACATAAGTAATATAGGTCATCATCATACACTCAAAAATGTAAAAATATCATAGCATTACATCTAGTCTATCCATCACATCATCACATAAAATAATAAAAAAAGTATCATACCATCGTATCTCATCACATATATCCAAAAAAATATTTTTTCATGATACATCACTAACCAAAGCTTGCCCAAGGGCCCATTAGATACAAATATATAGTACATCATGCTCATAGGCCAAAATCACATGTCTACAAAATAACACCATCTTAAATGTCCAATCTATAGAGAGCTCCCTCTCTCAAAATGGGTAGGAGCAAGATTCTATGTCCTTGATGGTCTTGGATGCTATGCCCCTCTCTCCCTAGTGCTATCCACTTTTCCCTAGTAATGATCTAGGAGGTGGTGACCTCATCACCCCCTCACTCACTAATATTTTTGATCGAGATCTCTCTGATATACTATGTATGTAACTGGGAGCTTACTGATCTAGTGGTACTAATCCTTCATACACATACCTATAGTACATAGCCTCTTATGCATACCATCCAATCTCTGAAACCATCAGTATAAAAACACCCTATGTAATATCTAAAATTCTCAAGAATGACTACTCTACTCACTAAGAACAAATAATTGGTGCATCTCTCTCTATCATCAATCCCTACAACTATGCCTATAACCCCTACACTTGACCTTGTGTACTCATTAATTGTCCCTATGCACTCGCTAATTGTGCCTACAAACTTTGTACTTGAGCCTACAAGGCTATAAGCTAACCATCCCAATTATGACCCACTGTATCATCCCCTACTAGTGGGGAATGTACTTCCTCATCTCTAACTAATAAATATTGTACTTATTTCTCTCTTACTAATAGTGACTATGCTACCTACTATACCACAAGTGGTGCCACCACTACTGGCTGAAAACTTCTTCTTGATCCTTCAACTCCCCCATCATCACCACCACTTCCATCTTCCCCATGACTAACTCAATGATGCAAATACTTACCTCTCCTCCTCTCCTCTCCCATCTCTACCTATTTTCCTCTACCATCCCACCTATAATATTGTCAATCATGTAGGTCTCATCACCACCCACCATATATCATAAACTTGTGTCGTCCCTACATCAATAATATCCTATCACAGTTGTTGTCACTCAATATTACGCCCTTTCTAAGTTGTAAAACTTAGCATATTGGTGAAACATGGGAATCTCTTCCAGGTTTGTGGGTCACCTAAATGGAAAATAACCTCCAAAGAGGAATCGTTCCCTTGGAACTATCACCTAAACTAATTGAACTATTGATTGCTTCATAGAGGAAAAGAGTAAGGATTAAATTGAAAATGAACCTACACTCTAAAAGGTGATACACCAAAAGGGTTTTCAAACCTATTCTACTATTTTAACACACAAATTTCACAAATACCTAGCTAAAATTCACACAACTCACTTGTTTAACATGCTTCTACATTAGTATTTCATGAGAAAGTTGATATGTTTAACTTTAGAAGGAAGACTAGACATATCTTTCATAAATAAAGAGTGTAAACAACAATGAAATAACTCATGACATGTATAAGACATACTTTCTACTTAAAGGTATTGAAATGAGACAAAAACCTGAGGATTTAGACATAAAATCACATAAATAAGTATCAATCATTCATACACACACGATGAAATAACCATTGAGAAGGAAAAACCACTAAATTTTATTGATAAAAGAGGTGCTTAAATAGTTTTACAAGTCTGAAAATAAGAGTTACATATGCTTCCCCATCATGAAATAACTCCAAAAAAAAAGTTACAATACATTGCTTAGAGAGAAAAAGAACTAGTGAAAAAATTGCCTAAGGCTTGCCTTTATGTTGTTCAACAACCTACAAAATAATAGGAGCATGTATGGAAGAGAAAAGGATAATTCTTCACTTCATCTTGTTGGGTCAAGCTCCTTTGGGCGTCCAAAATAGAAAATCCTACTTTTCAGCCCCCAAAATTGCTCCAAAAGGTTGTTTTAGTGGTGAAAAAGTCATGTCTTGACCCCATGTACCATTAAGTCTCATAAAAATAGTTTCTAGATTCTCTCCACCACCCTTAAGAAGCTTAAAACTACCACCAAACTTTCTTGAATTCTTGTCAACTACTGCATAACCCAACAAACTGCTCTATATGCTTGTAGCTAAGTTACAACTACTCATTTAAACTCTCAACTGCTAGAGACTTCTTCAAAATTGTGAAAACGACATGTGTATAGATCTCTAAGGACTAAAAAGTGACAAATGTTCTATGTATTAAGACTTCTTTATGCTGCCACTCCTTAAGTTTCATGGCACAATCCTCTTACTATGTGAATTCAGCTATCCATACTTGAGTTATTTGAATGAAGATCATATTTTGGCTATACCACTTGTAGTGCTTGGCCCTGCAATAATGAGCTTTTGATAATCACAAGAACATGACATGCTCTAATTGCATTATCCTTCAAAGCCTCTTCTCTAGTGCATAGGTCTACAACCTTGTTGACCATCATTGTAATGATGAAATTTCTATTTCATAACCATTTCCTTACCATACTTATCATATAAAACCTTGCTTAACTCACCCCTTTAGTGAATTTACATGCTCCAATTCTCTCATCAATACCTATTAAATTTTAAATCAACTTGGATTTTACTAAAAAACATACCAGGATCCCTGTACCAACAACCACATCTCATGCTTACTTAGCTCAGTTGCTTGTGACCTATGATAATTGAAAAAGTTGCATTCATAGAAATGCAAGTTTTATTAGCATGATCATTGAATACCAACCAATACAAATTCCTATGCCATCTGGTATAATTTCAAGAGGTATCTTTATAGCATTCACTTAGTCATATCTCTTTAGAAAACCTTTTATAACTTCAACAAGTATACCATATTCACTTATGCAAAGAAAACCATCATACACTAACAAAAATAGGAGAGTAAGTCTATCTTGACCTTTCTTCTCATCTGCAACATTGGTATCCTCAAGGTCATATTAGCTATCCTCTTCACGTGTTTGATGATTGAAGGACTATTTTCAAACTTAGTCTTTGAACCCCTTTCTGGTCATCAAGCCTTACCCTTGACTGGTTGTTTGACAATACCTTTCCTACAATACTTTCAAGGATCAAAACTACTAAACAAGACTCTTAAAAAACTTGATGTAGGCTCTCTTTTCATACTGGTTTAGAAACTTCTACATCAAATGCTTTCTTATCATTTTTATTAAAAAAAAATGATGATCCCACATAATGAAGCAACAAGCTTCTACTTCTCAATAGAGACTCTAGCTTGTTTCCTTTCACCATATATCTTGATCCATATGAACTCTCTTAGTTTTGCATATATGAACTATCCCTTCCATGTCAAAACTCTCTCAGTATTGCCCTTACACCGAGATACCTACCATCTTATTTTACCTTTTTTTTTTCTTTTTCCCTGAGGTACTTCCAAAATGCTACCCTTGTTGATGTTCTATGTGCATATCTTTGCAAGCAAATTGTAGAAATGTGAAGCTTTGAATAACACCAATACCAATGTAATGCAAGATGTCTATGCACTTTAATCTTGTTAATATGCATGAAGTCATGTCAAATATTATCTTTAAAAGTTTTCAAAAGATGTTAGCATAATCTATCACAAACCATTGGGGTCTCTCCTTTTTGCATGTGATTGCACTTACCTCCTTTTGAGATTCTTATATTTCCATTTTTGTTCATGGCTTCCATAATTTTCTTGAAGCTATGATAGTCCCATGACTATAATCTATGTTATGGTAGTCTTATGACTATCCTCTTCAGTGATAGAAACATTAAGCAAGCCTTCCTTTGCATGAAAACAAATTTAGGCAACAAATTTCATTGCATATTCCTTCTCTTTTTCCAAATTTCCACTTAGACTCTTTGCATGATGATCTCATACCTTTAACATATGAATTCTTGTTTTAGCAATTACCTATCATCTATCACTATGTTCATTCATCATTTCCTTACTGGCCTTTTCATTGTCATACTCTCATTTTCCCTATGGATTTTCCTTTGGAACAAAGGGTTGTCATATGCTCCTTTTGATTCCTTTTTGCATGGTAATGAATGTCCTCCATGTGTCTTATGATGACCGTAAAATAACTATGCCCTAGATCAAAAACCCATCCATGATATTTTTTCCCTCTATTATTATAGATTTGCATGAGATGTGTAAACTCAAGTTTTTATAGCATAGACCTTTCTTCAATGCATGTGGTAGGAAAAAAAATTTCATTGATTTTTAGTTGAGTTGGACTGTGTTCTTTTAATAATATGACTATCCATATGATTATCCTTAAACTGTCCTTTGTGAGTATTCAAGAGGTTTCAAGGTGACTATACCTCTCAAGCCTCTGACATGATTGACTATAAGCTATTATATCTTTCCACCTATATGTCACCATCCTTTTCATGTGTTTACCTATAGCCATGTAATCATTGTAACATTATATCCAATCTATATCTAGGGAGATCATCTACAAGTTAGCATTATCTTTTCCCATTCTATGCATATCCTATAACTAGTGCATTTTAAGAAACTCCATCTCATTCATAAGCTTCATCAAACACAAAATAAACCTCTTCTAACCTCCCATATTTAGCATACATATCTACTAGGGCAATCACAACTACAAATTTTGATATTTATAACTTCTAAACCTCCAAGGTTTTTGCAGATTTTCTCAAGTTAGTAGTCATGTCTTCATTTAGAATGACCTTCATTTATTATAGTATTGTCTTTTATGGTTGTCATCATAACTTGGGTCTACATGTGTGTCTCTTCCATTGGCATAGGTAAATCATTGTTTCTATACTTAGACATAAGACTATCTTCCATGAGTCAGTAACCTACTAACCTTATGTGTAACTATCATCTTCTTGTTGTTTGGATTGAAATTTTGAAGATCATGACTATCATGCATTCTTTCATTTGCATTCCTTTTGAAACCTTCTCATGATTATTCCAAACCATTAGAAGAATTGATACTATTGGGTATAATATTTCATCATTTTTTAATTGCCATCTTGGACTATCATAGACTGCATTCTTTCAAACCCTAGTATGTTGTGTATCCAACACTCATATTGATAATGTGAAAGCTAAAAATTCTAATAAAATTCCTTAATTTTACTCTATATCTTCAATACATATTCATCATACTACAAATGGATAGCATAGAATTTAGTTCACAACAAAGAAAATAAATTATAGTGAGTAATAATAGACCTATTGATGAAGCCATATTGAAAATGTCTCCACAAAGCCTCCCAACATGTGAGAAATGACATGTCCTTTCTTCTTGAGATTACTCCTCTTTGATATGTGGATATAGTATTGGTGAAACCCCTAGAAAGTTTCTAGCATTCTATTGGCAACATGCCCTAAAAAATATTCTCTGTAATGTGTCACAAAATATAAAACTTCTACAATGTGGTGAAAATTAAAGCAATAATATGTTCTCATACCATATTTGGAGCTTCTCTTTAATACAACATAACTAAAAAATCCTACCATCTTTCATGCAACTTGGTTAAGGTTTGGCTCTTTCAAAAAGCTAAAACTTCACTTTTTTCCCTTTCTTATATCTTGGTGCCCAAGTAGCATTTGTATTTTTTAAGACCCTTTTATAATGTTGAGGCTATTTTAATCTCAAGGATTAAAATAGGCTAACAAAAACACCCACCACATTGGTACCAAACCCTAAAAAATATCTAATCACTATCTTTGTACACTAATAATTAGTCCCCAACAACTACTTCTCTAGAGGTATAAGAAAATATCACCTCCCTAATTGGTACATCCTACCACTCTCCAAACTGTCTACATACCCTATCCAAAAATAAAAAATTAATGATCTGAGTCATCCTCCTAATCAAATAATGTCACTACCAAAAATATAATAGATGGTCTCCATAATCTAACCATGCCTTAGATTTTCTCCATGGTCTCCATGTGAAACTCACCATGTCATCTATGACCCACCACTAATAGGGAACATCTCCCAGCTTGTGATATGTCATTGTCTGATCATAACTATAGACATAAGGAAATTCGAGTACTCATGTTCACTCTACCATTGATTACATGACCGCTATGTGCTCGCATATCCATATGTGAAGGATTTTTCAGTCCAGATCTTATGCTTTACCCATGTATGTACACAACCTATTGAAGCTAATGATATACAATAGTTAGTACACATGGACCCCATGCATACACAAAACCATCCTCAATCATACACTCTATCACTATCCTATATCAATAGGAAATCTATGACTCATCCTATATGAGACTAACATGATACTAACCACTACCACCAACAACATAGGTAGTGTATTAAAGTGCACCTACATGTAGCTCAAGATAGTCTTATAATCCTCTATCCAAAAGTCATTTTTCATAAACACTTGACTAAGTACCAACTCTCCACCATCTATGTCATACACTACCTACTCCCCACAAATTGGGATCCATAGAATCCTCCACATGTCCTCAAGGGTGATAATCATCTTCATAATTAGTAACAGGAAAGAGATTTTATTACTATACCACATCTTTGCTAAGGTAGTGATCATCTCAAATCTCTAGCATATAGGTAATATAGCATAAAATTATCACCCCCAATAAAGCTAGCTCATCCTTGATAATATGCCACCTTAGCCTCATAGCATTGGGATGCCTCTCATGAGACATTAATTACTCTCACCCAACCTACACCTAGCAAAACAACTTAGAAGTTCTAGTTTCTATAATTTTTAAAAACTCTCACTCTACATGCCATTTTTGCATCAGTCCAGCCAGATTTAACATTTGTGTCATTTTTTGTAACACATGTACCCTTCTCATTTTACACCTGAATTTTCTCCCTTGCTTATTCCTCTTCCTCAATTTACACCCTACCCCTTCCAATATGATCCCTAACACTACACCAATTTCCCACTCATTACACACATATGTGCCATGTTCATTAACATATGTTTCATTCTTGCATACATATGTGACTATCTCACATAGTCCTTCACCATATCCTTGAGAATTTGTGCCAATATGATGCAGGAGCATCCCTGGTTGTAAAGCAATCATGTATCTACCAAAAATAGTTCTTTTCTTGCATTGCATTATGTAGCAATTTTAGTAGTTCATTCCACATTTTACCACATTGTTGTTTCTTAGCTCATGGAGTGGGATATAGCATCTACACATCGACATC
Organism: Sequoiadendron giganteum; assembly: GCA_007115665.2. Classification (NCBI taxonomy): domain Eukaryota; kingdom Viridiplantae; phylum Streptophyta; class Pinopsida; order Cupressales; family Cupressaceae; genus Sequoiadendron; species Sequoiadendron giganteum. Next base: position 391,569,733 of record CM021104.1, on the reverse strand, counting down.
TATCACATATCTAGATTTCACATCATTTTCATTTGTCTATTAGAATTTATCACTCTCAGAGTTTCACTATGTTAGTAGCTAGAGAATTTAGGTCTAACCTAGCCTAGTTTCTTTGTGCGAACCTATTCCAAATCGTGTAGAGCATAATAAGACATCATACAAGCATCTTGGGTTCATTGAGACCTATCTTGGAGATTCATAAGTCATATCTTTTTGCATGGAGTTATCTCTTCATATTTTTAGGTCGACATTCATATTTGATCATTCATCAGGTTATTAACCCTTCTGGCTGAAACATAGCTATATTGGAGCTTGAGAAGTGTATTTATAAGAATTGGTAATCATTTAGGAGAGGGGCAGGTCAAGTAGTTTCAAGATTAGATTTAGTTTCGGTATATTTTCACATTAACCCTTCGAGAGCATGTAATAAGGCCTATTGGATAGTTGTGTTGTTGAAAGCCCTTGTGGTAGGCATGTGAGCCTTGGATATTTTCCCTTGAGGCATATATTGCATATAATATTATCAATTCAATGAGATTTCATGTTTGCATATCAATTTTTTGTGTTATTTTTGTTGTGTTGACTCATTGCTGCATAGTTTGGACTATTCCTTCTGGAAACCTCCTACCATGATAGCACTAAGTGGTATCAGAGTGAGTTTTTAATCATTCCTAAAGGCATTCCTTGAGATTGATAGATCTTTGAACTAAGGTAGACTAATTTTTTAAAACTAATCATTGATTGCGAGGTAGTTGAAACCCTTGTAGCTAGATCATTGAATTGAGGTAGTTGCACTGATTCGAGGGGAGACATTCCATCAAGGAGAGCACCTGCCATGGCGAATGCTGCTAGAAGGATGGATAATATATTGGATATGATACACAAGATGCAATTTAGGTTAGATGATGCTGAAGAAGATTGAAGGCGAGGTATAAACCTTAGGAAAAATTATGAAAGTGATGATGATGTAGAACATGCGAATCAAATGGTAGAAACCATAGATGATGAAGAAGAAGAAGAAATAGATCAAGTCAAAATGTTGAAAATGATCTCAAACATTGGAAAGTGACCTAGAGTTGAAATTCAAAATTACATGATAAATTTAAATCTTGAAGAATTGATTGATTGGATAAATGAAATAGAAGAATACTTTGAATATGAAGAAATTGGAGATCCGAAAAGAGTCATATTTGTGAAAAAAATGTTGAAAGGTCATGTTGGATTATGGTGGAAATAATTTCAATTAGATTGAAGTAGAAGAGGCAAAGAAAGAATCATCAAATGTGATAAAATGGTGATGAAGTTGAAGAATTAATTCATATTAACTAATTATGAACTTGAATTGTTAAAGAGATTATAGAACCTGAAACAAAAAGAAAGATATGTGAAGGAGTATACTAAAGAATTCTATAAGATGATAATTAGAACTGGTCATAGTGAAGCAAGCAAAGAGAAGGTTGAAAGATATATCAATGGACTGCAAACAAACATTCAAGAAGAGTTGAGCCTCATAAAGATGACATCTATTGAGGAGACATATAAATATGAATTAAAGGTTGAAGAGAAGATGAACAAGAAGTTTGAACAAAGATAGAGAAGCGTAACAGAAAGACTCCAAAATATTGGACTCCAGTCTAGAGAAAGAAGACCCTATGTGGAGTAGAAAAACATCCCAAACCCTATCAAAGTGAAGAAAAGGATGAGCTAAAACATAGAACAAAGGAAGAGAAGATATAAATTTTTACCACGATAATGGAGGAGGTCATAATTCTTACTATAATGATGGATACCAAAGAGATTAAGGAAGATATGAGAGAAGGCCATTCAGAGGTGTAGATGAGGGGGACCAACTACTCAGGACCCTAGGTCATGGGAGGGTCTGAATACAACAAAACAAGAAATTAGCACCTAAAATAGCGTCAGATTTTAGTGCATTTGATTTCATGAATTGGGCACTTCTGTTGGCACAAAACTCAGTGCAAAATGGTATGTTCACTTCAACACCAAATTTAGCACTGGATTTAGCGCCAGGTTTAGCGCCGACTTTTGTTGCTTCTAGTTTGGCTTCTGATTTTGCTTTTGGTTTTGCTTCTTGTGTTGCTTCCACGTTTTCTTCCAGTTTTGTTTCTGATTTTTCTTCTAGGTTTTCTTCTGGTTTTTCTTCCAGTTTTGCTTCCAATTTTTCTTCCAATTTTTCTTTCGATTTTACTTCCAGTTTTGCTTCCAATTTTGCTTCAGATATAACTTCACTTCTTGCATCTAGGTTTGCTTCCATTTTTTCATCTTTTTTTGCTTCTAATATGGCTTCTATTATTTCATCTTTTGTTGCTTCTAAAATTGCTTCCATTATTACTTCTTTGTTTGCTACCTGAATTGCTTCTATTTTTGCTTCCAAGATTGCTTCTAGTTTGCTTCTAGTTTGGCTTCCATTGTTGCTTCCATTTTTTCTTCTAAAAATGCTTCTTGTTTTGCTTCCATTTATTAATTTAATATGTTTTATTTCAATTTAATTAGTTAAATATATCATGCCTCTTAAATAACTCATATGATTAAATAAAAAGATAATTATTATAACATGATCATCATTTATAATTAAAACAAGTGATTCAAATATCTATATAAGTAGATCAAAACAAGTGAGTCAAATATGCCACTAGATTAATAACATGTCAAAATGATACATGTCCAAAAGTCGACATAAGTCAAAAGGATACATGTACAAATGATATAAGTAAAAATAATAAATTATATAGCCTAAAATGATACAAGTCAAAATGATACATTTCCAAATGATATAATTCAAAATGATACAAATCAATAATATGGTACTACAGGCCATGAAAATGATACATATTATAGTAACCATGAAAAGAGGCATCATAAAGATATATCAACAATGATCCTTGATGCAATCTATATGAGCATGAATGTCACTGGCTACTACTAGCAACTGCCTCATCATCATCATCACCATTGTGATCATCATCGTCATCATCATCAGCATCGTCATCATCATCGTCATCAACCTCGATGTCTTTTGTATCTACGTCGTCATCATCCTCTTCCATGTGATATGTACCATAACCAACATATTCTGGATCTATATCATGAGGATCATCTTGATCTTCTGGAAGACCCATTTTCTACAAACTTAAATCATTTAAAATAAAAAAGTTATTATTTATTTCATGCAATAATTTATTTTTCTGTTATATATCTAATATTACAACATGTGAAATGAAACCATAATCATATTACATCATATCAAAGTGCACATACCATAATAAAATTTCAAAAAAAATATAGATAATATGTCATTCCAATGATGTAAAACATGTAACAATTCTAATAAACATTAGTAAAATATGCCAACATTTGGTGGAAGATGGAGAAAGATGACTGGAACTCTGGAGGCCCACCATAATGGATTTTGATATTCAACCATGAGAACAAAAGAGAGAGATGATATCATGTATCAAAACATTAAGCATGCATTCTTCCAACCAGTGGAGAAGGAGATGATTACTTTGCTTCATTTTCATTTGCATAGCCATATCATGGTGTACACCAAGAAGACCAAGGATGTCTAGTTTTATGTGGAGGTAATGGATGTGGTCCAAAATTTAGGAGGTGAAAGAAGGTCAATGTATGATCCTGATGAAATTGAGGAAGAACAATAAGAGAGGGACAAGAAAATAAAATCAATGTAGAGTTTCAAGTATTTTTCAAGCAAGTAACAAAGCTATGGGAGCATCCTCATCTAAAATATTTTGAACTAGAGTTTGATATACCATTTAGAGAGCTTGGTTTTCATGGAGTTCCTTTCAAAGCATATGCTTTTATTGTTCCTATGGTAAACTGTTTGGTAGAGTTGGTGGAATTACCTTTCTTAGTAATCACTATTAGTGAGATTGAGAGTGTTAACCTTGAGAGAGTAGGACTTGGGAAAAAGGAATTTGATATGGCTATTGTTTTCATTCTATACAACCATTGCAAGAAAAGTTAAGCTAGCATCAAATAACCAACAATTTTGAAAATAACATGAAATTTTTTTGTTGCTACTATGTCAGGAATAAAATAAAAGGAAACAATGTTCCTTCCAGTGGCTTGATGATTGCAAATGAGGATTCATTGAATTTCACTGAGTAAAATGAAAATTAAAAGTAGTTGATTCATATAATATATGTACATTAAACAGTTTATGGTGCAAAATTATTTCTGATGCCTTTTATAGCTAAATGCTATACTCATTTTAGGCATTAAGAAAATGCATCCCACCTAGAGTTTGTGTGACATTATTTTTTCCCTAGAATCCTTTTCAAAATCATCACCATCAGCCCGATTTAGGATAAAACATCAATAATGAGAAAATTAACAAAAAATCAAAAGTGAATAATACATAATGTATGTTGTAAAGTTAAAAAGTCTTACAAAAATACATATAAAACTCCAAAACATTTTCCATTTGTTCTCTAAAGTTTATTCCAATCAACCAAAGCAAGAAACATATATCTTATTACTATTTAAATCAAATGAATATATCTGACATACAATTCAAAACATCAACATATGAGCTAATTTTTTTAAGTACATGTTCTCCTTCAAGTACTGATTCCTTGATAAACTCAATTTGGTCCTCAAATACATACTTGTCACAAGTTTCAAAGGAATCTATCATGAGAATCTAACCATGACTATATGTAACAATCTAAAACATTCATAATCAAAGACAAGTTCTTTACAAATTCTACTAAACATTTATGCATTCTTCATGCTGAAATGAGTGTTTAGAGCTATGATAACCACATTCATGTCTTGAGGGAATCTCACTGTCTAAGGAAGAAGTCAAAGTGCCTTGGAGCAACAATAGAATTCAGCATCGACTATATGGTGTCTACATTTAAATAATTCAGAATGGTCAAGTTCATTGAAATGCACCTTGTGATTGGAAAGAAACATACAATAACTCCCTATAAAATAGGAAATTGGCAAAGAAAGAGAAAACAATCCCTTGCAAACTAATTACAAACTAGTAGCCTGAGAAGCTTCTTAGAGGCTTACACAAGAGACAAATCAAGAAGCTTGAAAGACATGCATAAATTTGATCATAAAAGTAATGCCATGGTAACTGTTTGGTTCCACAACATAAGAAAGTTGTTTGAAAAGCTTTCTCAGCCACATAATATTCATGAGTTCCAAAATCAGAAATCTAATACAAAATTGTTCACTTGACCTTGAATTTTCAATTAGTATGCTTAATATAGGATTTTATGTTGTAAAAATATATTCCAATGGCATATGAAGTGCATGGTGAAGCATATTATTGAACTAAATCCTCCAGTACATTACTTATACAAGGATATTTTTCATTCACCCAGTGGATGGCCTAAGCAATGTGTTAGGAAACATACCATCTATCTAATACCTAAGACTGCCTCTTTGTAATGCTTCTATAAAACTATTCAATTATTGGGGGATGATAAAGAGATCAATGAAATTATGGAAAGATAACACAACTTCATTTCTCAGAACAAGAAAAATGAAATTATAGTTACATATATCAAAAGGAAATAGAACCATATTTATTTTCATAATTGTGAACCATATCATTGGTGCAGGGAACCATGTAACTTCATGCCTCCATGGGGAAAATTTGTAAAATTTGAGTCTTCATCATATTGTGATTGTGAAAAGTTCATGTTTGGACCATTTTAAATGCATTTGAGTCATTAATAGGTTTCTAGGAGGTCTATGGAGTCAAAATACAAAAGTTGTCATTTGTAGCAAAAAAATGTAAAATTGCAAAATGCAAAAAAGTGGAATGTGAAGAGTCATTTTGTAAAGGGAAGGTTGTTGGTCGATTGTAACTGAAGGGGAAGTTAGATAAATGTTATAGACACCTTTAAATACCATTTTGAATGCGTGGAAGAAGAGAGTACATTGTAATTTGAATAAATTTTGAATAAAGGTACCCTGTTTTGCAGATTTTAACATTTTCTTGTTGTTCTCAGGCATGGTACTAGTTTGTACAATAATCTCAAGCTTTATTTTTGGTTGGTTTTGATATATTTTTGAATTATCTTTCAAATAAATCTGGTTTGAGTTAATTTAGTTGAGTTTTAAGCTTTTTAGAGCCATTTTTCTGAGGGCAGTTTAGAAACCCTCATTTTAAGGGTTTGAGAGTCAAATAAAAGCATAAAACACCATTCCACCAATGTAGACCTCTATAAATAAGTGGAATGGGTTATTTTAGGTTGTTTTTCAATGCTGGTTGTGTTTCAAGTACAGGGGTAGTCAAGTTGTAGGAGTTCTATTGCTGCCCTAGTGATTTTTCATCAATTTTGAGCATGAAGGCATAGCTACAAGTTGGGATTTTCGACAAATGCAATGTTAAATGGTTGGATATGGTTTGTATAGAATGTTTATACCTATTATAAGGTGTTTGAAGTGTTGGAAAATTGGTTTTTGGTTTGGAACAATTATTTCCAATAAACTTTCTTGCATATGAGCCAAAATTAGGCCTCTAGGATAGCGGTACAATCATTTTTTGAGGGTTTTTTTTCCAAAACAACCTCATTATATTTTTGATATGTTTAAAAGGGAAAAAATGGGTTCTTGAATTTTTTTTTTTTTTTGGAGATTCAATCTGGTTTAAAAGATACACCTGATTTTGTCTATGTGGAACACTATAAGCAATTTGTCTTCTTGAGTATGAATAATTTAATAATGAAAGAACCAGTGTTCTAAGAGTGTTTTTTTGGCTTAATCCTATCAATTATATTATTTTCAAGGTGTGGTAAAGGTTCAGTAAGATTTTGGTTTCTTAAAACCTCTTTTTGGTGTATTTGCAGCTTGGAAAACCATGTTTCATTAGAGTAAATTTGTGAATGTTGAGCATGAAGGCATAGCTACAAATTGGGATTTTCTACAAATGAAATCTTAAAGGGTTGGAGATGGTTTGGATAGAATATGAATACCTATTATAAGTTGTTTGAATCATTTTCAAAGTGGTTTGTGGTTTGGAGCAATTATTTCCAATAAACCCTCTTGCATATGAGCCAGAATTAAGCCTCTAGGACAGCGGGACAACCATTTTTTGAGGGTTTCTTTCCAAAACAACCTCATTCTATTTTTTTATGTGTTTAAGAAGGAAAAAATGGGTTCTTGAAAATGTAATTTTTTTTTGGAGATTCAATCTGGTTTAAAAGATACACCCGATTTCTTCTATGTGGAACACTACAAGCAATTTGTCTTCTTGAGTATGAATAATGTAATAGTGAAAGAACCAGAGTTCTAAGAGTGTTTTGTTGACTTAATCCTGTAAATTATATTATTTTCAAGGAGTGGTAAGGGTTCAGTAAGATTTTGGTGTCTTAAAACCTCTTTTTGGTGTATTTGGAGCTTGGAAAACCATGTTTCATTAAAGTAAATTTGTGAATGTTGAGCATGAAGGCATAGCTACAAGTTGGGATTTTCTACAAATTAAATGTTAAAGGGTTGGATATGGTTTGGATAGCACGTGAAGACCTATTATAAGGTTTTTGAATCATTGGAAAAGTGGTTTGTGGTTTGGAGCAGTTATTTCCAATAAACCCGCTTGCACATGAGCCAAAATTAGGCCTCTAGGACAACGGGACAGTCATTTTTTGAGGGTTTCTTTCCAAGAAAACCTCATTCTATTTTTTGATATTTTTTAAGAGGGCCAAAATGGGTTCTTGAAAATGTTTCTTTTTTTTTTAGATTCAATCTGGTTTAAAAGATACACCTGATTTTGTCTATGTGGAACACTACAAGCAATTTATCTTCTTGAATATGAATAATGCAATAATCAAAGAAACAGTGTTCTAAGAGTGTTTTTTTGGCTTAATAATATCAATTATATTATTTTAAAGGTGTGGTAAAGGTTTAGTAAGATTTTGGTGTCTTAAAACCTCTTTTTGGTGTATTTGGAGCTTGGAAAACCATGTTTCATTAAAGTAAATTTGGGAATGTTGAGCATGAAGGCATAGCTACAAGTTGGGATTTTCTACAAATGAAATGTTAAAGGGTTGGAGATGGTTTGGATAGAATTTTAAGATCTATTATAAGGTGTTTGAAGCATTTTCAAAGTGGTTTGTGGTTTGGAATAGTTATTTCCAATAAACCCTCTTGCATATGAGCCAAAATTAGGCCTCTAGGACAACGAGACAACCATTTTTTGAGGGTTTCTTTCCAAAAAAACCTCATTATATTTTTTGATATGTTTAAGAAGGATTAAATGGGTTCTTGAAATTTTATTTTTTTTGGAGATTCAATTTGGTTTAAAAGATACACTCGATTTTTTCTGTGTGGAACACTACAAGTAATTTGTCTTCTTGAGTATGAATAATGCAACAATGAAAGAATAAATTTTCTAAGAGTGTTTTGTTGGATTAACCCTATCAATTATATGACGTTCAAGGTGTGGTAAAGGTTAAATAAGAGTTTGGTGTCTTAAAATCTCTTTTTGGTGTATTTGGAGCTTAGAAAACCATGTTTCATTAAAGTAAATTTGTGAATGTTTAAGTGATCTTGCAAAAATATGTGTTTGTGTCTTTGAAGAACTTTGAATCCCACCATGCTCTACATCAATCATCTCCATTTTTGTCTTGTTCAGAGAAAAATGAGCATATAGAAAAGTAGTACAATTGTCTTGTGAAGTGGGTTCTGAAAAATGAAAATGTAAAATGCTTGCAAGAAAGGAGAAGGATGTGTAGAATATCACAAACCCATGGTTTAGGGTTTCTATTCTAAGCCCCAAATTTGGAAAAAATTATTTTTCTTTATGAGAAGTGAAATATCATGCCAAAAGGCGTGCACTCATTTTTGTGAGAGCTCATATCTGGAATAGGAGTCACAAGTTTTCAAAAACCCCAGATCAAAGACAAACCCAGAATGCCATTGAATAGAGCTCGCGACCATAATCATGGAGCCATGAAGGAGGCTCAAAAATATAATAAAGAAAATTTTACACTTTGTTCTTTTTGGAAATAGAAAAAATATTCTAGAGAGGTCGCGACCAAGCTATCACCAGGAAAGAGAAAAAATAAAAAAATAAAAAAATCTTTCATCGTTTGATGAAACCAAATATGGAGAGTATGATTTGTTTCATTTCTTTCGCTAGTGAGCTAATTCCAGAGAATCCAAGCCAAGATAGAAGGGTTACAAAATAAGGATGCATGGTAGAAATAAAACACCCATTCATTTGTATCTATTGAGTCTAAATCGAGCTTATTTTGATAGAAAATAGAGGTAAGATATAGAGAAATGGTGCATAGAAACTTACTCAACTTCTTGTTGTTCGAAGAAATGTGAGCTCTAGAAGTGCTTTGATGTTAGCCTCAAGACAAGCAAAGCATCAACAGAGTAAAGCAAGAGAAAAATGCATGAGAATCCGAGAAGGAATGTCTTTGAAAATGCATTCAGATAAATGGAAACAAAGGATGAACCATGAAAGCTTTACCTAATTCAGCCTCAACAAAAATTTTTGTGAAGAAAAATCTCAAAATCAGTGAGAAAATTGACAGATACTCCTTCAGAAAGCTTGAGGTTTCAAACTCTAATGATGGTGTCATGTGCAGGGCAAGGGAGCTCGAAAAAACTAAGTGAAAATGAGAGTTAAAAATTAGGGCTTGGGTATTTTGTTCTAACTTATCATGGCGGAAAAAATATTGATGTGAAAAAACTCAAATATGTTTAATCATTAAAATAAATTTAGGAAACAAAATACATATATTTTATAATAAAAAATTACTATTATCTATTAAATTTATTAATTTGTATGTTCAATTAATAATTAAAAACTATTGATGTTATTTTATATAAAATAAAAATATGAAAAATATATTTAACAATTAATAATTTTATTTTTAAAATATATATAAAAAATATTTATTTAAATAAAACTAAAATGAATATGAATTAAATATATAATTTAATCATTAAATTATGATTTTAATTATTATAATTTAAAAAAATTGTGTGACTGTGATATTAAATTAGATTCCTTGCACCCTAAGATTTTTTTTAATTAAAATAGATCCGCCTCTTGCATTTCTTCCAAACCATTCATATTATTATTGTAAAAAATGAATTCTAAATAATGATTAATATTCAACATATAAATTTTATTATATTTATTTATTTTATAATATTTTACAAATTAAATATTACAATTTTTAATTGAAAAGAAGATAAAAATTCCATTTAATTCAAATTCTATTAATTCTCAAATTTAAGATCATACTATTATCTTCATATTATCCTTTAAAAACATTTTTTTATCCTTTACTCAAAAAATTTAAACATGGGCAATTTTGTAGATGATTGAATGCAAAAATGAGGTGTATTATGCCATAAAATGTACAAAAGGGATATAGTTTAATTTTTATGCCCTTCCAGTCACACCAACGGTATAGGGTAGAGGTTATAGGGGTTGAGGGATTAGGGTTTGAGGGTTGAGGGTTGAGGGTTGAGGGTTGAGGGTTGAGGGTTGAGGGTTTAAGGGTTGAGGGATTAAGGTTTGAGGGTTGAGGGATTATTAAGGTAGAGAGTTTACTTAGGTTTAAGGGTTGAGGGTTGAGGGTAGAGGGTAGAGGCCAGTTTAAGGATTTAGGGTTTAAGGACTAAGGGTATTGAGGGTTTAGGGTTTAGGGTTGAGTGTTTAAGGGTTTAAGGGTTGATGGTTTAGGGTTGAGGGATTAGGGTAGAGAGGGAGTGATGGATGGAGTGAGAGATTGAGGGAGAAGTGAGATAGAGAGGAGACTAGAAGAGGAGGGAGGGACAAAGATATATGAGGGTTGAGAATTGAAGGTATAGAGTTGAGGACCTATAAGGTTGATGGTTTAGGGTATTGGGTTGAGGGATTAGGGTTGAGGGTAGAGGGTAGAAGTTTTAAGGGTTTAGGGTTTAGGGTTTATGGTTAAGGGTTGAGGGTAGAGCATTTAAAGTATAAGTTTGAGGGTAGATGGTTGAGAATATGTGTCTCAAAATCATTGGTATAAACCTGGTTTTGTCATCGATCAACTAAGAATTCATAAGTGTTAAGTTCATTCTTTTACCTCTATACCACTAGATGATTGTGAAAGAGGTGTGGTAGCACGGTATACCACCATACATGAGATATTTCTTACTACTTGGTGATAGTGCAGTGTATACTACCATATCGCGAGAGGCTTCTAACTATCTGGCAATAGCATGGTATACCACCACCTTGCAGAAGCCTTCTAGTAGTCGAGCGGTAGTGCGGTTACCGCCATACCGCGAGAGTCTTCAACCTATCGAGCAGTAGTGCAGGGTATACGTGGATTTGGTTGATAGCTGAGGTATACATCGAATAGTGGAGGACTTTGCTAACTTGGCTCTAAACTTGACGCTAAATCTGGTGCTAAAGTAGGCACTAAATCTGGCACTAAATCTGGCTCTAAACCAGATGCTAAATCTGGTGCTAAAGTAGGTGCTAAATCTGACACTAAATTAGGTGCTAATTAGCACCTGATTTAGCACCTACTTGTTCTAATTGATGCAAAAAATACCAAAAATGGTGCCAGCTCGATAAATAGCGCCAATGTTTTCAAAAAAATGGAGAAAAATACATTAAAACAGTGGGTGGAAGCAAAAAAGGGAGATAATCACAAGGATTTGTTTTAGTGTCTAGAATAATAGGCTACCCTGATGTACCTCAAGCTAAGGAATTTTTTTGAGAGATTTTAAGGTTTAGAGGCTGAAAAGAAGAGCAAAATAGTTACTGTTGTCTTTTAACAAGCTCGAGTATTTTAGGAAGTTAGTTGAGCAAGTTTCTAGAGTTCAAACTATAATTTAGGTAGCTCACTGCCAAAGGAATCTAGTGTAGGACATGGAAGATAGTGTGATGCATTGGCATCTCATTGGGCATTGGAATCCATATGGACTAAAAGCATAAAGCATAGTCAAAACTCAAGAAGAACCTACTAATAACCTAACAAATATGGTTTAATGTAATAACAAAAAGTAGAAAGTAACTAACTAAATAGCAATAAGAATACTTTAACTTGATCTAATCTATGGATTGATAAAAGAGGGTGAGGAAAGCAAACCTTTCTACCCATGAGTTGATATATTCAAGGTCTTCACTCGATGAGAAACCTACACACACTAGATGGAAAATTTTTTGGGTTGTGTATGGAGTACTACCATAGTTATTCCCCGACTTTGGTATTTACACCTCCATGGACAGCCAATATAGAAATGATAGGATAAATGAAAGTACTAAGCACTATGATAAACAACAATATGCTACAAAAATAATATGATAATGCTAAGTGAATGGAAGATGAAATAATATCATCTTCAAGCACATGCACTCAAGGAAAATGGGAGGAGTGAGCTTGCAAGCCTTTGAAAACCAACATTGTTGTAACAATGAAGAGAATAAAATAACAAAGTATCAACTTGAATCTTTGGTCGAGGTGATAGAGCTTGAGAATGGTATGAAAAGAGTGAACAGAGTAGTCCCAAGTGTGTGAATGATCAAGAGAGAGTAAATGAATGAATGAGATAATCATTTGAAGATGAAATTGGAGGCAAATGAGTTGTTTGAGGTAGTTCAAGGGTGCAAAGAAGTTAGTCTTCATCACCAATGGAGAATTGTAATGCCTCTATGGATTCTAGAGGAAATGATCTTGTTAGGATGGAATTGCACCACATAGATGTCCATACACTACGCTATCATCCAAAATAGAATATCCTCCACCAACACAAAAGACAACTACCAAGTGGATGGGAAGCAAATGAAGGACGTGGAATTGAATTATCAAACTTGATTTTATAAAGTAGGAGGTACATAAATATGGAATTTGTAAGGGGTGTAAATTCATGCCATTACATTTTGACCCCACTTTAGTGAGAATAAGTGTTAGAAAATGCATGGTAAAGTAGAGTGAAAGCTGAGAAATGTATACTTGAATTGTCAAGGAAGTAGACTAAAATCTGACATACTTGAATACACAGGAAGAGGAGATGGCTCCATATGTACTTGGTCCTAAGGAGAATTGAACAAATTAACAATAGGCCCTCAAACCTATGGAAGGTGAACAAAAGGCTCTACAAGTGCTTGGTCCTACAAAGGAGACACCCTAGGTGCTCAGTCCTGAGGGAGGCTAGATGTGAAAGGCTCCATAGATTCTAATAGGCCCTTATAGGTGCTTAGTATTAGAAGGCAAGCTCAAGACGCTCAGTCCTCCAAGCTCAGTTGAAAATAAACTTCATAGGTGCTTGGTCTTGAAAAGAAACATGTTAATCCACAAATAAAACATGATATATATCAAAAATCCATGTAGGTAGATAGATAGTAATGTAGATAGCCAACAATTGAAGGGGAAAATTTCAAAGGGATCCCTCGAGAACCCTTCAAAAGATAGGGTTCCACTCAAGGTATGCTCTATTTGATAGGCGATTATTGTTTTTTCAAATGATTCTAATATCAAGGAATCCTTCTGAAAGATCTCTTTCATCAAGGAATTTGAAAGGAATAATACTCCCTCGCAAGGGAATTTTTTCATACTTCTTCATTAGAAAAAGTAATCCCTTCTCAAAGGAATTATTTTCAAACTCTTTCTTTACGAATCCGTGACGAAAGAAAAATTATGGTAGAGGTCCTTGTTGAAGAAGATAGTTTTTGACAAATAAGGGATTTTCAATAAGGGATTTATTGGCCACTGAATACAGCTTTTTTAAAATATAATTAATATGATAGCCCCCTTAGGGTGGTGTTGTTGCAAGTATGGATGTGTTTGGTGGTGTTTTCATTAATGTTGTCATTGATGTCAACATAGTTCAGAGTGATTATAGGTGGTACTTGTATAGTTGAGATACTGTAGAAGTGTTTAGAGTACATGGAGCTATATTTATGAAGTTGTAGTTATATTTTTTCCAGGTACTTTTGAGAAAATTAAGAAATAATGAAGACTGTGTAGTGTGTGTGTTCTGAGTGTGCTTTGGTAATGTGCTCTACATTTCTTTTGTGTTGATCCTATTCCTATGTGAATTAGTGGTATTTTTCATGAGATTTAATGGATAATATATCTTGAGTTTAATCTTATGGATCAATGGAGAGTGGAAGATATGTTCACCAGTGTGTGAACCAGTTTGACAAAACTATTTGTTTGTGGACTGGGTGAAATGTTTTTTCTCCATAGTCTTCTGGTGTTTTGTTTCAGATCATTCAAATTTGGAAGATGGTTTACATTGATGTTGTTAGTGTTCTAGAAAACATGCTTGTGGTTTGGTGCTCCAGGAGACTTGCTCTAGAGCTCGTATGTATTGTTTCTTAGTTTGGTTGGACTATTGAAGTATGTTATGTGAATGAAGATTGTTATAGTTGTTGTGGATATACCTGAAGGTCTCTTAGAGTTGCTTAAATATTTTTTGAATCGTTTTGGGTGATCCACACATGATCATCTTGTTGGAGATACACGTACCTAAAAAATAATTGGTATTTTCAGTAGGTATGGTCAACCTAGTGTCTACACATTACATAAAGATTTTGCATCGAATTAAGGAAGTGTGTGATTGATCCAAGATTTTTTTGGGTCCTAATTAAATGTGTAATTGGTTCTCTCTCATTCTAATCCACCGTGGGAATGTTGAGTAGCCAACCTAATTTTAATTTTTAATTTAAAGGATGTATAGTTGACCTTGGAGAATGACTAAAGGATTGAAGATGATACAAAATCAAGTCAAGATGTTACAAATTAAGAAGACAAGGAATTAAGGTTTGTGAACAAGTGTGAAGAGCAAAGTGTGCAAGAACGAATCAAGGCAACAATACTTTGATGTGTTAGATTCTTAAAAGCAATGAGTTGATGGTGTATGCAATCTTTTGATCAAGCTGAAAATGGGAACCTATTGTGGTGGGTCTTTATTTATCTTTTCTTTATCTGTAGGTAGTGAGCCTCCTTTTGGATAGTGAGTTCTATTGTAGGCTATAAGCCTTTGTATTTGGGTAGTGAGCCTTTTGGCAGTGATCCTTTGCATCTAGTATTGCATTATTACTATATTGTGAGTTAATCTTCATCATGGTTTTTCCCCCATTGGGTTCTCCATGTAAATTTGGTGTCTCTGGTGTTTACTTTTTGTTATCTACATTTCATGTTTATTCCTAATAATAGATTAAGTTATGGTGAAATTGATTAAAGATAGAAGTTAAAGTAATTTGGTACAATTGATTCACCCCCCTCTCATTTGTCTTGTGCATTTGAACAATTGGAATTAGAGCTTTGGTTCCTCATGAAAATCTTAGCCAATTGAGGTAGATTAGATGGTACACAAGTTGCAAATCCCTATTTTTGATGGAGCTGATTACAGTGATTGGAAAGTGCAGATGAGAGGCTATTTAGTCTCTCTTGGTTTCAAGACTTGGAAAGTTGTAGAGACAAATTATTTTGAACCATCCATTGGTCCTTCCTCTACAGATGAGATCATTGCTTATGAGGAGAATTAATAGGCAAGGTATGCTATCTTCAGTGCTCTACTTAAAACTAAAAGGACAAAATTTATTTCTTTAGGCACTACTTATGAAGTCTGGGAAAAATTGAAAGACATTTATGAAGGAAATGATAGAGTAAAATTTTCAAGGAAGCTAATAGCTAATTGCAAATTTGAGAGCTTGAGAATAGAAGAGGGTGAAGATATTACAAGCTATTATCAAAGAGTTAAACTTGTAGAAAATGAGATCAAGAATCAAGGTGGTACCATGTCACATGAAGATTTAATTGAGAAGATCTTGATGAACCTATCAAAGAATTATAGTGACAAGGTCTTTTCTATTGAAGAATCATATGATCTAGGAATTTACTAAGGAGCACCTATTTGGAATCTTGACTACATTAGAGATGAAAAAATTTACAAGAGAAAAGGAGAAAGCTAAAACAACCTTTAAAGCAATGAAGATAAGAGATGACTAAGATAATGACAGTTCAAAAGAATTAGAGGAAAACTTTACAAGGAAATTGAAGAAAGGTATTGGTAAATACAAAGGTATGTTGCTCTATAAATGTTTCAGTTGTGGAAATATTAGTCATTATGCCTCAAGATGTCCAAAAAGAGTTACACACAAGAAGAACAAAGATAATAACAACTACAAAGACAAAAAGGATAGGAAGTTCAAAAAATTGTATTATGTTAAAGAAGATGTAGGAATTTCTTATGATGAGTCTGACTTTGAGGAAGATAAAGATGAATTTTTATTTCTAGCCATATAAAGTAAAGTTATATCTACTAACCATGGAAAATGTGCAAGGGAATCTGGTCTGGAGAGAAAGAAGGATGAGATGGAAGGTACCCTGGTGACTGATTTTCATGCTAGACAAGATGAAGAATATTGGGTAATTGACAGTGGATATTCAAATCACATGATTGGACATAAAATTAAGTTTACTAAACTTGAAAAGTATGATGGAGGAATAGTTATGTTTGGAGATGATTCTGGTGCTAAGATTGTTAGGAAATGAACAATTAGTTTTGATGGAAAGCATAGTACTGATGATGTCTATTATGTTAAGGGTTTAAGGCATAATATTTTGAGTGTTGGGAAAATGTGTAGCAAAGGATTTAAGCTTGTGTTTTAGGATAACACTTGTGATATCAGAAAAGGATCTAAAACTATGGTAGTAGTAGGAAGAAGAACTCATGGAAACATCTATCAGCTTAAGAGTGGTGATGGTCAATGTTTTATTTCTCATATTAATGAAATTTGGCTATGACACCAGAGGATGGGACATGTAAATTTTGACAATATGATCAGGATTAATTCAAAATAAGTTGTTAGAGATCTTCCTAGAATCACAAAGCCTGCAAATTTTGTCTGCAGAAGTTGTCAGTTAGGAAAACAAACAAGAAGCAATTTTAAAGGAAAAGAACAATCATCTACCACAATGTTGGAATTGATTCATACAAACCTCTGTGGTCCTACAAGAACAAGAATCCTTAATGGTGATAGGTATTTTATGCTCTTTATTTATAATTACTCTAGGATGACATGGGTTACTTTTCTTAGAGAGAAAGCTTAGGTTCTTGATAGATTAAAAGTGTTCAAAGAAAGAATAGAGAATGAGGTAAACCTGAGAATCAAATGTTTAAGGTGTGATATAGGTTTTTAATTCACTTCTAGCGAGTTTAATGAATTTTTTGAAGAGCATGGCATCAAGAGATTATTTTGCCCCTAAAAATCCTTAACAGAATGGAGTTGTGAAATGGAAGAACCAGATTATTCAAGAGGTTTCCAAAACTATGATGAAAAAGCAAATTTTCCTGATGTGTATTAGAGAGAAGCAATCCACACTGTTGTTTTCATTCTTAATAGAGTTCAGATAAGAGGTAACAATACTAAGAATCATTATGAGTTATGGACTGGTAAGAATCCTACTATTAAATACTTTAAAGTTTCTAGAAGTAGATGTTACATTAAAAGAGATGATGAGAATATTGGAAAGTTTGATGTTAGATGTGATGAAGTAATTTTTCTTGGATATTCAAATAATAGCAAGGAATATAGATGCTTCAATAAAATACTAAGGAAAATAGTTGAAAGTGCTAATGTAAAAGTTGATGAAGCTATGTATAGACCAGTAGAAATAAGTGAAGTTGAACTGAATGGTTCTATTTGCGGACAAACACAAGATGAAGAAAAGGAAGAAAATAAATAAAGTGATGAAGAGGAGATTCTAGAACTTGCACCTAAGACTCCCAAATATGTATAGAGAAATCATTTGGAGGAACAGATAATTGGAGATATAAGTTAAGGTGTAAAGACAAGAAGCAAAGTGGTTGAGGTAAACTTGTGTTTACTATCTAATATAGAACCTAAGATTATGAGTGAAGCATGTAATGATGAGAGTTGGGTTAGAGCGATGAAAGAGGAATGCAATAGATAGAGAAGAATTAGAAATGGGAACTAGTACCTAGACCAATAAACAAGAATGTAATTAGTTCAAAATGGGTATTCAGGAATAAGTTGAATGAAGATGGTGAATTGGTAAGAAATAAAGAAAGACTTTTATGCAAAGGTTATTCACAAGTTGAAGGAATAGACTTTGAAGAAAAATCTACACTAGTAGCAAGAATGGATTCCATTCAGATGTTCTTGGCATTTTTCAGCTCATAAAGACTTCAAAGTGTACCAGATGGATGTCAAGTCTACATTCTTGAATGGAGAA
The DNA here is from genome assembly GCA_007115665.2 of Sequoiadendron giganteum. NCBI lineage: Eukaryota > Viridiplantae > Streptophyta > Pinopsida > Cupressales > Cupressaceae > Sequoiadendron > Sequoiadendron giganteum. The sequence continues at coordinate 391,551,524 of CM021104.1, read as the reverse complement.
TTGGAAAAAGAAGTGTATATGGAGAAACCAGAAGGATCCCAATTTTCAGACAAACTGGACATGGTTTGCAAGTTGAAAAAGGCATTGTATGGAATTAAACAGGCTCCTAGAGCATGGTATGCAAGGTTGGATAGATACTTGACATAGAAAGGATTCAACAAAGGGTCCGCCAACAACAATATTTACTTCAAATTTGAGAGAAAAAAAAATGTTGATTGTTGTGGTATATGTTGATGACATTATCTTTGGTGGAAATGAAGCTATGTGTAAGAAATTTGCAGAGGAGATGGAAAAAGATTGTGAGATCGCTATGATTGGTGAGTTAAAATTTCTTCCTTGGACTTCAAGTAAATCAAACTGATAAGGGGATGTTTATTTCACAATCTAAGTATGTTAAGGAATTGTTGAAGAAGTTTGGAATGGATGACTCCAAACCGGTTTGTACCCCTACGGTAACTAGATGTAAGCTAAGTAAGGATGATGAATCTTCTAAAGTTAATCAGAGCATGTACATATCCATGATTGGTGGAATATTGTGTCTTACTACTACTAGACCAAACATCATGCATGTAGTATGTTTAGTTGCAAGATTTCAAATAGAACCTAAAGAAACACATGTTACAGCTGTGAAGAGGATATTCAAATATCTTAAGGGAAGTCCAGATTATGGGCTATGGTATCCTAAGGATACTAATTTAACATTGAACACCTACACTGATATAGATTGGGTTGGTTGTGTAGATGACTGGAAGAGTACAAGTGGTGGTGCATTCTTCCTTGGAGGAAGATTGGTCTCATGGTTGAGTAAGAAATAGGATTTAGTTTCTTTATCCACTGTAGAAGTTGAATATATTGTAGCAACATCCTGTTGTACATAGGTAATTTGGATGAAGAAAAATTTGAAGGACATAGGTGTGATGTGTGATGAGCCTATCTCTATATTTTGTGACAATACAAGTGCAATAATTTTTTTAAAGAATCTGGTGATGCATTCTAGGACAAAGCACATATCTATTAGGTATCACTTCTTGAGGGAGAAAGTGTTGTGGAATGAAGTTAGACTAGAATATGTGTCTACCAAGGAACAAATTGCTAACATATTCACTAAGGCCCTTCTGAAGGATACTTTTGAGTATCTCAAGGGAAATTTAGGGGTTACTACCCCTCCTTCCTTGAATTAGGTGAACATGGAGGTGCATCAGTCTAGTGGATTCATATATTATTTTCTTGTCTGGACTGATGATTGTGGTCTACTCCTTAGGGGGAGTATAGAGTTTCATTGTTGCAGTATGTGATGTGGGTGCACTCCTACAAGGAAGTGATCAGAGCTTTACATGGCAGATGTTTCATATAAAATATCTTTTCCATTGATGTCAAAGGGGGAGAGAGACATGTGAAAAAGTAAAAAGGAGAGAGAAATGCTTGTGCACGTTGTCTAATATGAAGAAACAGGTTGTAGTATGTAGTTTGTCTTTGATAGTTTTTCACCTCAGGTGTTGCCATCAATGACAAAGGGGGAGATTGTTACAATTATGGATGTGTTTGGTGGTATTGTCATTAATGTTGTCATTTATGTCAACATAGTTTAGAGTGATTACATGTGGTAATTGTATAGTTGAGATACTATAGAAGTGTTTAGAGTACATGGAGCTATATTTATGAAGTTGTAGTTGTTTTTTTGCGAAGTTCTTTTGAGAAAATTAAGAAACAATGAAGACTGTGTAGTGTGTGTGTTTTGAGTGTGCTCTGATAATGAGCTCTGTATTTCTTATGTGTTGATCCTATTCTTGTGTGGATCTATGTTATTGTTCATGAGATTTAGTGGATAATATATCCTTAGTTTTAGCTTTTGGATTGATGGAGAGTGGAAGATATGTTCACCGGTGTGTGAACCAATTTGATAGAACTATTTGTTTATGGGCTGGGAGAAACGGTTTTGCTCCGCAATATTCTAGTGTTTTGTTTTAGATCATGTAGATCTGGAAGATGGTTTACACTGATGTTCTCAATGTTTTGGAAAATGTGTTTGTGGTTTGGTGCTTTGAAATACTTGCTCCAGAGCTCTTGTGTATTTTTGCTTGGTCTGGTTGAACTATTGAAGTATGTTTTGTGCATGAATATTGTTAAAGTTGTTGTGGATGTACTTGAAGGTCTCTTAGAGTTTATTAAATGTCTAGTGAAGCATGTTGGGTGATCCACATGTGATCATATTGCTGGAGATTCGCATACTTCAAAAATCATTGGTGTTTTCATTAGGTTTGGTCAACCTGGTGTCTACAAGTTACATAAATATTTTTCATCAAATTAAGGAAGTGTGTGATTGATCCAAGATGTTGTTTGGGTCCTAATTAAATATGTAATTGGTCCTCTCTCATTTTTATCCACTATAGGAATGTTGAGTAGACGACCTAATCTGAATTTGTAATTTGAAGGATGTATAGTCGACCTTGGAGAATACCTCTAGGGTTGAAGATGATACAAAAGCAAGTCAAGATATTGTGAATTAAGAAGACAAGAAATTAAGGTGTGTGGAAAAAAGCGAAAAGTAGAGTATACAAGAGTGAATCAAGGAAACGGTACTTTGATGTGTTAGATTCCTTAAAGCAGTGAGTTGATGGTATTTGCAATATTTTGATCAAGCTGTGAATTTGTGGAACCTATTGTGGTGGATCTTTATTTTTCTTTTCTTTATCTATAGGTAGTGAGCCTCCTTCTAGATAGTGAGTCCTATTGTAGGAAGTGAGCCTTATTATCTAGGCAGTGAGCCTTTGTATCCAATATTGCATTATTAGTATATTGTGAGTTAATCCTCACCATGGTTTTTCCCTCATTGGGCTTTCCATGTAAATCTAGTGTCTCTGGTGTTTAATTTATTTTATTTGCATTTCATGTTTATTCCTAATAACACATTAAGTTAAGGTGAAATTGATTAAAGATAGAAATTAAAGTAATTTGGTACAAATGATTCACCCCCCTCTCAGTTGTCTTATGCATTTCAACAAGTGTGTGTTGAACACAAAGGCATGTGACATCCTAAGGAGAGAGAAGAAAGTGATGTTGTGGCCCACAATACATGATGGGATGTAAATGTGAATTTTTTTTCTCACACACGAGGGACAACACATAGGCACCACAACATCATGAAACAAGCAAAGAAAAAAGAAAGATGAAAATAAAACATAAACAAAAACAAAGAAATCAAGAGACAAGGGGATCTAATATTTTGGGGTTAGAAGTGCTTATAGATATAGATAGATAGATATAATATAATACTATATATGAATTTTCATTGATCCCCTAATATATCAAATCATGAATAAGGGTACATAAAAAAAAAATTAAAAAAAAAAAATTGGGTCAACATGGAAGGGAGGCCTAAATTCCCCCAACACTTTGTATTGTCCCTAATTCTTGAAATAAAGGCACACAAAAGAGAGGAATGATGTGACAAATAGAAGAATTTTACGACATAAAACACTCCTATATCCAAGAACCTACAAGGGTGGTAAGGGTCCTCCAGGAACACATAAAATAAGCATGGGGGGAAAAAAACACACACAAATATAATCTACATATAAAGAAAAGGTGCCCTCCTAGTCCTCATCAACTAAGAGGTCACTATTCTCCCAATCTAGATCATTGTAAGGGGAAGGTGGAAAAGCCTGCAAGGGTAGGATAACAAGGGGATCACCCTCAGACTCTCCCGCAACAAGAATTAAGGAAGAGGGCCCCTCAAGGTCTTCCTTGCTCAACTCCTGTGAGGTAAACATCACTAATTTTGAGAAAACATCTAATAGATCCAGGAAATCATCCACTAAGTTGAACATGCACTTTATGGGAGTGCCATTTTCCAATTGAGTGGGTGACAAAGGAGGCACCTGAGATCCACTATCAATCTCATTGAAAGACTTGGGAGTAATGAACACTTGCACCCTTTTAGGGTGAGGTTCATCCACACTCGTGGGGGGAGTCAGAAGCAATATCGAGGTGATGAGAATTGAAGTAGAAGGGGTGGAAGAGGAGGAAACAGTAGGAGAAACTGAAATAGGAGGTGTCAACTATGCTTCCATCTTTTGTAGAGCATCCTAATCAGTAGCTAGAGCCTACCTTTGATGCTTATGCTCATGTGCAAGGTGATTAATTTAGCTCCAATAACTGGAAGATGTAGCTTGAGGAGTAGGAGGCTCCTATTTTGTCATCAATGTATCCATCATAGTCATTTTCGATGGAGGGAGTGACTCCTAGAAAAAAATAGGATGAAGAGATGTAGGAACGGAAACAACTGTTGGAGAAGCAAACTCAAGCACCTCGGGGGTGGGCATCTTCCCATTCTCCCCCTAGGGGAAGGAGCATTAGGAGGCCAATATGGAGAGATGACTCCATGAGGACCCTTCCCCTTACCATATATGATGGATTGAGGCATCATGGACAAGATAGGAAGGTCAAGCACCTAACACTTCACCTTCTGCAAAGTGAGCACCATCAAACTCCCCATGAGATGGATGGAGACAGAAGTTGAAGGCACCATAAGAGGGAAAGAGGAAAAAGTAGGTGGAAATATAGAGGAAGTGGAGGAAGGCTCCTAAGCACAAGAAAAATTCCCCTTCCTCTTTTGAGAGGAAGAGGAAACCTACTAATGTGCTACATGGTAGGTCATTCTCGATTGCACCTTTCCCTTGGTCTTATACTTAACATAATTTTGATAAAGAAGGTATGTTCTTGGGGGAAGTGAACCTATCAGGGTAGGTCAAAAATGATCTAGCAAATAACCCCCACGCAATACCATCAAATGATATCTAGTGTCGTGTACAACATGCACTACACCTTTGTGGTAGAATTTTAGACACTTATGGATAACAAAAGTGACTTCATTCATGGAAACTAGCCATGGGATGCTTAGCTTCACTCTTAACAAGTCAAATTATAGAGTGACATCAAAGGTAGAATTCATAGCACTAGGTTCCACTAGGATGGAAAGAGTCATAGAACCATAAGGAGGAAGAGATAGACCATCATGGGTATGTATGGTGGTTTTCATTTTTTCATATTTATCCCTTTGTAAATAATTTAGCAAAAGAGTCTCCTCCATAATAATGTTCACATGACTTTTAGGATCAACAAGAACTCATGTCACAATGTTTCCATTGATGTAAGCAGGAATATATATAGGAGAAGCTTTCTTATTCATAGATAAATCCTACGATGTAAAATTTATATCTGGTGAACTAGTTGTAGGTTGAGGGGGAGGAATGTAAGTAAACAAAACCATATTTATATAGTCTAAGGCCTTAAGAGAAGCACGAGAAGGGTCAATGAATAGGTTCACAAAGAGATGCAAACAGGTCCGTATAAATCTACAATTCACTATTCGCCTTAGCCATAGAATTGTTCGTATTACTTTTTACAATCAAGTTGAATGGTACCCTCATTGATGTGATCCTATATCTCATGACGTAAGTGCATACAATGTTTAGTATCATTCCCATGGACACAATAGTATTATAATAAAGCATTTCCATCATACTAGTAAGGGTAAGGTTCTCTAAGAGTTTGAGGATCCTCTAAGGTTATAATCTTATCTTTCAACAATTTTTTCAAAATAGAAGAGTAAGATTTAGATAACTTTGTGAATTGTCTATTGGGCTTGAGACCCTTGTAATTAGACATGGTGACTACATTTGCAACAAATTTTCTTTTTCCCAAAAATGATATAGTAGACCTTCCTTCTAGACAGGAGCATGAGGAAGATGGCCTGAACTGAACAACTGTCTATTGATATTCTTGCAATGTTGTTCACAGATGCACGGAAGAGGGATATTTCATTAAGGAAAAATTCTCTTGCCAAGGTCTTTGTAGGTTTCCAATGAACACCTTCTACACATCTGAGTTAGGTAGTGAGTAAGAAATTTGTGAAAAGAGTGCTTGAAATTGAGCAATGAAATCAGTAATCTTCTCATGCTCTCCTTTCTTGCATCAGACAAGGGTCAAAAATGAAATCTTCAACTTGATGTTAGCCTAGAACTACCAAAGAAACTAATTAACAAGTTGATCAAACAAGAATATGGAGTTGTCAGGAAAGGAACAATACCAGTCTAGTGTTGTGTCCTTGAGAGATCAAGGAAATGATTTGGCCATCAAGGCATCATGTTGAAGGCTAACATGTGTGTTTGAGGGTCTCCTTTACCACTGTATTTCTCAAATTTAGGAATTTACATCCCTTGAAGGATGTGAGTGTTTAGAATCACCACCATTAAATGAATATGTCAGAAGAAAGGTTGGAAGATGGGCTGGGCAGAGGCTTGGGATAGACTCTCTAGTTGGTTCTACATTTGACCCATATTTTGTAGTAGAGCATTCAAAATAGGACCAATGGATCTACCGCCGAAACCACCACTAAGACCACCACCAACACCATCATCAGAGCCACTGTCAGAGCCATCATTGTAGCCACCACTAGAGCAACCACCATATTCATCATTGTAGCTGCCACTAGAGCCACCACCATGACTGTCATTGGAGTCGCTACTGAAGCCACTAGATATACTAGAACCACCAACCCCTATTTTGCTAGGAACCCCATCATGAAAGTGGGCATTGCCCCTAGGAGGAAGTACATTGAATCCTAGGGGTATTATGCTCACTTTAACATTAGGAGGTAGAGTAGGAGTGAATATGTTGACGAAAGGGCCCATTTTAGCCATACATACCAATGTCATAGGCATCGAGATACCAATATTTCTTTCATAGGCATCGAGCACATGACCTCAAGTAATACTTGAAATAGGGTTGTAAGAAGGGACATATGCTTTTGTTAAGTTGGTAAGACCAAGGAGGGAATCTATGCCTGTCTAATCCTTATCTAGCATATATTTGATTTCATTAACAACTCTAGTGGCCTTAGCCATGTTTTTATCTTTCCCCAAATGGTTCTTGAGATCTCAAAGCCTCCTATCCAAAGCCAAGAGGTGATCTATGGGAATAATAATACCTTCATCCTCATCCAAAGGTGGAGATGTAGAAGAAATAGGAGGAGTAGGGACATGAGAGGTTTCATTTAATAAATTCATCTCCACTGCCAATACCATCTCCTAAAAAGTGAGAGTCATAGTGACCCTTTAGAAGTCCATATCTAAGTGCCATTGTTGCACACTCCTTCTAACAATGTATCCAGAAGTTGTAGACTGAGTTGTGAAGCTCATAAAGTCTCACAACACACAAGTCCACAACTTACTCAAGATGTGAGAGAAGGGACCCCTACAAAAATAAATAGTTATTTCAAGGTTCACATCTGGTTCACCTAAATGTAGAGGAGGAGGACTAACTAATCAGGACCCTAAGTCATGGGAGGGTCTAGAATAATAGGCTACCCTAATCGACCTCAACCTAAGGAAATATTTTGAGAGAGCTTAAGCTTTAGTGGCTAAAAAGAAGACAAACCAAGTTGTTTTTGTCTTTTAACAAGCTTGAGTATTTCAAGAAGTTAGGTGAGAAAGTTTCTAGTGTCTGAACTACAACTTAGGCAGCTCACTACCAAAGGACTCCAGTGCAGGACATAGATGACAGTGCAACGCATTGGAATCTTAGTGGGGCGTTGGCATATTATACATATAGAAAGTGTAAAGCACAATCAAAACTCAAGAATAACCTGATAATGACCTAACAAATGTGGTTTAATGCAATAAAAAAAAGCAGAAAGTAACTAAATAACTAAATAGATAGAAGAATACTTTAACTTGATCTAATCTACAAATAGATAAAAGAGGGTGAGGAAAGTGCACCTTCCTACCCACGAGTTAATATCTTCAAGGTCTTCATTAAATGATAAACCTACACACAAGATTAAAAAATGTTGGGGCTATGTATAGAGGACTATCCTAGTCAGTCCCCTACTTTGGTGTTTCTACCTCCATGGACAACCAATATAGCAATGATAAGAGAAATGCGATAAAGAGAGATATTGAAATGAAAGTACTAAGCACTATGCTAAACAACAATATGTTATGAAAATGATATGATAATGATAAGTGAATGGAAGATGGAATAATATCACCTTGAACAACATGCACTTAAGGACAATGGAAGGAGTGAGCTTGCAATCCTTCGAAAACCAATGTTGCCACAACAATGAAGAGAAAAAATAAGCAAAGTATCAACTTGCAGCTTCAATAGAGGTGATAGAGCTTGAGAATGTTGTGAAAACAGTGAAGAGAGTAGTTCCAAGTGTGTGAATGATCAAGAGAGAGTGAAAGAATTAATGATATAGTCATTTGAAGATGAAATTTGAGGCAAAGGAGCCATTCAAGGTTGCTCAAGGGCACAGAGACTTTACTCTTTGTCACCAATGGAGAATTGTAATGCATCTATGGATTCCATAGGTAGGAATCCTATTAGGATGGTAGTGCACTGTGCAGATGTTTACATGTCGTGCTAGCATCCTAGAAAAAATATCCTCGACTAACACAAAAGAAAACTTCCAAGTGGATCTTAAGAAAATCAAGGACATGGAATTGCATTATCAAGCTTGAATTCTAAAGTAAGAGGTATGTAAATGTGGAATTGAAAAGGGGTGAAAATTGATGGCATTACAAGAGGAAATTATTTCAAGTGTGGAGGTGAAGGACATAGATAATTTGAGTGTCATTAAGGAAATACCGAAAAGAAACCTAAAAATATTGGAAGAGCAACACATGTGGATGCAAAACTTATTAAATCCCTTAATTCAGTTGGTAAAACTTAAGAAAGGTGAATCATTGGTGATGAGGAGAGCTTTAATGCATGAAGAAGTGATTAAGAAACCACCGCAAAGGAAAAGTCGGTTTAGAACCAGATGTAAGTCTGGAAGAAAGGTATATAAAGCTATTATTGATAGTGGTAGTATTGTTAATCTAGTTTCAGAGGATATGGTGACCAAATTGAACTTGAAGAGATTGAAACATCCAAACCCTTATAGCATAGCATGGATTCAAGATGAGCACAAGATATTGGTGAATGAACAATTTTTGGTGAAATTTCATATTGGATCATATAGGGATGAAGTGTTGTGTGATATTATGTCTATGGATGCATGCCATTTAATATTAAGAAGACCATGGAAATATTATAAGAAAGCAATTCATGATGGAATAAGGAATACTTATACTATGACATCAAATGGAAGGAGAATCAAGTTGAAACATTTAGAAGAAGAGGAGAAAACCAAATTTTGTGGCACTTCTAGAATATGTTTGGTAGATGGAAGGAAATTATTGGATGGATTGAGGCATGTGAATATGTGTTTTGCATTGATTCCAAAAAAAGTGGGTCCTGAGATAACAAAAAGTGAAGATCTACTACAAAAAAAGTTGAATTGTTGACAAAGTATGAAGACATGATCAAGTCAAAGAATATACCAGATGGTTTATCGTTGATCTAAAGATTTGGTCATCATATAGATCTTATATCAGGAACAAGTTTTCTAGACAAATTAGCACATAGAATTAAACCAACAGAGAATGTAGAGTTGAACAGGAAAATATAGGAGTTGTTGAGGAAATGATTTGATAAAAGAAAGTTTGAGCCCATGTGTGGTACCTGTTGTACTTAAAACTAAGAAGGATGGAGGGTGGAGAATGTGTACGGATTCAAGAGTAATCAATAAGATTGTTGTCAAGTATAAATTCCCATTTCCAAGGATGGATGACATTATGGATCGAAAGTTTTAGTAATGTTTGTAACCCATGAAAAAGACAATGAGAGGAGATACAAAGGATTTCAAGTGGACATCTGAAGCACAAAGGAGTTTTGAATTGTTGAAGCAAAAAAAGACAGAAAAGCCAATATTAGCATTACTGGATTTTGACAAGGTATTTCAAGTTGATTGTGATGCAAGTGGAAATTTAATTGGAGCAATATTGAGTCAACAAGGAAGATGCGTAGCTTATTTCAATGAGAAGTTGAATGATGCCAAAAGATGATACTCATTTTTTTATTAGAAATTTTATGCCATAATTCAAGTTTTGAAGAAGTGGATACATTGCTTGTTGCCTAAATAATTTGTGTTGTATACAAATAATCAAGTTTTGTAGTATTTGAATATTCAAGGAAAGTTGAATCAGAGACATATGAGGTGGTTTGAGTTATTATAGAGTTACATGTTTGTGTTGAAGTATAGGAGTGGAAAGTCAAACAAATCTGCAAATGCATTGAGTAGAAGGAGGAATTTGAGGAACTAAAACATATGTATGATGCTGATGAAGATTTTGTTGAAGCATGGAGATCATGTAAATAACCAATAGTTACAGATCGAAGACAATGGTTGGACTATTTCATTCAAGAAGGTATGTTATTTAAGGTAAATTAGTTGTGTATATTGAGGAGTTCAATTAGGGATAATTTGATCAAGAAAAAGGATAGTGAAGGTTTAGTAGGACATTTTGGAGTGGATAAGATAGTAAGTTTAGTGAGTGAACATTATTTTTGGTCACATATGTATAAGGATGTGAAGTATGTTGAAAGTTGCATAATTTTCAAGTTGCAAAAGTAGTCAGAATACTAGATTGTATAAGCCTTTGATAGTACCAAAGAGACTTTAGGAAGATTTGAGCATGGATTTCTCAGGTTGAGGTGGACCATCTTGGTTTTCCTCTTATCCCTATAAAGTGAGGGACTCACTTTTTCTTCCAACCCTGAGTGTCTAATGCAAGAGCATCCCTGGTTGGAAAGCAATCTTGTATCAACCAAAAATAGTTCTTTGCTTACATTGCATTCTATAGTAGTTTCAGTAATTCATTCTGCATTTTACCACATCATTGTTTCTCAACTTGCGGAGTGGTATATAGAATCTAAACATCAACATCTATCACATATACAAGTTTCACATCATTTTCATTTATCTATCGAAATTTTTCACTCTCAAAGTTTCACTATGTTACCAATTAGAGCTTTTGGGGCCAACCTAGCCTAGTTTCTTTGTGTGGACCTATTCTTGATCATGTAGAACATAATGGTACATCATACAAACATCTTGGGTTCATTGATACCTATCTTGGAGATTCACAAGTCACATATTTTTAGGCTGATATTCATATTTGGTCATTTATTGAGTTATTAACCCTTGTGGCCAACACAAACCTATATTGGAGCTTGAAAAGTGTATTTATAAGTATTGGTAATCATTTAGGAGAGAGGTAGATCAAGTAGTTTCAAGATTAGATCCAGATTTTATATACTTTTGTATTAACCATTCAAGGGCTTGTAATAAGGCCCATTGGCTAGTTGTGTTGTTGAAATCCCTTGTGATAGGCCTGTGAGCCTTGGATATTCGCCCTTGAGGCATATGTTGCATGTACGATTATCAATTCAATGAGATTTCATGTTCACATATCAAATTGTTGTGTTATTTCTATTGTGTTGACTCATTTTTGCATGGTTTAGACTATTCCTTCTGGAAACCTCCTACTATGACTACACCACAATATCATACACAATTACATTCCTCTCATAATAATTGGAACTCATATCATAATTTTTTTCCCTTTTAATGAAAAATTATACCTTCCACATGTCCCTATGTGCCATGACCGAACCCCTTTGCACCCTTTCCATGCGTAAACATACCATTCATATGTCCATTTATGTCATAACCCTATACATATGTGTCATATGCACATATGTTAGTGCCATACCCATAAATATATCCACATAAGTTTCATACACCTATACGCCCATAAATATATACATATCACCATCGCTATCCATTCATTCCCACATAGTATACACTTCATACACTTGCACCATTTTCCTAAACAATCATGTCATCCATATACCCATATGCACCTTCCTTTCCAAAATTCATGTTGTAACCATATACCAATGCACCATTCCCATATTTATTACCATCATTTTCATTAACATCTATGCCATTGTTGGGGGTGACCCTTTGGTGAATTGGTGGGGCTTCTTTATTGTAGGACCAAAAACCAAGGTTCAAACCTTACAGGTTGTTGGTGTTTTAAAATACAACCCAGCTAGGATTTGTAATTCTCTAAGAGGTAGCTAACCTGTATACTAAAGAAACACAAAGGCTAGTGGCCAACTAACAAGATTGAGTCAAAGACTGACATCTCCTACACTTTTAGCTCTACAAGACCAAGGTGGGTAAACCTATACAATGCCCAAAACTTAATTCACTCATACACCAACATTGCTTTATAATGCAGATAATTCCCAATGCAAATACACTAAGGGAAGCATTGACAACTTTAAACTTGGCTAAATTCTCAATAACTCAACCCTCTCTCAGCCATTGGAAAGTAGGACAAACAACAAACTAAACAGTAAGATTAAGAATGATTTTGTATTTAAATTTGTTTCTGAGATGCACAAAACTAAAAAATAGATTAGTGCCAATTCTGGGCCATGGAGTCAAACACATAGAATGAATTCCAAACAAATAGACTTAAATTAGTGGATTCAATTTGTTAATACTTTGCATCAGCTGTTAATGTCTTGCACCAACAATCCCTCTCTTATTATCAATCAAATTCTTCTTATCAAATCTCATCTGCACACTTAAAATCACAATCACCTACTCAAATCATTTTAACCATTTATTTGAAATAGAACAATGAATAGATAAAACAATCTCATGAAATTTTAGATGAGAAGCTCAAAGACACTTTGTATTATTGAATTTACATGACTAAAAGTGTACAAATATGAAGACAATCTGAAGACATTCATGAATGTGCAAACACCTTCATGATGTTATTTGCATAAAATGGTTGTATTTGCTCATGAATTCAAAAAATTACAGCTTACAGATTCAAACAATGACTCAGAAATTACAATTCTCTATCTACCCAACCCAATACAAAAAACTCAGAACCCTTTACAATAAGAGAATAAGAGAAGATATAGAAGAAGAGAAGCAAGCAGGAGCAGCCCTAAATTCGATTTGGAAATGTCATCTGGAAGCTTCATTCACCATTGATCCAACTGAAAAGAATATCTCATCTTTCTTCCTTTGCAGCAACAAACTCATTCTCTCAAAACTGTTTTGCTCATGATTTCCTTGCAACTGAAAATCAGCCCATGTGGGCAATCTCATCATTTCACCCAACTGCTAGAAAAACCTCTTTCCCATGCAAAATCTGTTTCAGCTCTCTTTAAATTGCTGCACATTATTTTAATCCAAATTTTAAACTTTTGCAACTTCAATATTTATCCCCTTTGACTTTATTTAAAATCCCCAGCAAAGAGAAAGTTCCACATTGAAAATCCCCCAAGTGTAAAATGAATATAAAATTCACTTTACATGGTACCCACGGTGAATACTTAAATTCATTTTCCATTTAATAATTTCACCCCGTGGATAAAAACCACTCCACCTCCCTCACTTGTTTACCATTTTCCCAATGATTAAAATAATTCCTTATAAAATTACCCTTCACCATGCATTTTAAAAAATAAAATTTGCGTGGCAAATAAAATATTCACCCTCAACAGATTTGACCTTCACCGCCCATTTAAAATACATGGCCCAAATAAAGTGGATAATCACTTTTGGGTAAAAAGAATTAGCAATGCCTTTTAAAAAATCACCATTGGGCAACCAAATAACTTCTCCTGTGCCTTTGCATTTTCCAACGAAAATGAGAAATCGGGCCCACCACAATGCACTTCAAACATTTAATTTTAAATGTTTTCCTCCTGTTCTTGCAAACCTCATGCATTTTTCATGACCTCACCTTTTATTGTGTGAGGCATGTGAGATTCACCCAAGCTTTATTAAATATTTCACACTTGAAATATTTTATTACGGACTTTCCCTTTGAACCCCACACACCTCACAGCATATTTGTTGTCGTCACCATTAACTCTGCGAGGCTTGTGAGGTTTGGTGGAAATTCCACCTTTTGTTCATAGAAACTTCTGTTTCTTTGCAACTCAAATGGATTTTCCATACCTTGCCAGTTGCATTTGCTACGTTCCAAAGAGAATTTCGCCAAACAATTTTGGTACATTTTCACTGTGAGTTGGGGTCATTTTATAAATGAAAGGGCATTTTTGGCATTACCAGATACTCAAAAATATGTGAATCTTTGTTTAAAAAGCTTCCAATGCATTAGGAATGGTTCAGGCATCTTCTTGGAGGCTGCAATAACATTTCTTAGCTTGCAAATGTCTTTAAAAATCCACTTGAAGACAAATTACGTGATTGCAGCTTGATTTCTGCCCATAGATGCTCACAACAGGTATAAAATTGAAACTATCACAAATACAACATCAAAAATCCTTTAAATGACCATGTAGGTGATGATTAATAGTTTTAATGCCAGGAGAAGCAGCCTTCATTTGCCTGCTTCTCGGCAATCTTTTGCTACCTCGCCTTCAGTTTTCAATTGCCCTGAACTTTGAAGCTTTTCAAAATTTGTTTTGAGAGTGTCCAACCAATGGGATGAAAAAATTAAAAATTATTTTTCCTCCCATTCAAATGTTAGAAAATATTTATGCTATAAAACCATTTTGAAATGTTTTAAATATAACCATTTAAAACATTAGAACTAGGGAAAAATTTAATTTCGAGTGCAAGTCAAATGAAGAAATTTCACTGCAAACAAACCGGAGCACTTGAAGCCATGAAATTTTGCACCAAGGCATAATCAATTATTTAGAGAAAACCCATTTCCTCTAATTTTTCCTAGCCATTAAAATTTAGGTACCTTCTTTGTAAACTGGCCCCCGAGATGTATTAGCCACGACAAAAACACATTAAAATAATGTATCATATGACCTTCAATCTTGATGAAAATGGAGATGTAGAGGTTTTAGATCAAAATAAGAAATGGGTTGTCAGTAGAACTGCAAAATTTGAAAATTTTCGGAATACCATCTCTGGCCTTGTTGCGATAAGAAAAACAATTAATTAACCCATCCAAGCTCATCTTGAAACCCTGAAATTGAGCAGGCATGTAGACATATGACCTAAAAATGCATTGCAACAAATATTTTGGAAAAAGATATCCTAAGGTGAAAAATATTAATCGACGAAGTTGCTCACTTCATATTTTATGTAATTGCACCTGTTTAGAACCAATTATAACTCACCCAATTGCCAATTTGTAAAAATAGTGAATCAACTCCTGACGAGCTTCCATCAGACATACAAGTTCATAAAGGTACCCTAAGCACATGTGCAAAAAAAATTTGTTTCAATCATCACCGGTCAAAAGGTACTGACGGTTGAAGTTAGCCTCTCTGAAATGCTGTCAGGAATGCAGATGTGAAACTGAACAAACTGCATTTTCTTTCGATCTGCTAAAAATAGAAAATCAAATCACAAGACTCTGAAAATTGACACTCAAGATCATTTAGGTATGGAGAATACGAAACATCACTCATTCTGACATGACAGTCAACTGGCAGTGAAAACCAAGCTCAAACAAAAGGCAACTTTGCAAAAAAAATAGTTTGCAAACAACAAAACAGTGTCAAAACCCTCCAGCGTCACTTTTTGAAACTTTGTCAAAACTTATCGTGGGAAGCTGAAAACTGACACACACATTCAAATATGTCTGCAAATGGGTTTTGCATGACAATCAACAGACTTTAAATTACAAGCCTCCAAAGTGGGTTACCTAAGCAGATTCTCAAGGTGCAATCCTAAAAGTGTAGAAGTAAAAAATTGAAATGGGCATCTCAAATTTGCAAAATTTGAGAGTGCCATCACAGGCAGGGTCTTTCTGTACTGCATTAACAATTGAAACTACTTGACCTTGGTGTTAAGGGGAGGCCCTTTTGTGAAATGGTGGGGCTTCTTTCCTATAGATCCAACAACTAAAGGCTCATACCCTTAATATCATACAATTTAAAGGGGGTGACCCTTTTGTGAAGTGGTTGGTATTCTTTCTTAAATGGCCAACAACCAAGGTTCAAACCTCGTGGGATCTTTCCCTATTGCATCAACAATTGATACCTTTTGACCTTGGTGTTAAGGGGAGAACCTTTGGTGATATGGTAGGGATTCTTTCCTATAGATCCAAAAACCAAAGAATCATACCCTTAATATCATACAATTTAATCCTCTAATGGAAAAGAATGGGAATAGGTAAGGAGTGAGATTTTTGAATTCTATGGAAGATGGAGAGGCAGAATTTGAAGACTATGATGGTGATCCAATCATCCCTTTCGAATCATCTAGATTATTTCTTAGGGTGTCTTGTGTGGTGATTGGTCCTTCTCTAAGGTATAGTGGTTTGTTGTAGGGTTCTTGCAAGAGGTTTTTATTGTCGTGTCTTGCCCATGGAGTGTTTTTTGCTACCATTTTCTCTAATCCTTTCATGTTGCAGTGGTTTTTTGCGCCTTCTCTAGTATGGGTGAATTTTAGTGGTTTGTGCAGGCCTTTAATTAGGTTCATATTCTTTCCTTGAGAGAGCATTTTTCCTTTGTGTTCAATCTTTTTCTTGGTTGTTTTTATTTCTTGGTTGTTGTTAGGGGAGTGACTGGTTTTAGGGCCTTGCTTGGCTTCTTTTTGTTATCTTTTTTGGGTCAAATCCTCTTCTAGGTTTACTTTTGTTGTCTTGGTGTGGGGTGTTGTTCCTATGCTTTAATATTTTGGCCTTCGGGGTTGTGGTACCTTGGATTCTTGAAATGATTTTGTGTGGCTTGGTTCATTCTCTACACCAAATTTAGTTTTTTTTGTCTTGTGTTGCCTATTTAGGCAGCTTGGTCTATCTTTTTCTTCAATCTCGATGCTTGGTAGAGAACCCTCTCTGGTTTGTTATGTATTTTTTTGTATTGAGGTTTGTTCTCTTTTTGGTGATAGTTTAGTTATGAAAGTCTTGGTTAAGGGTGGGTAAGGCATCCTTTCCTACCTTAGCCTTGGTTCTCCCTCTTTGGTCTATGTTGTACCTAAAATATTTTCTTAAAACCCAAAATTGTATGAATTTTTTGTTCTTTAGCTCAATTGGGCTATGAAGATCTTGATCCAAGTGGGGGTTGTCTCTTCTACTAGCTAAGTTATTCCAAATGACTATTCTGAAGGCTTGAGTGTATGTATTTTTATTGCTAATGGCTAGGTTTCTTTCAAATTCTTGCTTCAAGTACCAAGATCTTGTGATGCCAAAGGATGTTGTGTCAACCCTTTTTATTGGAGTTGATTTTTGTTGAGTTATATAGTTGGTGTATTTTATTGAGGTAGAGAATGCTCCTATTGAGGGGGATCCCCCTTCTATTAAGGTGGAGTTGGATGTTTTAGATGTGGCAAAAATATCTATTTTCTCTTACAAGGTCCTATTGAGGTGGAGCTTGTGTGTGCAAGAGAGTGGTGGCTCTAGTAGAAAGGGTTCTCATATTATCCTCTCCTATAGAGGTGAGCTCTATCCTATACAGGTGGAGCTTGAGTTGTAAAACTATATGGGATGGTGTTGCAAGAAGTTAGATGCTTCTTAGTGTTCAACAATCTTCTTTAACTCCTCTATAGAGGTGGGGGTTTGGTTGTGCTGGAAGTTCTAGAAAATAGGGGTGTGTGGGTTTTATACACAAATAAGCTGGTTGTCTCCCTTGGCTCAATATTTGTTATTCTGAGAATTTGGTTTCTTGTGGCCTGGCTAATTCAACTATTATTATGGTCAATTAGGGTTCAAGGTCCCTATAAAAACTTGGTTGTAATGGTTTAAGGTCCCTTCAAAACCTATTTATTTTTTGCAGCCGAATAGTCTTGCTTATCTTTGGTGGTTGTTATTTGGTTGTTATTTGGTTGTTGATGATTTGTTGATTATTTATCTAGTAGTATTCTTTGTCTAGATAGGGTTTTGGGTCTCTTCAAAAACATAATTGTAATGGGTTTTAGGTCACATCAATTTTTTTTCCCCTAATCAAAAATATCTATGCCATCATCATAAATAAATACATAGGTTTCATAAACCATTGTGCCATAACAATAAACCTATTGCAAGTATGAATGTGTTTGATGGTGTTGTCATTAATTTTGTCATTGATGTCAACATAGTTTAGAGTGATTGCAATTGTTATATGCATAGTTGAGATACTATATAATTTTTGAGAGTACATGGAGCTATATTTATGGTGTTGCAGATGTGCTGATGTCAAGCACTTTTGAGAAAATTAATAAATAATGAAGATAGTGTTGTGTGTGTGTTTTGAGTGTGCTCTGGTAATGTTCTATGTATTTCTTCTATATTTATCCTATGCATATTTGGATCTGTAGTATTGTTTATGGCCTTCAATGGATAATATATCTTGAGTTTTAGCTTCTAGGTTGATGGAGAGTGAAAGATGCGTTCACTGGTGTGTGAACCAGTTTGATGGAACTATTTGTTTGTGGAATATGATGTAGATAGGGTTTCCAAACCATTAAAAATACAATCAAGTGGATATCAATCAGTCTCCAAAGAAAAATCAAAAATCTCTTCAAAATTCACCTTTCAAGCATGCTTTCCTTGGTAACATTGGCAGCCTGGTTTTAGGGCCTTTTCATCAATATTTTCCAAAACACCTAAAAAAATTAGAGGTGATTAAGATACCCATTTTCAAGCTACATAACATATGTAAACCCCAACATCAACTCTTTTGGACCAACATGGAGATCCAATACACCATCCCTAGAAAAGGCTTCCCAATTAGACCTATTTTGCAAAGGAAGTTCCCTTTAGATGTTAGGTACCCACTCAAACACCCCAAAAAGTCTTGTATAATGATGCAAAACTACAAATTTTTAAGTTAGATTGCAACTCCAAGGCCTTTATCCTGCTACCCCAAGAAACCCTCCAAAACAAGCAAAAACCCAAGGGTCTTAAAGGAAGCTGCCTCTCCCAAACTTTCCAGATCAAGAAACTACTCCAAACATGTCAAAAAACATCTAAACAAACTAAAATGACCCTCAAAAGGCCTCCAAATACCTTATTTTTCTAGATCACCATCATGGTTGCTCATTTTTGCATAAAAAATGACTCTGCCCAGCCTAGGGTGTCACTCCACCATCCAATTTTTTGCTCTACTAGACTCCTAAATGGATTTGAAACCTATCCTAGCATGATACACACCAATCCACTGAGTTACAACTCCAAAGTAGTGGGTGGACTGGTGGAAATCATCATATTTTGGTCTTCAAACCCTCACATAGTCAAAACAGGGCAAACTTGAAGAAGTGATTGAAACTCTCTTCTAATGAGGATTTAAGACACAAAACTAGATTCAAATGAATATTAAAACATGTATAAAAAATAACACAAACCTTCAAAGCATCATACACCTATACAGGCCAATGCAACCACAAAGAAATTTAGGAAAAATAGAGAAAAAAAGTAGTTTGATCATATGAAATGATGGAATAACTTCTTCAATTCGATCAACCAGCCTTAAAATGCCATGAGAGAGCCTTTTTGTATTTCTCCTATCTCACAACTGCCTCCCAACCATGCTTAACCACTTTTCAAACACTAATAACCCATTACATTTGCAAATTTGCAAGTTGACAACTTTTAATGTCAACATTTATAATGTTTAAGCAACAGTTTGCATTTTCTCCCTAAATGATCTCCCAAGAACTCAAGTGAATTAAAAATGGTCCTTTTAGACATTATTCATCCTCTACTAAGACCTTAGACACAAAAACAACAAAAAAAATCCTGGCCTTTTTTCCTTTACCCATCTTGACAAGGACTGAAAACTTTTACATTTTCCTTAATTTAACATATTTTGTAACTTCCTCATTGCTTATTGAAGAAAAGACATTTCAAATAAAACTATTGAACCTTCAAGAATCAATTTTTTCTCATCACAAGGTGTAGGTGCCCCTACACCAGATTGCGAGAGATGTCTCTATTCTATAGTCTTCTAGCGGTTTGTCTCAGATCTTCCAGATCTAGAAGAAGGTTAATATTGATGTCCTTTGTGTTCTAGGAAATGTGCTTGTGGTTTGGTGCTTCGAAAGGCTTGTTCCAGAGCTATTATGTGTGTCTACATGGTTTGGTTGGACTGTTGAATAATTTTCTATGTAAAAATATTGTTGTAGTTGTTGTGGATGTATCTGAAGGTTTCTAAGCGGTGTTCTAGTGTCTGATGAAGTGTGTTGTGTGATCCACATGTCATCATCTTGATGTGGATGCATGTACTTCAAAGTTCTTTGGTGTTTTCATTAGGTTTGGTTGGCCTAGTGTTTACACATTACATGGAGAATAAGCATTGATTAAGGATGTGTGTGATTGATCCAAGATGTTGTTTGGGTCCTAATTAAGTATGTAATTGGTCCACTCTCATTCTTATCCACCACGGGAATGTTGAGTCATTGACTTAATTTGAATTTGTAAAATAATGGATGTGTAGCTGACCTTGGAGAAAGTTCTCAAGATCAAAGATGGTATAAATACAAGTCAAGATTTTACGAATTGGATGGATGAAGTGTGTGAAACAAGTGCGAAAAGAAGAGTGTGTGAAAGTGAATCAAGGCAACAATACTTTGATGTGTTAGATTCCTAAAAGTAGTGAGTTGATGATGTCTACAATCCCTTGATCAAGCTACGAATGTGCGGAACCTGTTGAGGTGGATTTTTTATTGTCTTTCTTTTTTTGTAGGCAATGATAATCCTTTTGGATAGTGAGCCTTATCTGTAGGTAGTGAGCCTTTGTATCTGGTTTTTCATTACTATTATATTGTGAGTTAATCCTTACCATGGTATTTCCCTCATTGGATTTTCCAGGTAAATCTAATGTCTCTAGTGTTTTCTTTTTGTTATTTGCATTTCATGTTTATACTTACTAATAGATTAAAGTTAAAGTGGAGTTGATTAAGGTTAAAAAATAAAAGTAATTTGGTACAACTGATTCACCCCCCCTCAGTTGTCTTGTACATTTCAAAAAAACCAATATTCTAAAATATAATGTATATGGACCGAAAGCATATGTTATGTTCCCATTTCATAAATCCTTGCACCCATGAAATTACATATTTACCAAAAAATAGGCCTACTCCTAGAAATTGTGTCTCTCATTCACAAATGCATGCATCCCTTGTCAAATGTGCCCCTATATCCATTGTTTGTGCCCACCTAGGGTTTGTCACATTTACCTAAACCCTAGGTAAAACCATAGAAAAATAACAAACATGCCTTAGCTAGAGAATTAAGAAAATCATGTAATTGAAAGAGCCAATTAGAAACCCTACCTCGGCTAGCATGCCATACCTTTTCGCAAAATTCTACTCACTCCATGCAATGATCACCCTGTGGAATCCCCACCATCCTCTCCACAAACTCAATCTCACAAAGCTAGAGCTCTCTAAATTTCTACAACTCAAGGAGTACAAATGAGGAAATCCAACCCAACCACTTTTTATACCCCCACCTAGCCCTTATTATCCCATTTTTAGTTTCTCTCCATCCCCCTAACCTATTTCTTTCACCTTCACTACCCCCATAAAATAACTTCATTTTATTTTACTAATCTATCATTTCCAGATATCCTCCATTAAATTCATGCCCATTTCCGTGAGTCCATCTAAAAAAAATATTTTTAATAATTTTTTGTACCAAAATCCTGAGGAGGCATCTCAACTCCATTTTCATTTTCCAAGGTAGACTGGGGCATGCCACGAAAATTTATTCACTTTCTTCGAAACAACGTTATAATAAAAAACTATCTCAAAGAGGGGAAAATGTAAACACTTAATTATGACAAACGTATTTTATCCAAAATAAGTCATTTTCCATCATTTGACCTAACTAATTTGTCTTCAATACTTAATTACATAACTTTGTTATTGATTAAATCAATGGTTATTTTCACTTCATAATGATAATTAAATTATCTTATAATTATTTAATTATTTTTAATTTCAATTTTCCTCTTAATTCCACTTCAATTAAACAATTTCAAATTAATTAATTAAATTATATATTTCACCTTTATTCATCTATATTTATTAACTAATTAACATTATTTAATTAATTATTCATTTCCCATCTCCAAAATTAAAGAATTATTTTAATTATTTAATTAATCCATTTATCTCTCAACATTATCCTTTTCTCAAAATAAATAAAATCATTTATCTTATTTATTATTTTTTACCTTGCACATGTAAATAATAATTAAATTCATTTAGTGTTTAATTACTCATGCAATTCCACCTCACCTATTGACTGATACTTACTCTCATTCAACTCATCAATCAAATCCACTTCACTCCCACTCACTTTGAGTTCACTAAGTAATTAATTGAATCCACTAACTATCAGTTTCAATTAACATTCCAATCAATCCTCTTAAACTAATCCATATGACTAATTACCTAAAATCATGCAATCACTTATCTAACCATCAATTCCTCTCATCAATTCTAAGCCTTTGATCTTTTTAGTCTCTTCTCTGATCTTGACTATCAATTGATGTCACCAAATATTATAAATTGAACCATCCTAATATTCATTCTTCATATTAGATCATGCAGAGAAACTGTATGTTAGAGAGACAAGACAACTGAGGGGGGTGAATTAATTGTGCATTAAAACCTTCAAACCCTCATTAAGCTTCAAACCCTTATTAAGCATTAGCATGAATGTAAACAAATGAGACATCAACACGTCAACAACCATACATAATAGAACATCAAATTTTACATGGAAAACCCTAATCAAGGAAAAAATATGGTGAGGATTGACACATATATATGAATCTAAACACCAATTGTAAAAGGCTCACTACAAAAAGGGATCACTACCCAAAGGAATCACTATTCAAAAGAAAGAAAGGCTCACTGCCAAGGGCTCGCTGCCCAAGAAGGTCACTTCATTCATAATACAATAGAATAGAAAGAGACTATTACAAGGAGTTTCTCTACCTCAGAGCAACAAGAGAATCCACCACAACCATCAACAACCTTCGACTCACTACCTCCAATAGCTTCAAGAACATTGAAATGTAGACATCTTCTTCTCACTTCTTCCAGTAGTCTTAGGTGTTCATGCATGTACTTAGATCACAAAAATTGATCACACCTATATCAATTCACATCACACATCACACCACACACTTCTCCAACAATTGACCTTGCATATCTACCTTCAGCAACCATGAATAACTTTCTCCAAGTTAGCTTCAATGAGACATATGCACCTCAAATGTGCAACCACAAAATAGGTCAGCACCAAACACTTCCACAGTGGAAAGAAGTGAAGGTAGACCACACCCATGGTTAACTAGGACCCAAATCTACACTGAAATGCTACAAAAAGCTTCTAAAAACCATGAAACACATTCATAAATAGCGCTAACATGCCAAGTTGTCTAAACTAACATTAATGCTACAAGCAACCACCATACACACTTTACCAGGTCCAAACACATCCTACAAAATAGATAGTAACATCACACAACATCCTAGAATATTCCAACACCAATTGAATATTCAAATGCATTGGCGCAAATACATGCAACTAAGAATACTATCATCTTGTACAACTAGTCAAACTGGCACTAGGACACAACACATGAATCAAGCTTATGGAATAGCTTAACACCAAACCATCCAAGGAAAGATAGATACAAGCATCATTAGCACATTTCCAAATCTGCAAGGCAAGAAAATTTTCCGTGGAGAAAGGTGGAGCAATTTCATTTCTCTGAACAACCCTCTTCACAAGCCAGAGATAGTCTAGCACATTGTCAAACACATCTTCTACTACCACACAATACATAACCTAAAACTCTAGATATTGTAAGATGGGGAAAATCAAGAAGCTTAGATTCTAGTGACAACCATAACACTTCTAAGCTAATAACCCAATCTAAACAAGAGAAAACAAAAAGAATGAGGAAAATGAAAACATTCAAGTAAAAGCACCCCCCATGTTTGAATTTGATTAACTTCTCTTGTCTCTCCTAAATATTCCTTTGAAAATATGCCTTTAGATCAAACTAAACATGTGCAAATACCTACAAATAGTGAGCATGAAAGTCAGAGATAAGTGGTTAAATCAAAAATGGAGGAGGAAGGCTTCTTTTATAGACATCCATTCGAACGAATGATCAAGGTTGATCTTCTAGAAAGATTCCAAGATCAACAGACAAGAAGAAATGCAACGTAGCAGAGTGGAGGTTACAAAATTGATGGTCAAGATTAGGAAGAGCCAAAAGACAATCGACGACTAAGATTCAAAAATGAGATAGTGGAGGAAGAAAATGGAGGAATTAAAAATTGAAATCATTTGATTCATAAGAAGGAATCTCTAGAAAAGTGGAGGATAAATAACTCATTTGAATTATTTATTTGGAAGAGGGAGAATATGGGCATTTAATTAAATTGATTTATGAAATCAATTTAATTAAACAGGAAGAAATAGAAATTAGACATTAAAGAATTAATTTGAATTAATTATTTAATGGGGGAGAAGAATGGCATTGGATAATTAAATAATTTCGACAATTATTTAATTATAGAATAATAGGAAAGGTCAATTAAATAGAAAAATAATTATTATTATCATTTGACTATAGGTGAATGATAAAAGACAAATAATTAAATAAATAATAATTTATTTACTTATTGCAGAAAGGGGTTTTAGTGACATAATTAATTTTTTTTAATTGATCCCACTAGAATAAAGGTTAAGCAGTGAATTATTTAAATAATTAAAATTATTTAATTATGTAGAGACGAAGACCAAGAAAAATGATGCTCGCGGACTAAGACATTTTTTAGTGTCTATAGTTTCCCCCTCTTTGACATAATGGATTACATCACATTGTGTCAAAGAAATTCGGTCAAAAGATGCCTTAGTGAAAGCAAGGTAGAGGTATGCCCCCTCAGGAAATTTTTTATAAATTTTCAAACTTTTCAAAAAAATTGGAAATTTCCTCAATAAGATAATTTGACAGCCATGAGATCAGCGGTGCAAACAAAAATGATTTTGGAGGTCATTAAGGGGGTCAAGTTTAGGTTCAAATTTGTCCAAGAGTGTGCCTAGTACACAAGCCAAGTGTAAACCCTAATTTTCAGATTATAAATAGGAGTTAGATTTAGAAAATAACTCATTTGTGCATTTCAAATTTAGAAAACTTAGGAGCTTTGAGTGAAGAAAGTTGAGGAGATGTCATCAGTTCCAGATGCTACACATAGAGGCTACCACATCCACACATTCCATCGTCCTGAGAGAGCACCCACCCTGCTAAGTACTATAGACCCACTTTGTGAATTGTTTGTTTTAAGTGCATTTTTTAGCAAGGAATAAATTAGCAAACAATTGCATCGAACGCCATGTGATGAAATTGCATGTGTGAACAATGTAGACAATGTGATTTGTTGCAATCATCATGTTGTGACATAATTGCTTAGGTCTAGGGCAGGGAAAATTTTTCATGACACATTTGGATTAATGTGACACAACTAATGTCTAAAGACATAAGCATGAAAACAGTGATGCATGTGCAAATAAGAAACACAACTGAAGAGGGGTTGACCACAATTGGCCTATGTGATGCATTAGCTAGGGTGTGTGACACAGTTGCATTTGAAAGCCACTAGAAATTTGTTCGATGCATTTGACAAAACAATGATGCAAGTGCCTGATGAAATTTTTTTCCTAGTGTAGGATAGAATGACTTGTTCAACTTAGGTCCAATAGGTCAAATGAAGACTTTAGATTGATGTGATGGATTTTGTGGTGACCTCAGGTTGTGCTTCCTCCTATCTATACATGGGAGTCGCAACCAAATACATTTCAACTGCAAGACAAGCTAGATGATGTTGAGAAATAGGTGATGTTATATCTTGGCTTGTTCTACGTGACCTATATGCCCACTATCAAGGAAAATAGGGGCATGCTAATGGAATTGGCAAAGTGATGGCACTTGGAGACTTGCAGTTCCATTTGTCAATTGAGGAGGCTATAGTTACATTACAAGATGTGTATAGGATTCTGCGATTGTCAATTTGTGGAGAGTGGGTTTGATATGATCTCGTTCGAGGATTGTAGGACCTTTATGACTACTATGACTATGCTGATGATTCAGAGCTTGTCATCTAGAGCTACAAGATCAGATGGGAGACCCTGGTGGAGAGATATGATAGATATGATTATGTATTATGTACACTAATTGTAGGGGTCATGACTTCCTAGTAGGCTAGGGAGAGATTCTAGTAGGTATGGTCTAAGAGGAGATAGTATATGCATGGGGACCATGTCTATTGGGCATGTTATACTTCTAGCTCCATGATATTGCATGTAGAGTGGGGAAGAGCTTGAGTTGTAGGGTTACTTTATTGATGATATGTGCATGAGAGCACATAGCAGTGTCCCGACAACCGATGGCATGATAGTTGGGGGCTAGTGCTCCATAAATATATCTATACCTGGGAGAGATCACTCAAACACATGTGGGTGACACAGGTTACTAGAGACACGACCTGGATACTTGGTTAGCTTTATCTAGAGACCCTATAGGGATTGTGATTTTTGGGATGGTGAGGATGATCATTTTCCATGGTGTCATCAACCGAGGTACTTTATTGGGTAGACCATACAGTCCCAAAATATTATTGAGATGTATCTTCCAAAGAGGGTTTAGGCACAGTTTGAGGAGAGATAGGGTGTTCCCGTGGGCACAACAAAGTTTGTAGGGTCATCTTGGGAGATGCACCTGTGGGGATAGAAGATACCAGTGACCACGATTGATAAGTAGATTGATGTGCTACAACTAATTCAGTGGAGGTGGAGGGGAGGTGATGTAGATGTAGGTATGAATACCACGTATGATGCATGGTGGAAAACATTGGCCATCATCTTATATAGATCCAAAGCAGTTGGTACCTATAGAGTGCAGAGATAGGGGCCCAAGAATCCAAAGAGGAGACAAGGGATGGAGGGGTGGAGGTTGAGGAGATGAAGAAGGGTGAGAAAGAGGGGATGACAGAGGGGATGGTCAGGGAGGCAGAGGAGGAGGGATGGAGGACAGTGGGTAGTGAGAGACCTGTCATTGATTCGAGAGGAGGATGAGGAGGAGCAGCTAGAGATCAGGGCAATAGAGATTTCAGCTCTAGAGGTGGCACACCTGAAGGAAAAGAGGATGGAGGTTGAGGAGCATGAAGAGTAGAGACAGGAGGAGCATACAAAGAGGTAGTGATGGGCGAGGCAGAGAGATTCCTCTAAGAGAGGATCATTATGAGGATGGATGAGGAGGGGCTGGAGGAGGCCAAGGTCAGAGTAGAGGAGGGAATTGTAGAGCAAAGGATAGCCACCCTATAGGCTTGGGTATAGGCCCTAGAGGAAAATTTGAGGACAGTGATAGTAGAGTCAGACAACCTTAATTCCAAGAGAGATACTCTCTAGATAGAGAGAGATCTAGCAGTCATCAACCACCAGTAGACAGATTAGAGGATTTTGGATTTCACAATGACATGTACTAGATCGATGGTTGATTTTTCTTAGGATTTGGACAAGGTGAGTAGAGGGATGCAGTATTACTAGGACCTATATGAGAGGGTAGTGCCACCCAAGAGGAGGGATTTGAGCTTTACATAGATTGAGAGTGGGTCATAGGGCAGGACATATAGCAAGTCTCACAACAGATGCTCTCATGGCAGGTCAGAGAGTGGGGAGACATCAACCCTCAGACAGTCCACCCTTTATGATAGGCCACCGAAAATAGAGCATAGGTCTCTAGAGGTACCTCAATGAGAGGACAATGATGCCCCAGGATCAGGAGAGTAGGGCAACTCAAGCTAGATCATCCTTTGACATTATGCATACTAACACTATATTTTGATCATCGAGCCTGCAAACTCCATTTTGATGGTCATGAGACATCTTGACATTGTACTATGACACATATTTTTGAGTGATATATAATCTATTTTTAGTAGTGGTTTATGATATATAGTTTTATGTGATTGTGGTATATGTCTATGATGCTGATTATGTTATGGATGTTCATGATGTTCATGATGTTTATGATGCTGATTATGTTAGGAATGTTTATGAATTTATGATATGTATGGATTATGAATGTAGTATGGATGCCCTAATTTTATAATTAAATTTGATACCTGAAACACAATTGATGTTGATGCAATGTTATGTCTATAAAATCTGTATGCAATGTAATGTGAATGCAAAACATGATATGTAATAATGTGGTTAATGTGATGCAATGTATATGGACTATGATCATAATGTAATGGAATGATTGATTATGTTAATTCTATATGGATGCACACTATGTTTTCTTGTATTTTCTCATGTAAATATGTGTCTTAATGTGATGAGGATGTTTATGATGATAATGCTTCCTAACATGATCGTGTATGCAGGATATTTGGCATGTCACATGACTTTGTCAAGATGTAGATGGAAGAAATATTAGCATGGAGAAGATGAATGTTAGTGTGGAAGATGACAAAGAAGGTGCAAAGATAAACATGAAATGACAAAGGACGAACTTTCATACTTTTATATTTGTCATCATCGGGTGTCAAAATTGTTGCAAATGGAGCACAAAAGCCATGGTATGACATAGATCAAGGTGTGCAAGGTGACCATTTATGAGAGACACACAATTAAAAGACAAAGCCAAAAGACAAGGAATCCCCCAACTCATATTGAGGACCCAATTATCCCAATTTTTTTACAAGACAAACCATAGACAACAAGCAAAGAAAAGGGGTCATGATCCATCATCACTCCTCTAAATCCATGAAAATACATCCTCGAGGTAGCTAGTAACATGTTCCAAAAACCAATCAAAAGTTAATACAAACTTAGACCAACAAAGTGTTTGCTAGAAAGATAGTGTTTGTCGATAGTATTGATAAGGGGTAAGAGCAAGAAGATAAGTCCACGAAACATGGAATTTTTTTCCTTAGGCATAAAAATGAAATCGGCTTGCAAAAAATGAGATCCCATTTTTAAAAGTAATGGGATCCCTCTTTTTAAGAAACGAGATCCTACTTTTTTAAAAATGACATCTTGTTTTTAAAAAATGGGATCGCATTTTGAAAAAATTCCATTTTTCGAAAATTTTCAAAATGAGATCCCATTTTGAAAAGTTTCCATTTTGAAAAAAAATTATTTTGAAAAGTTTCCAAAATGGAAATTTTCATTTTTGCAACTTTCAAAATGGGATCTCGTTTTGCAAAATGGGAAAAATATGAATTTTTGGTTAGGTTATTGCTTTTTTTTTTGGTTCGGGAAAAGGTTTGGGGATTCGAACCTAAGCCCTGGACATGGTTTGACCTACAAGTTGAAGGTCCTAGCAATGTCACAAGAAAATAGTGACTTTGGGCATACGTTTGAAGACATCTTTTGTAGAATTTTTTGACGAAATTAAAACCCATTATAGATGAGACAATGTAGATTCCGAATATGTAATAAATTTTACAATTGGATTATTTTTTAATTTTTCATTTAATTTCTGATGAAACAGGTCCATAAATTTGAATTATCAGGGTTTTTTAGTATTTTAATAACTTTTTATTAACATTATTTTTTGACGAATGGATTGCATGAAAGCGTACTTCAAATAATTCTTTTCAATTTTAAAAAATTAAAAAATGATAAGTTTAGGTCATCTTATGCGTGACATACACGACGATTTTTCAAAACACCAAATATGACCAATAAAAAATTAACCAAAAAAAATATTCAATAAAAAAATACAAAAATATATGGAACGTGTGCTTCAGAGTTACAAATTTTTTCCCAAAAGGATTTAGAAAAATATGATTATTTAGGTCAAAACATGGATGATGTACACGTGCAAGGTATGGTAAAAAAATGACTTTTAAATAGTGATTTTTAGAAATGCCTATTGAAAATCAATTTGTATCATTTGGGTATTGGAATAAATTACATATTTGGAAACTAGACTCTGAGTACTACATTTTATGATTAGTGATTGTTTCAAGATTCCATCTTTAAGTGCTTCAAATTTTAATTTAAAATGTGTCAAATTCTGAAAATCAGGGAAAACACTTCCACTAAATGGCCAAAAAGTGGACTCAACTTCTTGCTAGCACCTTAAGATTGATTGATTGCTTGACCGAAGTTGATTGATAGGTTGACAAAGGTTGATTAATTGATTTGATTATGCCTAGTTTCAGGAAAGACACATCCTATATAAGGTGAGATTAATTGACTAAGATGACAAGATTGATTGACCAAGTGATGAACCTAAATTGATTTGATAAAGTTTGATTGATATGATTTATCGATGTGATGATGCCTAGTTTTAGGAAAGACATATTCTATATAATGCATGGAATAAATTTGATGAATTTGACCAATTGACCATTTTGATAAACACCTAGCTGCAAGAAACACATATCTTGCTTAAGGCGAATGACAAGGTTGACCAATGACAATGTCCAATCTCGGGAAGGAAACATCCTGATAAAAGACAAGTGATAATATTGAATGATACAAATGACATCATGCCCCATTCTAATATAAGACCAATGACCTGATAATGACCGATGAGAAGGTAATTGATATTGAATATTGATTGAAGATTCAAGATTTGTTGGATATGTTTGTCTATTAATTCATGATTTGGTTTGAATGATGATTGCTTATAGACAAAGAACAGAACCAGATTGAACAAACCCTAAAGGATTGACCTAGGGCCTTGGCGGCTCATTGATTGATGGTTTTTTCTATGTTATACACATAGAGACCTCATAGTTTGACATGACTTGACTTTGTTATATTTGACAAAGGACTAAGTCTTGATTTTATTTGAGCAAACCTAAAAGGACTGACCTAATGTCTCGGGGGCCCATTGAAGATGGCCCTTGCCTACGTAGAAAATGCATAGAGATAATGTAGTTCGACCCTAGTAACACAAACTGACTCAAACTAGGACTCTGAATTTTTTTGGATTTTGATGTTTTATGATTTTTTTTATTTTGATGTTTTATAATTTTTTAGATTTTGATTTTTTATGATTTTTTTGGATTTTGATGTTTCATGATCTTTTTAGATTTTGATGTTTTATGGTTTTTTTGGATTTTGATGGTTATTTGATAGCTGATACCATGCATCGGATCCCATGAAGACATAAGTCAAGGAATTTCCCCTAGTTAGGTGTAGACCAATTTATTATTATATGAGGGGAAGTAGCAAACAATTGCAAAGGATAATGATGAAGGAAAAGGATACTAAATGTTGATGGTTATCATTCCATGGAAAGGATGACAAAGCTTTATTATGGATGAAGAATATGTGTGAATGGATGAGCGAAGGATGGAAGACTAGGTGGGGTGATAGTAGATAGAGGAGCATGGACTAACTACACATGGCACTTATTTTGTAGGTTTTCACTATGGTACTTATCCAAAGCACCATTGAAATTGTTTTCACTTGTGGATGAATTATTTCTCTTTACTATTTTTTGATTTTTTGAATTTTTGAACTTTTTTGTCATCACCAAGATTCTTGTTTGCCAGGTTTTCATTAGGGTGAGTATTTTTTATTTTTTTTGAATTTTTTGTATTTTTTGACTTTTTGAAGGGATACTCTGAGAATTAAGTGTAGTACTTGCAAAGGTGCATGCTATTGATGGGTTCAAACAATGGTTTTCCTTCAGGAGTAGAGAGCTAATAACCATTGGATCCATATGTTGTTGTGATGATATAAGGGCCCAATCAATTAGGTTCAATTTTTTTGAGATTTTCTTGATCTATCTAATTCTTGGATTTTATTTCAGGACTAAATCACCAATGTCAAAGATTCTAGGTCAGAACTTCTTATTGTAGTTGCATTGAAGGTGATTCTAATATGCTTGCAAATGTGTCAAGGCATTCTCTCTCTTTTCATCTAGTAAGTCTAGCTCATGTAGACAAGATACACAATATTCTTCTTGATCAATCAATCCTTGCATAGATACTCTTAGAGATGGTAACTCAACCTCAATAGGAAGTATGGCTTAAGATCCAAGGACAAGGGAATATGGAGTGGCTCCTATAGGGGTGTGAACACTGGTATAGTAGGCCCATAGAGCAGGATTAAGTTGGAGATTCCAGTCATGTC
Organism: Sequoiadendron giganteum; assembly: GCA_007115665.2. NCBI lineage: Eukaryota > Viridiplantae > Streptophyta > Pinopsida > Cupressales > Cupressaceae > Sequoiadendron > Sequoiadendron giganteum. The sequence goes on along the minus strand of CM021104.1, from coordinate 391,519,506 downwards.
CAACGTCATTGAAAATCTTATTTAAGATTTTAAGGATAGTCTTATTAGATGCCTCATCTTGGCCATTACCCTGGGGGTAATATGGGGTAGAAAAATAGTGTTGGATATGGAATTTTTCACAAAGTTCATGGACATATTTATTCTTAAAAGGGTGACCAATGTCTCTATATTAAGGGATAGTGGGATACCATAGCGACATATAATGTAATTTAGGATGAATTTGGATATTTTCTTTCTAGTAATGTAGGTCATCAAGATGGATTTGATCCACTTGGTAGGTAAAGTATTTTATAGCAACAAGGATAAACTTATGTCCATTTGTGAAAGTGGGATAGATCTTTCCTACAAGGTTGAGTCCCCATTGATAAAATGGCCATGGTGATGTGAGTGGCTGCAAGTCTTGAGCTAGCACATGTATAAGATCTTAATGAATCTAACACTGGTGACATTTCTTCACAAAGTGATAGGCATTGCATTCCATTGCAGGCCAATAATATGCCATCCTCATGAGCATTTTAGCTAATATAAGATCAGTAGAGTGAGCTTCACATATACCATGATGAACCTCTTTTAAGGCCACTTGTGATTCATTTGAGTCGAGACATTGGAGGAGGGTGTTTTCTAGGATACATTGGTAAAGGATACTCTGATGATGGCATATTTAGAGGCCTTTTTAATAAAGGTTTTACATTGGTTGGAAGACAAGTTAGGAGGGATAATTTGGTCATGTAAGTAATTATAAATATCATTGTACCAGGGAGATTCAAGACCAACAGGTTCACACACAAGTTCAATTTTGGGGAATTCGAATGCAGGGACCAACAATTGTTCTACCAAGAACTCATATTGCAATGTATTGTTGGGAATCTCCAAGAGAGGATCTAATTATTTCCATTGCATCAACTACTTTGTTTTGGATTCTTGGTATCTTCTCAAAGGAAATATCATCAAAGTACAGTCTAAAGATATTCACCATGTGCTTGTAGGCATATTTGGTATCATAATCATCCTTGAATTGCTTGATCACTAACTGGGAATCACCATAAACTTGAAGATTCTTGATTTTCCATTGTATTGCCATTCGAAGTCCTATCAATAATGCTTCATACTCAACTATTTTATTAGTGCATAGAAATGCTATTCAAAATTATTTAGGAATGGAATCCCCTTGAGGTGTGATGAATAGAATGCCAACACCCAAACCATGACTTGTGTAGGACCTATCAAAGTATAATTTCCATGTTGTTGGTGTTACTATGACAAAGATTGATTCATTTGGAAAGTTAGATATCAAAGGATGGTCTACTTTTACAGTGCATTTGTGAGTTGATCAGCTATCACTTGTACTTTTATTTCTTTTTGGTCGACATATTCAATGTCATACTCACTTAGGATCATAACCCACTTAGCTAACCATCTTGTCAAAGTTGCTTTACTAAGAAGATACTTCAAAGGATTAATTCTATTAATCAATTTTTTTTTTGGTTTAGCATGTAATGTCTCAATTTTTGGGCTACAAATACAACTACTAAGAATTCTCATTCAATAGGGTTGTAGTTTAACTCATATCTGACCAAGGTGTGACTAATGTAGTAGATTGCACATTACTCACCGCAATTGTCATTTTGTGCTAACAATGCCCCCAACACTGATGTAGTTACTGTCACGTAAAATATCATATGTCTTCCATTAATCGAAGGCATAATAATTGGTGGAGTCAATTTATAATTCTTGATCTGATCAAATGCTTCTTGACATTTCTCTATCTAATTGAATGGAATTCCTTTTCATAACAAATGGTGAAATGGATGAATCTTATTTGCTAGTTGAGCAATGAACCTATGGATTGATTGTAGTCTTCCTTGTAAAGTCCTTAGCTAACTGATTTTAGTTGGTGGTGGCATGTCCAATATTTCTTTAAATTTTGCGAGATCAACTTCTATTCCTTTGTAGGAGATAATCTTGATTGGACCCTGAAAACACATTTCTTTGGATTTAGCCTGAGTTTTTACTTTTTAAGTCGAGTAAAAATCTTATCCAATACTACTAGGTGACAATTTTGTTCTAGAGATTTTTAGAGAAGGTCATCAACATAATCCTCCATAAGTATGTGCATATAATCATTAAAATTGGTAGTCATGGCTCTCTGATATGTAGCTCCATAATTTTTAAGACCAAATGGCATAATGTTCCAACAGAAAGCTCCCCAAGTGCATGTGAAGGTTGTCTTCAATTGATCTTTAGGAGCAATTATTATCTGAGTATAGCTCAAGAACCTATCCATAAGTGATAGAATTTCATATCCAATAGTGAGGTCAACTATGATGTCAATGTTTAGTAGGGGAAATAATCTTTAGAATAATCCTTGTTAAGATCTCCAAAATCCATGCATACTCTGATTTTCCCATTCAGTTTTGTGACAAGAACAAGATTCGATATCCAATTTGCATAATCAATAGAGCGTATGAATCCAAAATCAAAGATTTTATTTAATTATACCTTGACCAGGAGTGAAATCTACAGATGCATTTTTCTTAGATTTTTTTATATGGTTTGGCATTTGGTAATAGTGGCAAGTGATGTAAAATGAGCTTGTGGTCCAATCGAGGCAGATTGACATATGACCATGAAAAAAAAACTTGTCTTTCTGAAAATAATGTTGTAAACTCAAGCTTTTCCTTGGTGGTCAAAGATGTTGCAAGATGTATGATTCTAGAGTTGTCTTGTGTCCCAATGTTCACTTCTTTTGTTTCTTCTATAAGCAATGGCAATCTCTCCCAATCTATAGGGAGACTATCTAGTCCTCCATCCTCAGATGCCTCAAAGATTTTTTCACCTTTGGATATGCCCTTTATTTTTACTTTTTCATGGTCAACAAGTGCCTTTTAGTTTTCACCTGAAGACCTATTATTTTTATTTTGACATTTTTCATTTTCACTTTTGTGACTATAGGAAAGGATAGCCTTACCAAAGTATGTTGCACAATTAAATTCTATGACAAAGAAAACCTTATGATCCACACTTGGTATTCCTTCACGAAGTCCCATGAACTCAACAATTTCTTTGTCATTCTCGAATGTTTCTAAACTTGGTGGTTCTTTTTGATCCCAATCTATTAATTATGGTTAAACAAGGGGAAATCCATCATCATTATTGTCAAGGGTCATGGTGTAGGAAGATAAGGTAAAGATGGAAGTGGATTCATCAAGTTCCCAGAAGGTTTCAATCCAAGCTTCCATTTGCAAGGAGATCTTTTGGTGGGGTTTAGACGAGTTTTGCAGGGAACCAATTGTAAGAATTTTTTTGAATATTTTATCAAGGGTAAGCTCACTAAGTTATCTAAATATTTCATCAAGGTCAAGGTCAGTAGTCGAGGATAAATAATCCCATTCAAACACATTGGAATTGGCATCAAAGTTGTAATATTCTTGGGATGTATCGGTCTCATTTGATGCATCAATGACCTTAGTCAAGGTCGACTTAGTACTTGGAGGACTTGGTTTTGGTGGAACATACCCTAACCCAACATATTTTGGTAATTTAGGAGTTAGTAAAGGTTCTGATATCCCATTTTTTTTTTAAACCAAGGCTATTGTGTCCATCGTATCCTTGTTGCTTCATTAAAAGGAAACCTTTTAGATATCTTTCAATTAGTAGTTGCTTAGGTTTTTTTTCCTCCTCTTCTTTATATAGCCATGTGTAAATGTGATCATCTAGAGATTCTTTAGCTAATTCCCCCATTTAGTGAAAATGGTAGGAGGATCTTGGATGATAACCTTAGGATGCACAAGATGTGGCTTGCCATAAGACTTTGGCAATTTGGATAACTTTCCAATGCAGAATAAGCTCTTCATGTTGTACTCTTTGCATCCTTTGTCTTGAATCTAGATTTTGTGTGTGGGTGGTGGGGTGAATGGAGTGGGTGATTGGATGAGGTTAGATGGATCAATGTAGTGTGATGAAGTGGAAGATGATGCCTCTCAATTTATGGGTACTTGACATTCAATAGTTCCTTTTAGGTTTGTGCAATACTCAAAGGGATCGAGGTTGCTTGGAATAGTAATTTCAATATTTTTATGTGGGAACTTGAGGCATTGATGGTATGTGGATGGGATAGCCTTCATGGCATGAATCCATGGGCAACCGAGGAGAAATTTGTAATGTAAATCCATATCCAATACATGAAACACTATGTTTTGTATTGTGGACCAACTCTTATGGGAAGTGAAATGACTCCTTCAGAGAAGCACTCAACATCATCATAAGACTTTATCATAATTTTCTTGGTTTGGTCTATGCAATTATTGGATTATCCTAATGCTTTCACCAATTTTAGTGAGAATTTTTTTCAGACCTGCTCCACCATCTACTAGGACTTGTCTAATCTTATGTTTATTAATGTAGAATTCAAGGTGTAGGGCATCATTATAATTGAAATTTTATACAAAAAAGTCTTGTTCGGAGAAGGTGACATGATGCAACATAGATAGGTATCCAACCATGGCCTAAAATTCATTGAAATCTAGATTAGTGGGTACAAATGCCTCTTGCAAGGCTTTATCAAGGATAGCTCTGTGTTGAAGGGATATGTGGAGTTCCAGGATAGAAATTTGTGCAGGAGTCTTCCCTAGCTTGTCTAGGAGATTGCACTGAATTTTCGGTTGTGGATTAGAAGGAGGTTCTGGAAGAGTTATCTTAGCTTTGTGAATGGTGACAATGAACTCTAAACTTGGATTTTTTATGGTAATGGTTGCAATATGGTCATCAAAGGGTCTTGCATTAATGATAATGGTGCTATAATCATGTTTGATGGTAGCATTGTTTGAATTATTTTTATTGTCTGAATTGGAGGCTTTTCCTTTGTCATGATCTTGTAAGGAAGTTTTAAATATTGTATGATAATAATTTGTCTTGCCTTGTGAATTGTCTACTGAAATCATTCCCTGATCAATGAGGTCTTGGATGATATTTTTGAGTGTCTATCATTTAGATGTTTTGTGTCCTTTTATGTGGTGATATTCATAATATTCATCTTCTTTCCACCAATCAAGTTTGATCAATGAGGGTTCATATTTTCTGATGTCTAGTAGTTGGATGTGGTTGGATTGCAAAAGATGCTTTAGAACTAATTCAATGGGTTCACCCAATTGGGTGTATGTTCTTTTGGTGTGGGGAGGACCTCTACATTGTTGATTGTTTTGTACTATGTTCAATGTTTGACTTTGACCTTGTGTTTGGGTATTTGATGTGTTCAATGTGTTTGATGTGGACAGACCTTTGATATGGATGGCAAGACCCTTTTTTATCACTTTAGCATCGACAACTCCATCATTAGTGACATTATTTTTTTGGGACCAGTATTTTCTCTTGTCATTATTGGGCTTTGGGGTTTCTTTGTGTACTTTAACTAGTCCTTTTGCGACAAGACCTTTTTCAATAAGGACACATTTCTCAAGGATTTCATCAAAAGTTATTCAATATTGGATTTGAAGACCACTCATCATTTCAGCATTTAGGTTTTCCTCGAACATGGTGACCATTTGTTTTTCAGGAATATGGCAAGGGAAATTGCTAGCTAGACTTCACTATCTTTGGTAAAATGAGGTGAGTGACTCCCCTTCTTCTTGTTTGGTTGTACATAATGTTGCAAGGGTCATGTCACTTTCAATTTTAAAGGAAAAGTGATTAATGAATTTATCATCCAACTCACCCCATGTCCTAATCCTTGAAGGAAGGTGTGCAAACCAATCAAGGGTTGGCCCTATGAGACTTTGTGGGAATAGTCTCATCAAATAGGTAGGATCATATGTGATTTCCATACATGACATATTAAATTATTGTATATGTTCTATTGGATCTCCTTTCCCTTTGTACTTGGGTAAAGGTGGTATCATGAAGTGAGGGGGAAAGGGCAGCATGTATAGATTTTTTTTAAATGGAAAGGGGCACAATTCCTCCATGGAATAGGTTTTCTTTTTGCTTCCCAATTGCATGTTTGTCATTTTTTTTGGATGTCTTGTATTTGTTACATCAAGGTGTCTGCAAGAGGTGATGTTGTATTGGTTTTATTTGGTTTTATGACATTGGTGTTGAGGTCAAATGTTAGATTTGGATTTGGATTGGTATTTTGTGGCGTGGGACCTTGGTTACCATATTTATGTGTGTAGTTTTGGTTTGGAGTGAAATTGGCATTTAAATTGGTTCCAAAGGTCATGTTTGTGTTTGGTATAGTGTTTTGAAATTGGGGTATAGGTCCTTGATTTTTTCCTTGGATTTGAAATGTTGGTCCTTGATTTGAATTTTGGAAAGATGGTGTGGGTTCTTGATTAGCATTTTGGAACAATGGAGTAGGTCCTTGATTGATGTTTTGGAATGATGGGGTAGGTCCTTGATTAATGTTTTGGTTTGGTGCCCTTCATGGGAGAATAAGAATTCACCTAGATTTGTTTGGTTGATTTTTATTTGATGAGGGTGTGCTTTGAAATTGGAATGAGGGGCCTTGGTTCATGTTTTGAAGTGTAGGCATGGGACCTTGATTTGTATTTTGAAAAATAGGATTTCTGAAGGTCTTACCCATGGACTTTGATGTGCTACCAGCTGTATGATTCTATCCTTGTGTTGTTGCATGGGTCATTTTGTTTCCAAATGTGGAGATACTAGGGATATGTGTGGTATTGGTTGCCTTGTGTGTTGTTGTACCAAGTGGTATAGTTGAAATTTTTTATGAAGATGGCATGCCAAATGTAAATGGATTTTGAGTATCTGCTTCCACAATTGTTGAGACATCAAATCCTTGAGGTATTTTTGCACCCTTTTTGATAGTGCATAGAAGAATCTATTAGGGTCGGCACCAATGAGATGATCAACCATGCATAAAATCCTTGGGTCTTGGTAAGTTCTTTCATTCTCTTTAGGAATCATTTTCTTGCTGAATTCGTCTAGACTTAGGTTGTCCAATGTATGGTCTCTTTGTGGTGTTTTTCTCCATGGAGTATATTGTTTTGAGTTTGATTTAAAATTGTTGTCATGATATGGAATAGAAAAGGGGTCATTTAAGGAATCCAAGTCCTTTCTTTTAGTTTGTGACTTTGTTTCCACCATGTAAGACTTGCAAGTTGGAAGGTTATGCAAGGTGATATGAAGCTAAACTATTTTTTGGGGATTTTTTGGTTATAAGGATGCAAGGTGATCATGCAAGGATAATGACTAAAGAATGAAGTGAAATGAAGCTAAATGAAGTTGATGGATGCAAAGAATACCAAAGGTAGACTAATTAATGATCAAGGATAATGATATGGAGACTAAATGATGCAAAGGCTAAGATAAAAGAAAGCTATGTTTTTGTGTTTTTTGGGATATAAGGATGCAAAGTGAAAGTGTAATTTTAAGTCGAAGACTAAGGATTGATATGATGATAATGAAGCTATGGTCAAAGGGTATGATATGAATCTAAATGAAACTCAAAATATGACTCTAAGGACATGAATCTAAGATTTAAGACAAAGGATGGTAACCAAGCTAATGTAGGTCCAAGATAACAAACCCAAATGTAATTGAAATTTATGATAATCAAGATGGTAGTTTTGACATGGTGAGTATAAACTAGGAAACAAGTTTGAGACTCAAGTGTTGACCAAAGATAACAATGAAAATGGTTGATAAAGTGAAAGATGTGTTAGTGTAATTAATATTTAATTGCACTTGCATAAATTTACTTAGGTTTTGCTTAGGTAATAACTACTTTACTTAATTAATAAGTAAGCTTTATTTAGTTGAGCTATTTTTAGGTCAACATTAGGGTTGCATACATTGCTTTTATAAAGCAATTTTCTTATTGTAATTTCTGAATTCCTAAATAATATCAATTTCACATTTCATGCAAAGCTCTATTTTTTCATTGTTTTTCTCTTCTGTGGAAGATGTTTAGGTTTGCATGTCTGATCTTGCTTTCTAACATGGTATCAGAGCCTTGACATGTAGCCCCTTCTCAAATTTTGGAGAAAATCATTGCAGAGTTCGTTCGGGGTTCCTCGAGGGTATCATGCCTTGAGTTCATCTATGCAGAATTTTGGATCAGATTGAACTTCATCATTGGATTCAGAGTGCTGGAAAAAGTTAGGATTGACTTTTATTTTTCTGATTTTCATCATTGTTGAAGAAATTTGTGAGGGTTTCAAGTTCGGTGTTTTTTGGGAAGCTCTGGAGGTAGCTGATTTTTCAGAGCATTTTGAGCATGAACAAAGGTCACCATCGCATTCAAAGTGGTCAAAAACCCTAAGGATGCTTGTCATTTGGTCGATTTCTGAGAACTTGATCCGAAAGGCAAAATTTTTTTGCTAGGGAGACCGTACGACCTCCCCAACATGCTTCACAAGGCAAAAATTCTTGAAAATCATGAAAAAAACTCACATTCGTGCATTGGTTTTTGTGCTACCAGTTTTAATGGATGCCACTACTGGGCAGCCACTGGGCGATCACTTGCCGGCCACTCCGGCAAGCGGCACCACCCGCCGGCCGCCGGTTGGCGCTCAGCCCCTGCATGCCTTTGACACCAGGTCGCGGTCCTATGGGGGACCGGGCGCTATGCGCCCAGCCCCCGGCCGGCCTCTGAGCACCTCCGGTGGTCCTATGGAGGACCAGGGGCTCTGTCCCAGCCCCCTACATGCCAGCCCCTAGTCGCACACAAGACCAGGGGCCAAATTTTTTTTTTTTAGTCCCCTGCACTGCCTGTAGGCCTTATTGGCCATTCTGGAGCACTTTCATTAAATCAGGCACAACTTTTACGTACGGAGTCGATTTTTCGCAAACAAGATATCATTGGAAAGCTAGTTCTGAGCCTGTTCTATTTGTGTAGGTTATTTTTCCTGATTATGTTCCAATTTTATTTTGCAGGTCATTTAACTTATAACTTGTGTTTATCACTCCGGAGGGCATATCTTTTCATTCAGTGATCCTTTTCTCGCCATTCTTACGGCATTGGAAAGCTGGTTCAGTCCTCTATACAGATTTGAGTTCTATTTTTATTTTATGTTTATGCATGTTTAGGAATTATCTCCTTTTGCAATCATTGGGTATTGTAATAAATGAACTGATATAAAGTTTCATCAGGGGGGTTTCTTGCATAATAATCTGATTAGAGTGTGCATGCACTTTGATCTTCATATTGTTTTGATGACAACTCGCATGGGTTGTAATCTAGTTTCTTAGTTTCTTTTGGTCACATTTTTTGTCTTAGCTTGACACATATAAGATTCATTTCAGATCCATCTCAATTTGAGGGCCACTAAATTTGTGGTTAATGTTTTTGAGTCTTTATGGTACTTATTCCAATGGAATATTTTTAATCTCAATTTGGCATCGGCATCGAGATTCATGACTTCCAGATTCTATCATCATCATATCATCTACTGTTGCTTTATGGATTCCAGGGTTGTTCCCGTTTGGTGTTTTCGAGTGTTCCATGGCATCGGGTCTACTGTTGCATTATAATGATTTTGATATGGTTTCTTGTAGATAGAAGTATCTTTCCTTGCTTACCAGATTGCGGTTCCAGTGTTACTCCACAGTGTTCTTCCATTGCTTCTTTGCAACAGTCATCTCATTGTAGGGGGGGTTTGTCCCACTGGTTTTTCCTTCTCTACCTCATTATTGCATTTGTACATGGGTACTTGATCAGGCCTTGTTGCCGGGACTCATTCATTCTTTCTTGCATTCATCTTATTTTTAGGTGCATGCTTTTTTAGTCTCCCTAAGTTGTACTTATGGGGGGATGTTAGTGTAATTAATATTTAATTTCACTTGCATAACTTTACTTAGGTTTTCCTTAGGTAATAATTAGTTTACTTAATTAATAAAAGCTTTATTTAGTTGAGCTATTTTTAGGTCAACATTAGGGTTGCATACATTTATTTTATAAAGCAATTCTCTTATTGTAATTTATGAATTCTTGAATAATATCAATTTGCACATTTCATGCAAAGGTCTGCTTTTTCATTGTTTTTCTCTTCTGTGGAAGGTGTTTAGGTTTGCATGTCTGACCTTGGTTTCTAACAAGATGAAGGTCAATGATAAATTGGATAAGCAACCATGGACTGTCCAAAGGCTTAGTAGTCTTCCTATGTCTGAAATTTGAAAGGATAAGTGCAACCTAAGGTCTAGGGTTAATTTATCCAAAGTAAGGATGCAACCTAAAATGTTATGTAAACCTAAATAAGGATGATGGAATGGATTGGTAAAGGCCTACAAGTCTCTAGTTTAAAATTCAAGGTTATTGTTAAAATAAATTGATTGAATTTTGGATAAGGATTTTGAGAATTTCAGTTTGTTAGGAAATTGCAAAACTATTTTCTCATGTGCGATTTCAAGTTGTGGGTTTATGATTAGCAGTTGTGGTTTAGAATATAAGTCATGGCTTTGTTTCTGTAGATGCAGTGTAGGATATCAGTTGTGGTTTTCCAATGAGTAGTTGCAACACATAACTACAATTGTGGCTCTCTTTTTGGTAGTTACGGTTCACAGAGTGTTGATTTTGAAATTTTGTATTTTTGACCTAGTTTTTGAGTAGATTTTTTATAGATCTTGATGAAATTTTGCGAGATGAAGTTTGGAAAACACCAAATACAATCACAAACACTTTTTTTGATATGTTTTTGGGTGTGAAATTTTTTAATTTCAAGATGAAAAACTTGTAGACAACATGCAAAACCTAAGCTTGAAAAAGATACCACTCGCTAGATCCCCACTTGGATTTCTCCAGCCAACCAAACAAGGCAGATAGCTAGAGACTTGGTGGCACTGGCTCCCCCTTACATAACACTCACTTTTCAGGCACACTAGGTCTCAATTCTCTAAAGAGGAATTTCTTCCTCTACACATGAATGGTGAAAATGTGGGGTAGCTTTAGAACAATTGTTCCTATGCTAGCTATGAAAGGGATATTGGCCACTAAAAAATTGGTTCTTAGTAAGGGAATTCATTCAAGTTGGCCATACATGCAGAAAAATTAGTCCAATAATATTCCAATCAAGAGGCCTCTTATTCCCTTCTTAAGAAAGGATTTTTATGTTTCACGTGGACACTAGGGTGGCACTTGTTGGTATGACACATCTGCACCTGTTGCTTATGAATTTCGTCACAAAATATTTTTTTATATAGTGGTTTGAAAGAGCTTGGCTTTAGCTTGTTACTGCTTGGGTCATTCCCACCTTTCAAAGTGAGGTGGTAGACCCTCTAAAGGTATTAAAAAGCAAGTAAGTACATTGTTTTTGATCTCCCAAATCGCATGAAGCGCAAGGAGAGAGCATACACAATTCCTTTGCCTCACACTCGCATGGGGTTCATTTTAATTCCAAATCCAAATGTAGGGGTGGTTGTACAAGCGTCAAAGAAAATATTTTGATCCTCAAGATTTCCAAGTGGCATGAGAGGAGAGCATACACATCCAATGATGAATTGCAAATGACAAAACAGAAAAAGCACTCGTTAATTTTAATCCTTTTCTTATGAAGAAACAAACACTTGTGCATTTTAATCCAATGATGTGTGATGCATGTTTATTTTATATCCCATTAGTATAATATGTAGTTTTTTGTTCATTTTAAAGCCTTATGAATGAGAGATGCATGTTCATTTTACCCTAATAAATTTTGTACAAGTGGTAGTTGTTGTAAGAAAAGAAAAAAAATTGATTAGCCTTAAATTGAATGATGGAAAGCTCAATTTTTTTGTTGTTTCTAAAGAATTTTGTTTGAAACTTCTTAGATCCAAATCCACACACTAAAAATAGAGTTTTATCACATAAAAAACCCTAATCTACTGAAAACGCAAAAGGAAGATTTAAGGGTTCAAATTAAAAACATAATTTTTTTATACCTATCAAATAATTGCGTTGTTCAACCCCAATTGCATCATTATGTTGCATCACTGTAGATTAGTTGCATCATGATTTTAAATTCATGTTTCCCCCATAAATGCATCATGAATGTGTCATTATTTTGAATTCAGATTCTCGCATATTAGTTGTGTCAGTTCACTTATCAATTGCATCATTTTGTTGTAATTACATCATTGCACGTCTTACTTGCATTGTTCCATATGAAAACCTACAAAAACAAAAACAAAAAGTCATACAAAACCTACAAAAAGAATTCTTCATGTTGGGTTCACTTTCATCTAACTTTCCAAGATTTTCATCATCTCTTTTAATGTAATATCTTCCAAATACTTTAAAGTATTTAATAGTAGGATTCTTACCAATCCATAACTCATAGGGAGTCATAGTGTTGTTACCTCTGATCTAAACTCTTTTAAGAATGTAAACAAAAGAGTGGATTGCTTCTCTCCAATACACATCTGGAACATTTGCTTCTTTCATCATAATTCTAGTAGCCTCTTGAATAGTTCGGTTCTTCCTTTCCACAACTCAATTTTGCTAAGGGCTTCTAGGAGTAGAATAATGTCTTTTTATGCCATGTTCTTCATAGAATGCATTAAACACACCAAAAGTAAATTCTCCACCTCTATAAGACCTTAAACATTTTATTTTAAGGTTTTCCTCATTATCTACTCTTGCCTTGAATAACTTGAATCTATCAAGAGCCTAGGCTTTCTCTCTAAGAAAAGTAACCCATGTCATTATAGAGTAATCATCAATCAAGAGCATAAAGTACCTATCACCATTAAGGATTCATATTATTGTAGAGCAATAGAGATCTGTATGAATTAATTCTAGCATTCTGGTAGATGATTTTTCCTCTCCTTTAAAACTACTTCTTGTTTGTTTCCCCAACTGACAACTTTTGCAGATTGAATTTGAATTCTTTGTGATTCTAGGAAGATCTCTTACAACTTCCCTAGAACTGATTTTGATTAGATTGTCAAAATTCACATGTCTCATCCTCCACTGCCAGAGCCAACTTTCATTAATCTGAGAAACAAAACACTGAACATCACCACCCTTAAGCTGAAAGATATTTCCACGAGTTCTTCTTCTAGCTGCTACCATAGTTCCAAATCCATTTTTTGATCTCATAGATGTTATCTTGAAACATAAGCTTAAAAAAATTTCTACACATTTGTCCAACACTTAAGAGATTATGCCTTAAACCCTTAACATAATAGACATCTTTTGTACTATGTTTACCATCAAAACTAATTGTTCCTTTACCAACAATCTTAGCACCAGAGTCATCTCCAAAAATAACTATTCCTCCATCATATTTCTCAAGTTTAGTGAATTTACTCTTATCACCAATCATATGATTTGAACACCCACTATCAATTACTCAGAAGTCATCATCCCATCTAGAATGAAAATCAGTCACCAAAGTACATTATGTCTCATCTTCTTGCTCTTTGGACCAGATTCCTTTGCATATCTTCCATGGTTAGCAAATACAACTTTATTTTCTAGGGCTAGAAATAAAAATTCATCTTTATATTCCTCAAAGTCAAATTCATCATCATAAATTCCTGCATCTTCTTTGACATAATACAATTTCTTGAACTTCCTATCCTTCTTGTTTTTGTGATTATTGTTATTATCCTTGTTATTCATGTGTGTAGCTCTATTAGGACATCTTGATGCATAATGACCAATTTTTACACAACCAAAACACTTAAAGGGAAACTTACCTTTGTATTTACCAGTATCTTTCTTCAATCTCCTTGTGAAGTTTTCTTCCAACTCTTCTGAATAATCATCATCTGAGTCATCTCCTATCTTCATTTATTTAAAGGTTGTTTCAGTATTCTCCTTATCTCTTGAAAATTTTCTCATCTCGAATGCAATCAAGACACAAAATAGGTGCTCCTTAGTAAATTTATTTGGATCATATGATTCTTCAATAGCAGAGACTTTATCACTGTAATTTCTTATTAGGGTCATCAAGATCTTCTTGATTATATCTTCATCTGACATGGTACCACCTTGATTCTTGATTTCATTTTCTATAAGTTAAACTCTCTGATATTAGCTTGTAATATCTTCACCTTCTTCCATTCTCAGGTTCTCAAATTTTTTCTTAGTAGTTAGTTTCCTTGACAACTTTACTCTATCATTTCCTTCATAAATATCTTTCAATTTTTCCCATGCTTCATTAGCAGTGCCTAGAGAAATGACTTTTGTCCTTTCAATTTTAGATAGAGCACTGAAGATAGCATACCTTTCCTTTTCAATCTCCTCATAAGCTACAATATCATCAGTAAAGGAAGGACTAGCGGTTGGTGCCACATACTTTGTCTCCACTGCTTTCTAGGTCTTGAAACCAAGTGAAACCAAATAACCTCTCATCTATTCTTTCCAGTCACTATAATAAGCTCCATCAAAGATAGGGATCTGCAACTTGTGCGCCATTTGATCTACATCAAGTGGTTAAGATTTTAACTGAGGAACCAGAGTTCTGATACCAATTGTTGAAGTGCACAAGACAACTAAGAGGTGGGGTGAATCAGTTGTATCAAATCACTTAACTTTTAACCTTAATCAATTCCACTTTAATTCAGTATGTTATTAAGTGTAAACATGAAATGCAAATAAAAGAAAGAAAACACTAGAGACACAAGATTTACATAGAAAACCCAATGAGGGAAAAACCACGGTGAGGATTAGCTCACAATATTGAAATAATAAAATACCGGATACAAAGGCTCACTGCCAGAGGGCTCACTGCTTGGATACAAAGGCTCACTACCAACAAAGGAATCACTATCTAGAAGGATGGTCACTACCTACAAAAAGAGAAAAGATAAATGAAGATCCACCACAAATATTCCACACATTCACAACTTGATTAGAAGATTGTAGACACCATCAACTCATTACTTTCAAGAATCTAAAAAATTAAATTACTACTGCCTCAATTCTCTCTTGCACACTCTACTTTTCACACTTTTTCGCACACTTCACTTGCTTTCTTGATTTTTGGATGGATGGATATCTAATTCACAACAAATTTATTTGATTTTATACCATCTTCAACCCTAGAAACATTCTCCAAGGTCATCTATACAATTTCAATTTACAAATTCAAATTAGGTTAGATACTGAACATTCCCGCAGTGGATAAGAATGAGAGAGGACCAATTACATATTTAATTTAGGACCCAAACAACATCTTTGATCAATCACACACTTCCTCAATTCGATGCAAAAAATTAATGTAGCATGTAGACACCAGGCTGACCAAACCTAATGAAAACACCAATGATCTTTGAAGTATGTGCATATCCAGCAAGATGATCACACATAGATCACTCAACACGCTTCACCAAACATTTTACCATCTCTAAGAATTCTTCAACAGTCCAACCAACAAAACACAGGAGCTCTAAAGTGAGTCTTTTTGAGTATCGAATCTCAAGCACATTTGTCAGAACACAAAAACCATAAAAAAAAATTATTTCCTAGATTCACAAGATCTGAAACCAAAAACTAGAAGACTGCAGAGCTAAAGCATTTCTCCCAGTCCACAAAAAAATAGTTCTACCAAACTAGTTCACATTCGAGTTGTTGGATCTCAAAAATGCAGGTTTCAAGTCCTAAGAGGATGTCAGGCTCTATGATCAAACTTGCAACATTTTTGAACCAATGAATGAAGTTAACCTATTAGGTTGATGACTCCCTACTCTTCAGGCTCTGCTAGACCTAGGTGAGTTGACCTTACTAATGAAGCATATTTTAAAGTTATGTTACTCTTAACTAATGAAATCTACTTAAGGTGGAAAATGGAAAATGAAGTAGATGTAATGGCTAATTTGGTATAAATTGTATAAGCAATATCAAGGTATATAAATATGTCCAATTAACAGATGTAGTTATTTGGAAATTAATACTTTCTAAATTTCCTAAAGTGAATTATATATGATTGAATATAAGGACCAGTGCTTTGTTGGTTATGTGGAGTCAATGAAATATAATGATGAGTGAACATTATTGGATTCAATTCCAATTTTTTGGCACCTGTGAGTGTTTATAACCTGTATAAACATACAAATATGTGACTGGAAGACTCTTCTTCAATGATCCAATTGACCCTATCAAGTTATTGTGATCTATCAAAAGGATTTAATCCTTTCTTGAAGGAACCAATCAACAGAATCACACAATAAAAACAAATGTGTATTGACAGATAAAAGATATCTTTAGTTTGAATAACCAAATAAAATCAAAATGGAGATAGTATGACAACCTTATCAATTATCTAACTCTTCTTAATGATCCAAATGTTACCCCTATGTTACTGTAATCAATCAAAAGGGTTTTAATTCTTTGATAGAAACCAATTGAATTGACTACACAATAACAACAAGGTGTTTTGATGAAATTGAAACATCAACTTGGACATACAACTTCAAATAACAAAGAAGTAGCAGTATGGAGACATTTGGATAATTGCTTTGAATTAACAAACAATAGAGACCAATATTGAGCCACAAAATTCAAGATATTTCATTAAACCTCCAAAATTTATGCATGCATCATGGTCCATGTAGTAAAATCTATGTGATAAACATCCGAGAGTATCTCATACCTAACTCCTAACTCTAATCCCCTGATGATTTTATTTCATCTTACATATATACATTATGTTTTTAGGGCTACAACTCTTCACGACATCCGGCTGGTGCAACTCTTCTTTTCGGTGTAGCTCTTCTTTTAATTATTCTCAGCAAAATAAAATATTTAATTAGTTTCCTTTGGAAAATTAAATGTTTTAACTTTAATAATTTTTTGCATCTTCGTGAAAAATCAATTTCGGTAATTATCCTTTGCTAGCAACTTCACCATGTATCCTCACCCAAAAATAAATCCTCTAGGTAAAAGTAATTATCTACTTCAAGATAATTATGCTCATTTAATTACCTTAGTGAAAAAATGTGTTACTCTTAAGTGAAATATTTTATACTTTCACTTTTTCATGAAAAACTTCATTCCCTAAAATATTTTCACTCCAAGTGAGATTATTTTAATAAATTTTCAAATTATAATTCTTCCTCATAGATTTCTTGTGAGAAATAAAGTGCTCAATGATATTTGAATCTTAATTCCTTTGGTGGAAAATATCTTGTTTATTTACCCATTTGCATTTTCACCCAATTGAGAAAATATTCTCTGGATAAAAATAATTACCCATTTTACCATTTGTCTTCTCTTTCAACTTCTAGATGAAAATATTTTATAAATGCACTTTACATCATTATGCCCTTCATATTTCATGTTTTCATCATGCTTTATCCTCATATCATATGTGTATTATTTTTTGGATATCTTGCATTTGATTACTATCTATACCAATTTCTCCTCTCGATGAAGTTCCATCAGTGTGACTTTACATTATCGGGGGCTCCAAAATAACTCCCACCAATGGGAAAACTATACTGATATGTTTCCATCGGCATGACTTTCATAGTCTGTGTGACTTGAAAATATTTCTCTGAGTAGCTTGCTCTTGTTGATGACATTCAAGGTTTTTGGCATGGATTCTTGCGCGTATCCTCCATTGATGGCATATTCACTGATCATTATACTTCATGCAATCCTTTATCACATTGTTGTTGCGGGCACAGGTCATTCCACCTGAAACAAATCTCAACAAATCTTCTACAAATATTAAATCCTTTGACACCTCATCATGTCTGTTATCAACACATGTTTTCCCATGATGCTTGGCATTCGTGAAGTAGATCTAGTGTTTATTTTCCTTTGGCACAAGTATGGAATCCTTCATTGTGATGTAATCAGACCTATATTACTAGAGGCACTCATGGTCAAAGTAATCATTGAGTTCATTTGTTTATAGTTTCCAAAGCATTACCACTAAATTCATTTTGAGCATATCCTTCTAAGCTGTGTAGCTATCTCTCCAAAAGATCATTCTTTCTCTTCCCATATCCTAAAAAGTGTAGCCAACTTGACACATATCGATTGAATTGATTAAATGTGGAGTTGTCGATGTTCTTTGGTAACTCTCCAAGGTTTCAATACTATGCACATAATACAATAGGCACCTATGTATATCATGATGTGAGCTCGTATGGCAAACATAGAAGATTATACCATCAACTTGGTGATATTTCTCATGGATTAGGTCAAAATTTAATAGTCAAAAATACGATCTTACTATATTAATCCTCTATTGTGTTGTAGTTTTGAGCAGCTTCCTAATCCTTTCACAAATTTATTTGAATATCCTTCACTAGCTATAAGTCCATCATGCTCTTCATTTGATAGTAAATTGTTTTCTCATACAATTTCTTCAATTTCGCCAATATGCTCTTCACATTTCTACTACTTCACTATGAGCTTTTGTAGCATCAAGCAAATAATTACATGTAGCTCTATCTTCTTCTCATCAAAGGCATGTGGATGAGGGATTTTCCACATTTTTTGATAACTCTAAGAACAATATTCTCCATTTCTTCCCATGGGAACAAATTCCCCTTTTAATTCTCATTACTAAGATCATGCTCCTTCACAAGAATATCTTGAAGTGGCCCTTTGATATTTTGTTTTTATTCTCTAAGAAATAACTCTTTATGGGTACTCTTCATATTGATCTTTAGTTATCCTATAAGGTGAAAATGCACTACTCTTTGTCACGCTTATGGTGATTATGCAACTAATTCCTAATTCCCTCACTTTCATGCTTGTTATAAGATGATTGATCTTTGGTATTTTCATAGTGACTCTACTATCTTATCTCTCCAGAAGAATATTATGTTTCTTGTAATATGTGTCTATCACCTGGTTGTGATGAAGAAACATGAATAATGTAGATTAATTTATGGACAATGCACAATACTCCATTTATAAGAAGATTCAAGCTTTGTCACATTCATTGTCTCTCATATGTCTTGAGGAATTGGTAGACATTGTTCTAACACTTACAAATATTGGTTTTCATCTTGAAACTCAACATTATAGGTATGCCTTCTATTCTTTTTTGGTATTCTATTTACCCCATGAACTAATTTTCATTTCTCAAACTCTTAGTATGAAGCTTTCCCATACATGGTATGAACCTTGATACTATTTCCAATGTATGTTGCTCCTTCCCTCTCATTGTCATAAGCATAGTTCATTGTGATTTGTCTTTGGAGTCATATTAAAGTCATATCAATTGTGTAGATATTATATTTCTTACAATTACTCCAAAAAATTGGATTGCATCCCAACTTGTTGTGGGTAGTCATTTTTCCTTGTGTACTGTGATCAAAATAGGTCAAGTGGCCTCTGGAATTACTTTGGGAAACCTATCAAACATTCTCCTAGAGCCATGAAAATTCATCAACATGTTGGTTTATGATAAGAGAGAATATTTTCAAATGGATTGGCATGAAGTCACCAGGATTGCAAATTTTTAACACTCAAAGTTGCCTACTTGACATTTTCTAAAAATTGCACCTGTTAAAACTCAAATGGAACAAATCAACTTGCTACTTTGAAAAATATCAAATTTGATCTTGGAAAGCTGCCACCTTGGAGATTGGTTCATTTAGGTCACATGAACATGTAGGAAAATGGGTTTTTCTTCAATCTTCTTCCTTTACAAGATATTAAAAATCAAACTTGACCACTTTGTAGCTGTTCTGATAATGCAGTCATCAAACTGTGTGAAGCCCAGTTGGTTTTGGCTTTGTAAAAATATCAAATGATGTCCTGAAGCTCTAAAAATTGACATGAATGTACATTGATATGGGGAGAATCAAGAGCACCAATTGGTTTGTCACGAAACCCTTTCAATTGCTTAATATTATCTTTCAAAGTTAATCATTTTAATAGATCTTATTGTGTGTAGACAACAACCCTTCACAAAACCCTTCAACTTGGCCTTTTGAAATCTTGTCAAAACTGATTGTACGATGTTGAAAATTGGCGTGCACACTCATATATGTCAGATAAACATGTTTGCAAGGTGATTTTGCATGGAACTGCTCTGGCTTCAAATTGTGATTTTTTAAAGTAAATCACTAGAGTGGATTTTATAATTGTGTTTCTGAGTGCTGCAATCAAACTTTTCATCATGGCACTTTCAAATTTTGGAAAAATTGAAGGTTCCAACACCAATCAACATATCTTTCACTCTTCATCGAACTAGAAGCTAAAACTTGAGATATATTATCCATTGAAGCTCATGAACATAACTACAAATCCACACATGCATAGGATCAACACAAAAGAAATGTAGAGCACAATACTGAAGCACACTTAGAACACACACCTCAACATTTCCTTCATTATTTCTCAAATTTTCTCAAAATCACTTGACAAAAACACAACTACAACTTCATAAATATAGCTCCATGTACTCTAAGGACTTCTACAATATCTCAACTATACAAGTACCATCTGCAATCAACCTGAACTGTGTTGACATTAATGACAACATTAATGGAAACACCACCAAGCACATCCGTACTCACAACAATCTCCCCCTTTGTCATTGATGGCAACACATGATGTGAGAAACCATCAAAGATAGCATAGCATAAACAACCTTTAGAGATTACAACTTGCACAAGCATAAAATTTTTGCATGACTCTCTCTCTCCCTTTGACATCAATGGTAAAGAAAATTTTCATAAAAACTATTATCATATAAAGCTCTGTTCACTCCCACTTAGGAGTGCACCCACATCACATATTGCAGCAATGCACTTCTCTACTCCCCCTGAGGAGTAGACCTTAATCACTAGTCTAGATCAAAGAGTCTGTGAATCCATTGGATTGAGGAACCTCCATGTGTACTTAGTTCAAAGAAGGAGGGGCACTAACCCCGAACTTCCCCTGAGATACTCAAAGGTATCATTCAAAAGGGCCTTAGTGAATATGTCAGCAATTTTCTCCTTGGTAGGTACATATTCAAGTCCAACTTCATTCTGCAGTACCTTCTCCCTCAAGAAGTGATATTTGATAGATATGTGCTTTGTCCTAAAACACATCACTGGATTCTTCGAAATGTTTATAGCACTTGTATTGTCACAAAATATAGAGATAGGTTCATCACTCACCACACATATGTCCTTCAAGGTTTGCTTCATCCAAAGTGTCTATGTACAGTAGGATGTTGCTACAATATACTTTGCTTCTGTAGTGGATAAAGGAACTGAATCTTGTTTCTTACTCAATCATGAAACTAATCTTCGTCCAATGAAGAATGCGCCACCACTTGTACTCTTCTGGTCATCTACACAACCGACCCAATCTGCATCAGTGTAGGAATTTAATGTGAAATCATTATCCTTCAGATACCATAGCCCAAAATCTGGAATTCCCTTAAGACATTTGAATATACTCTTTACATCTGTAACATTTTCTTCATTAGGTTCTACTTGAAATCTTGCAACTAAACATACTACATGCATGATATCTGGTCTAGTAGCAGTAATATACAATAGACCACCAAACATAGATCAATACATGCTCTGATCAAATTTAGCATATTCATCATCCTTACTCAACTTACATCCGGTTACCATAGGGGTATAAACCGGTTTGGAGTCATCCATTCTAAAATTCTTCAATAATTCCTTAACATACTTAGATTGTGAAATGAATATCCCTTTGTTAGTTTGATTTGTTTGAAGTCCAAGGAAGAAATTCAACTCACCAATCATAGAAATTTCAAATTCTTTTTGGGTCTCTTATGTGAATTTCGTACAGATTCCATCATTTCCATCAAAGATAATGTCATCAACATATACCACAACTATCAATATTTTTTTTTCTCAACCTTGAAGTAAAGATTTCTATCTACATACTCTTTTTTGAATCCTTTCTTTTTCAAGCAACTATCCAACCTTGCATACCAAGCTCTGGTATCTTGTTTAAGTCCATATAATGCCTTCTTTAACTTGCAAACCATTTCTAGTTTATTTGATACGTGAAAACCTTCTGGTTGCTCCATATATACTTCTTCTTCTAGTTCTCCATTTAGAAATGTAGACTTGACATCCGTCTGATACACTTTGAAGTCTTTATGAGCTGAAAAATGCCAAGAACATCCGACTGGCCTCCATTATTGCTACTGGTGCAAAATTTTCTTTGAAATCTATTCCTTCAACCTGTGAATATCCTTTACATACAAGTCTTGATTTATTCCTTACCACTTCACCATCTTCATTCATCTTATTTATGAATACCCATTTTGAACCAATTACATTCTTATTTGAAGGTCTAGGGACTAGTTCCCATGTTTCATTCTTCTCTATCTGCTACAATTCCTCTTTCATTGCTTTGAGCTAGCTTTCATCATTACATGCCTCACTTATGGTCTTAGGTTCTATC
This sequence comes from Sequoiadendron giganteum, assembly GCA_007115665.2. Lineage (NCBI taxonomy): Eukaryota > Viridiplantae > Streptophyta > Pinopsida > Cupressales > Cupressaceae > Sequoiadendron > Sequoiadendron giganteum. The sequence goes on along the minus strand of CM021104.1, from coordinate 391,497,221 downwards.
TTAGAAATTAAATGTAAGTTTACCTCAACCACTTTGCTTCTTGTCTTCACACCTTCACTTATGTCTCCAATTATTTGGTCCTCTGAATGATTTATCTATATATATTTAGGAGTCTTAGGTGTAGGTTCCATAATCTCTTCTTCATCACTTTGTTCTTTATCTTTCTTTTCTTCTTCTTGTACTTTCCCACAAATAGGATCATTAGGTTTAACTTCACTTATTTCTATTGGTCTATACATAGCTTCATCAACTTTCACATTAGCACTTTCAATTATTTTCATCAGTCTTTTATTAAAGCATCTATATGCCTTGTTGTTTGAATATCCAAGAAAAATTCCCTCATCACATCTAGCATCAAACTTTCCAAGATTTGCATCATCTCTTTTAATGTAACATCTTCTTCCAAATACTTTAAAGTATTTAATAGTAGGATTCTTACCAATCCATAACTCATAGGGAGTCTTAGTGTTGTTACCTTTGATCTAAACTTTGTTAAGAATGTAAACAACAATGTGGATTGCTTCTCTCCAATACACATTTGGAACATTTGCTTCTTTCATCAAAGTTCTGGTAGCCTCTTGAATAGTCCAGTTCTTCCTTTCCACAACTCCATTCTGTTGAGGGGTTCTAAGAGCAGAATAATGTCTTTGTATGTCATTTTCTTCACAAAATGTATTAAACTCACTTGAAGTAAACTCTCCACCTCTATTAGACCTTAAACATTTGATTTTCAGGTTTTCCTCATTCCATACTCTTGCTTTGAATACCTTGAATCTATCAAGAGCCTGAGCTTTCTCTCTAAGAGAAGTAACCCATGTCATTCTAGAGTAATCATCAATCAAGAGCATAAAGTACATGTCACCATTAAGGCTTCCTATTCTTGTAGGGCCACAAAGTTTTGTTTGAATTAATTCCATCATTTCGGTAGATGCTTGTTCCTTTCTTTTAAAATTGCTTCTTGTTTGTTTCCCCAATTGACAACTTCTGCATATTGAATTTGAAGGCTTTGTGATTATAGGAAGATCTCTGACAACTTCTTGAGAATATATTTTGATCAGATTGTGGAAATTCACATGTCTCATCCTTTGGTGCCAAAGCCAACTTTCATTAGTCTGAGAAACAAAATATTGACCATCACCACCCTTAATCTAATAGATATTTCCATAAGTTCTTCTAGCTCCTACCACAGTTTCAGATCCTTTTCTGATCTCACAGGTGTTATCCCAAAACACAACCTTAAAAAATTTGCTACACATTTTTCCAACACTTAAGAGATTATTCCTTAAACCCTTAACATAATAGACATCATCAGTACTATATTTACCATCAACACTAATTGTTCCTTTACCAACAATCTTAGCACCAGAGTCATCTCCAAACATAACTATTCCTCCATCATATTTATCAGGATTAGTGAACTTACTCTTATCACTAGTCATATGATTTGAACACCTAGTAGGAATTACCAAGAAGTCTTCTTCCTATCTAGCATGAAAATCAGTCACTAGAGTACCTTCTATCTCATCCTTCTTGCTCTTTGGACTAGATTTTGTTGCATATCTTCCATGGTTAGCAGATACAACTTTATTTTCCAAGGATAGAAATAAAAATTCATCTTTATCTTCCTCAAAGTCAGATTCATCATCAAAAATTCCTACATTTTCTTTGACATTATACAATTTCTTGAACTTCCTATCCTTCTTGTCTTTGTGATTATTGTTATTATCCTTTTTCTTCTTATGTGTAGCTCTATTAAGACATATTGATGCATAATGACTGATATTTCCATAACTAAAACACTTAAAGGTCAACTTACCTTTTTATTTACCTATACCTTTCTTCAATCTCCTTGTGAAGTTTGCTTCCAACTCTTCTGAATCATCATCATCCAAGTCATCTCCTATCTTCATTGCTTTAAAGGCTGTTTCAGTCTTCTCCTTATCTCTTGAAAATTTTCTCATCTCAAATGCAGTCAAGACACCAAATAGGTTCTCCTTATTAAATGTCTTTGGATCATATGATTCTTCAATAGTAGAGACTTTGTGATTGTAATTCTCAGGTAGGGTCATCAAGATCTTCTCAATTATATCTTCATCTGACATGGTACCACCTTGATTCTTGACTTTAGTTTCTATAATTTCAACTCTCTAATAGTAGCTTGCAATATCTCACCTTATTGTATTCTTAGGTTCTCAAATTTTTAGTTAGTAGTTAGTTTCCTTGACAACTTTACTCTATAATTTTCCTTCATAAATGTCTTTCAATTTTTCCCATACTTCATGAGCAGTTCCTAGAGAAATAACTTTTGTCCTTTCAGTTTTAGATAGAGCATTGAAGATAGCATACCTTTCCTTTTCATTCTCCTCATAAGCTACAATATCACTAGTAGAGGAAGGATCAATAGCTAGTGCCACATACTTTGTCTCTACTTCTTTCCAGGTCTTTAAACCAAGTGAAACTAACTAACCTCTCATTTGTTCTTTCCAGTCACTATAATCGGCTCCATGAAAGATAGGGATATGTAACCTATGTGCCATTTGATTTACCTCAAGTGGTTAAGATTTTCACCGAGGAACGAGATCTCTGATACCAATTGTTGAAGTGCACAAGACAATTGAGAGGGGGGGTGAATCAGTTGTATCAAATCACTTAACTTTTAACCTTAATCAATTCCAATTTAATCCTTTCAGTTATTAAGTGTAAATATGAAATGAAAATAATAGAAATAAAACACTAGAGACACCAAATTTACATGGAAAACCACGATGAGGATTGGCTCATAATATAGTGATAATGTAGTACTAGATACAAAGGATCACTTCCAACAAAGAACTCACTATCCAGAAGGAGGCTCACTCCCTTAAAAAAAAAAAAAGATAAATGGAGATCCACCACAGAGGTTTGACACATTCGTAGCTTGATAAGAAGATTGTAGACACCATCAAATCACTACTTTTAGGTATCTAACACATTAAAGTACTATTGCCTCAATTTTCTCTTTCACACTCTAATTTTCACACTTGTTTGCACAATTTAATTGCTTTCTCAATTCAAGGGTGGATGGATATCAAATTCCCAACAAGTTGATTTGATTTTATACCATCTTCAACCCTAGAAACATTCTCCAAGGTCTGCTATACAATTTCAATTTGCAAATTCAAATTAGGTCGGCTACTCAACATTCTCGCAGTGGATAAGAATGAGAGAGGACCAATTACATATTTAATTTAGGACCCAAACAACATCTTGGGTCAATCACATGCTTCCTCAATTCGATTCAAAAACTTAATGTAATGTGTAGACACTAGGTCGGCCAAACCTAATGAAAATTCCAATGATCTTTTAAGTACACACATCTCCAACAAGATGATTAGACGTGGATCATTCAACATGCTTCACCAAAAAATTTACCATCTCAGAGAATTATTCAGGTACATCTACAGTAACTACAACAAACTTCATTCACAGAAAATTCTTCAACAATCCAACCAGACCAACCAACAACACGCAAGAGCTCTATATTAGGTCTTTTAGAGTGCCAAATCACAAGAACCTTTGTCATAAAACATAAACCATCAAAAAGAATCATTTCCCAGATCCGTAAGATCTAAAACAAAAAACCAAAAGATTGCGGAGCCAAAGCATTTCTCCCAGTCCACAAACAAATAGTTGATCCAAACTAGTTCACATACAAGTGAACATATCTTTCACTCTCCATCGAAAGAGAAGCTAAAACTCTTGATGTATTATCCATTGAATCTCATGAACATAACTACAAATCCACACATGCATAGGATCAACACAAAAGAAATGTAAAGCACAATACTGAAGCACACTCAGAACACACACTTCAACACTGCATTCATTATTTCTCAAACTTTCTCAAAAACACTTGGAAAAAACACAACTATAACTTCATAAATATAGCTCCATGTACTAGAAGAACTTCTACAATATCTCAACTATACAAGTACCATCTGTAATCAACCTGAACTATATTGACATCAATGACAACAATAATGACAACACCACCAAACACATCCATACTTGCAGCAATCTCCCCCTTTGTCATTGATGGCAACACATGATGTGAAAAACCATCAAAGACAGCATAGCATACACAAACTTTAGAGATGACAACCTGCACAAGCATAAAATTTTCACATGACTCTCTCTCCCCCTTTGACATCAATGGAAAATGAAATTTTCATAAAAACTATTGTCATATAAAGATCTATTCACTCCCCCTTAGAATTGCACCCACATCACATATTACAACAATGCACTTCTCTACTCCCCCTGAGGAGTAGACCTTAATCACCAGTCCATATGAAAGGGTCTTTGAATCCATTGGAATGATACACCTCCATGTGAATTTAGTTCAAAGGAGGGGAAGTAACCCCTAACTTCCTCCTGAGATACTCAAAGGTATCCTTCGAAAGGGCCTTAGTGAATATGTCAGCAATTTTTTCCTTGGTAGGTACATATTCAAGTTCAACTATTGCAAATGTGATTGTTGTTGCACCAAAAGATCAACTTGTTAATTCCCGATACAACTACTAGATTTATACAAGATCCAAGATACACAAGAGATGGTTAAACCATGTCATGAAGCCCGAGTGTTGCATTGGCCCACACCGAGGAGACCAAAGGTGACACCTTGCAACAATCCCCCCAGCACAAGTGAGGGGTTCGAACCTGTGACCTCGGATCTGATACCAATTTTTACAAAGACAATTGTCATTGCACCAAAAGATTGACCTATTAATGCCTGATACAACTACTATATTTATATAGGATCCAATATCCATAGGAGGTGGTTAAACCATGTCATGAAGCCTGAGTGTTGCACTAGCCCATGCCATGGAGACCAAGGGCAACACCTTGTAACACTAACTTCATTATTCAATACCTTCTCCCTCAAGAAGTGATATTTGATAGATATGTTCTTTGTCCTTTAATGCATTAGTGGATTCTTTGACATGTTTATAGCACTTGTATTATCACAAAATATAGATATAGGTTCATCACTCACCACACCTATTTCCTTCAAGGTTTGCTTCATCCAAAGTATCTATGTATAGTAGGATGTTGTTGCAATATACTTTGCTTCTATAGTGGATAAAGAAACTGAATCTTGTTTCTTACTCAATCATGAAACTAATCTTCCTCCAAAGAAGAATGCACTGCTACTTGTACTCTTCTGGTCATCTACACAACTAGCCCAATCTACATCAGTGTAGGCATTTAATGTGAAATCATTACCCTTTGGATGCCATAGCCAAAAATCTTGAGTTCCCTTAAAATATATGAATATCCTCTTTATAGCTGTAACATGCACTTCCTTAGGTTCTACTTGAAATCTTGCAACTAAACATAATACATGCATGATATTTTGTATAATAGCAATAAGATACAACAGTCCACCAATCATAGATCTGTACATGCTCTAATCAACTTTAGTAGATTCATCATCCTTACTCAGCTTGGATCTAGTTACCATAAGGGTACAGACCGATTTGGAGTCATCCATTCTAAACTTCTTAAATAATTCCTTAACATACTTAGATTGTGAAATGAATATCCATTTATTAGTTTGATTTAATTGAAGTCCAAGGAATAAATTCAACTCACCAATAATAGACATTTCAAATTTTTTTTGCATCTCTTCTATGAATTTCTTACACATTCCATCATTTCCACCAAAGATGATGTCATCAACATATACCACAACTATAAATATTTTGTTTTTATCAACCTTGAAGTAAATATTTCTATCTATAGACCCTTTGTTGAACCCTTTCTTTGTCAAGTGTCTATCCAATCTTACATACCAAGCTCTGGGAGATTGTTTAAGTCTATATAGTGCCTTCTTTAACTTGCAAACCATGTTTGGTTTATCTGATAGCTGAGAACCTTTTGGTTGCTCCATATATACTTCTTCTTCTAGTTCTCCATTAAGAAATGTAGACTTGACATCCATCTGATACACTTTGAAGTCTCTATGAGATGAAAATGCCAAGAACATTTGAATGCCCTCCATTATTTCTATTGGTGCAAATGTTTTTTTTGAATTTATTCCTTCAACCTGTGAATATCCTTTACATACAAGTGTTGATTTATTCCCTACCACTTCACCATCTTCATTTAGCTTGTTTCTAAATACCCATTTTGAACCAATTACATTCTTATTTGAAGGTCTAGGGACTAGCTCCCATGTTTCATTCTTCTCTATCTGTTGCATTTCCTCTTTCATTGCTTTGACCCAAATTTCATCATTACACGCCTCATTTACAGTCTTAGGTTCTATCTTAGAAAGTAAACACAAGTTTACCTCAACCACTTTGCTTCTTGTATTGACACCTTCACTTATGTCTCCAATTATATGTTACTCCAAATGATTTATCTATATATATTTAGGAGTCTTAGGTGCAGGTTCTAGAATCTCTTCATCATTTTATTCTTTCTATTCCTTTTCTTTTTCTTGTACTTTCCCATATATAGGATCATCAGGTTGAAATTCACTTATTTCTACTGGTCTATACATAGCTTCATCAACTTTCACATTAGCACTTTCAATTATTTTCCTCTGTATTTTATTAAAGCATCTATATGCCTTGTTGTTGTTTGAACATCCAATAAAAATTCCCTCATCACATCTAGCATCAAACTTTCCAAGATTTTCATCATCTCTGTTAATGTAACATCTTCCTCCAAATACTTTAAAGTATTTAATAGTAGGATTCTTACTAGTCCATAACTCAGGGAGTCTTAGTGCGTTTACCTTTGATTTGAACTTTGTTCAGAATGTAAACAACAGTGTGGATTGCTTCTCTCCAATGCACATCTAGAACATTTTCTTCTTTCATCATAGTTATGGAAACCTCTTGAATAGTTTAGTTCTTCCTTTCCACAACTCCATTCCGCTGAGGGGTTCTAGGAGTAGAATAATATCTTTTTATGCCATGTTCTTCATAGAATGCATTAAACTCACCAGAAGTAAATTCTCCACCTCTATCAAACCTTAAACATTTGATTTTTAGGTTTACTGCATTCTATACTCTTGCCTTGAATACCTTGAATCTATCAAGAGCCTAAGATTTCTCTCTAATAAAAGTAACCCATGTCATTCTAGAGTAATCATCAATCATGAGTGTAAAGTACATGTCACCATTAAGGATTCATTTTCTTGTAGGGCCATAGAGATGTGTATGAATTAATTCCAGCATTTTGGTAGATGATTGTTCCTTTCCTTTAAAATTGATTCTTGTTTATTTCCCCAATTGATAACTTCTGTAGATTGAATTTGAAGGCTTTGTGATTCTAGGAAGATCTCTGACAAATTTACTAAAACTGATTTTGATCAGATTGTCAAAATTCACATGTCTCATACTCCACTGCCAAAGCCAACTTTCATTAATCTGAGAAACAAAATCTGACCATCACCACCCTTAAGTTGATAGATATTTCCATCAGTTCTTCTTCCAGCTGCTACCATAGTTTTGGATCATTTTATGATCTCACAAGTGTTATCTTGAAATGCAAGCTTAAAATTTTTGTTACACATTTTTCCAACACTTAAGAGATTATGCCTTAAACCCTTAACATAATAGACATCATCAGTACTATTTTTACCATCAAAACTAATTGTTCCTTTACCAACAATCTTTGCACTAGAGTCATCTCTAAACATAACTATTCCTCCATCATATTTCTCAAGTTTAGTGAAATTATTCTTATCACCAATCATATGATTTGAACACCCACTGAAAATTACCCAGAAGTCTTCATCCTCTCTAGCATGAAAAGAAGTCACCAAAGTACCTTCTATCTCATCCTTCTTGCTCTCTAGACCAAATTCCTTTGAATATCTTCCATGGTTAGTAGATACAACTTTATTGTCCAAGGCTAGAAATAAAAATTCATCTTTATCTTCCTCAAAGTCAGATTCATCATCAAAAATTCCTACATCTTCTTTGACATAATACAATTTCTTGAACTTCCTATCCTTCTTGTCTTTGGGTTATTGTTATTATCCTTGTTCTTCTTGTGTGTAGCTCTATTAGGACATCTTGATGCATAATGACCAATATTTCCACAACTAAAAAACTTAAAGGGAAACTTACCTTTGTATTTACCAGTACCTTTCTTCAATGTACTTGTGAAGTTCGCTTCCAACTCTTCTGAATCATCATCATTTGAGTCATCTCCTATCTCCATTTCTGTAAAGGTTGTTTTAGTATTCTCCTTATCTCTTGCAAATTTTCTCATCTTGAATGCAATCAAGACACCAAATAGGTGCTCCTTAGGAAATTTATTTGGATCATATGATTCTTCAATAGTAGAGACTTTGTCACTGTAATTCTCTAGTAGGGTCATAAAGATCTTCTCAATTCTATCTTCATCTAACATGGTACCACCTTGATTCTTGATTTGAGTTGCTATAAGTTCAACTCTCTGATAGTAGCTTGCAGTATATTCACCTTCTTCCATTCACAAGTTCTCAAATTTTCACTTAGCAGGTAGTTTCCTTGACAACTTTACTCTATCATTTCCTTCATAAATGTCTTTCAATTTTTCCTATACTTCATGAGCAGTGCCTAGAGAAATAACTTTTGTCCTTTTAGTTTTAGATAAAGAACTGAAGATAGCATACCTTTCCTTTTCATTCTCCTCATAAGCTACAATCTCATCAATAGAGGAAGGACCAACGACTGGTACAACATACTTTGTCTCCATAGATTTCTAGGTCTTGAAACCAATTGAAACTAAATAACCTCTCATGTGTTCTTTCTAGTCACTGTAATCAACTCCATCAAAGACATGGATCTGTAACTTGTGTGACATCTGATCTACCTCAAGCAGTTAATCTTTTCAGTGAGGAGTGAGAGCTTTGGTACCAATTGCTGAAGTGCACAAGAAAACTGAGAGAGGGGGTGAATCAATTGTATCAAATCACTTAAATTTTAACCTTAATCAATTCCACTTTAATCCAGTATGTTATTAAATGTAAACATTAATGCAAATAACAAAAACAAAACACCAGAGACACCAGATTTACGTGGAAAACCCAATGAGGGAAAAACCACAGTGAGGATTATCTCACAATATAGTAATAATGCAATACCATATATAAGGCTCACTACCTAAATACAAAGTCTTATTACCAACAAAGGACTCACTATCTAGAAGGAGGCTCACTGCCTACAGAAAAAGAAAAGATAAATAAAGATCCACCACAAAGGTTCCACACATTCGTAGCTTGATCAAAATATTGTAGACACCATCATCTCACTGCTTTCAAGAATCTAAAAAATTAAAGTACTATTGCCTCAATTCACTCTCACACACTCTTGTTTTTTCACTTTTCTGCACACTTCACTTGCTTTCTCAATTCGTGGATGGATAGATAGTGAATTTGCAACAAATTTATTTTCTTTTATACGATCTTCAACCCTAAAAACATTCTCCAAGGTCGGATATACAATTTTAATTTACAAATTCAAATTAGGTCGGCTACTCAACATTCCCGTAGTGGATAATAATGAGAGAGGACCAATTAAATATTTAATTTAGGACCCAAACAACATCTTGGATCAATCACACACTTCCTCAATTAAATGCAAAAACTTAATGTAATGTGTAGACACTAGGTCGTCCAAACCTAATGAAAAAACCAATGGTATTTGAAGTACACACATCTCCAACAAGATGATCAAACATGGATCACTGAACACACTTCACCAAACATTTTACCATCTTAGATAATTCTTCAGGTACATTCGCAATAACTACAACAAACTTCATTCACAAAAAAATCTTCAACAGTTCAACTGGACCAACCAGCAACACATAGGATCTCTAGAGCAGGTCTTCTAGAGTGCCAAATCACAAGCACAATTTTCAGAATATAGAAACCATCAAAAATAATTATTTTCCAGATCCGCAAGATCTAAAACCAAAAACCAAAAGACTGCGGAGCAAAAGCATTTCTCCGAGTCCAAAAACAAATAGTGCTACCAAACTAGTTCACATACTAATGAACATATCTTTTACTCTCCATCAAACCAGAAGCTAAAACGTAGGATATATTATTCATTGAAGCTTATGAAGATAACTAAAAATCCACACAGGCATAGGATCAACACAAAAGAAATGCAGAGCACAATACAAGAGCACACTCGAAACACACACTTCAACAGTGCCTTCATTATTTCTCAAATTTTCTCAAAAGTACTTGGCAAAAACACAACTACAACTTCATAAATATAGCTCCATGTACTCTAAGCACTTCTACAGTATCTCAACTATACAAGTACCGACTGCAATTAACCTAAACTATGTTGACATCAATGACAAGATTAATTAAATCACCACCAAACACATCCAAATACTTGCAGCAATCAATTTAATTAAATGGGAAGAAAAAAAAAAATTAGACATTAAAGAATTAATTTGAATTAATTCTTTAATGGGGGAGAAGAATGACATTGGATAATTAAATAATTTCGACAATTATTTAATTATAGAATAATGGGAAAGGTCAATTATTTAAGCTAGGTGAAATTTGTTGCAAAGGATTTTGTTATATTTCAAGGTGTTTATAGAATATTCCATATTGTTTTCAGGTGGCATTGTTGTCTACGAGTTTTGTTAGATAAAAGGAAGCGTGTACTTAAAATTTTAATGTTGTTGACATAGGTAACAACCTAACTTGGTGTTTACAATAATTGTGGTGGATATTATTGTTTGTAGAAATATTTTATAACAATGTGTTATAGATTTGGATCCCAGATAAGGAATTATGTACTCTACCTTCACTTCTATCCACCATGGAAGTTTTTTGGTGTTGACCTAATTTGAATTTGCATAGTTGATGTGCATAGCCAACCTTGGAGAATGGTTTCAAGGATGAAGAAAATATAAATATGGGTTGATTTTTTGAGGGATACAAAAAGAGATGAGTATGATGTGAATGATGTGAATTGTAGAGTGTTAGAGTGTGAATTTGGTAAGTGCAGTGTGATATTTCATGTTTTAGATTGCTATATGTAGTGAGTAGAAGGTGTCTACAATTCTATAAAGAGGCTATGAAGGTGTTGGTGATGTTGTGGTGGATTTTTCTATTGCTTTGAGATAGATTTCTCATTGTAACACTATTCTCTATCTTCTTTTCTATTTTAGTAGTGATCCTTTCTTTCTCTTGGGTAGTGAGCCCTATTATATTCGGTGTTGATATTAATTTATATTGTGAGCTAATCCTCACTATGGTTTTTCCAATTTTCCATGTAAATTTGGTGTTCTCTTGTGCATGGTGTTGATTAAGTTTCATTTTTTTCTAATTACTTTTCATGTTGAATTATTATAATAGTTTAAGGGTTAATTGAATGAATGTGGATCTGAATGTTTATGAGGGTTTTGAATTTTTAAGGCATAATTGATTTGCTTCCCCTCTTAGTTGTCTTGTGCATTCAAAAATTGGTATCAAAGCAAGGTTCCTTGTAAGAAATATTAACCGCTTGAGGTAGATTTGGGATTGTGTACAAGAAAGAAATCCTTATGTTTGATGGAATGAATTATGTATTTTGGAAGAAAAGGATGGAAGGTTTTATGGTTTATCTTGGATTTGATGTCTAGAGGTCTGTTAAGAATGGATACAATGAACCTGCAAATGGTCTAAGTACTATCGATGAGATCAATGTCTATGAAAGCAATGGTAAATCAAGTTATGCTCTCTTAAATGGTCTTACTAATTCTAAATTATTGAAAGTGATGAGTTTGAAAACTGCTTCTAGAGATATTTGGGTAAAGTTAGAAATCATTTATGAAGGAGATGATCAGGTCAAAGAAGCTAAGATGCAAAATCTAAAGATCATGTTTGAGAAACTACATATGTCTAAAGAATAAAATGTTACAAGCTACATGAAAAGGGTAGATGAATTTGTAAAATTCATCAGGTCTTGGTGGAGAACTCAAAGAACTAGAAGTGGTAAATAATATTCTCAAAACTATTCCTAAATCCTATAGTCATAAAGTTTTTTCTATTTAGGTGTTACCTAATTACGCTTTAAAACCCAATTAGGTTAGGCTAGGATAGCGCTGGTGTTTTCTACTTTTAATAAGGAGAAAGGTACACAAAAGGTTTTGCTAAAGTTACTCATAATCATACAAATAGTGCCATGAAATGAATTTTTCAATTTTTATTATGCAATTTCTTTACAAAAAGGAGGAATAGTACACAAAATTTTGCATAAAGTAGCTTCTTAAATTTATTACAAGAAATATGTTTATAAGTTCCCCACACAAGTCATGAGAATAACTGAATAAGATGCAATAAAAGATAAATTGTACATTTGGAAGTAAAAGAAGGCATGTAAGAGAAAAGGGATCTATCATTTCCAGAATGATGAACCCCATTGTTGATCAATTGCATCTTTAATTCCTTTGTTGATAGATCTAGAGGTGTCTATAATGGAAAAATAAAATGATGTTAGAGATCAGGATTCCATGTCTCTTATATGTCAAACCATCAAATATACAACCTATCTCTTCTTAAGCATCAAATCAAATAGTTAAAGGTGTCTCAAGATCAAATACATAGTTATCATGAAGATCCAAGAAAATTAAAGATCATCTAATCATCATGAGAAGCTTTGGGCTTCTTAATTTTCTTAACTTATTTGTTGACTGTGTAGGTATAGGTATAATCTTATCATAGAAATTAGAAGATAATTCATAACATACAGACCTTATGAATACAATATTTAATGTTCACAAAAGAAAGGAAATTCAATAGATGAATCATCATAGACCCATATAATATTAGAGAATAGACCACTATATTGTGAAATTCAAAAGGAAGATGACAAAAGCCACTACATGGTCTATGTAGAAAGTGGAAGTCCTTAATACCATATAAGCATTATGTAGATAACTTTGAAGCTTCAAAATATTGAAAATAATGATAGTCATGATTATGGATAGAGGTTAAATAAAGCCAAAAGGGTTGATGGTTTCAGTCATATTGTGGAATCCTTATGATGGCAGGGATATGACTATCAAAACCATAAAAGGAGCAAATCTCATCATCATAGGAATGGTGACATGGTTTTGGCAGAAGCAAAGAGTAGTGACATATAGAAATTTTAGAGGATGTCAATCATATTGAATGACAACAATATGAAAAAGAATGATCATATCTATTTAGTATAAAGACTATGTCACAATCTTAAAGGAGTCTATCCACAGTCATAGTGAGTTCCAAGCATCGGGCATAAAGATCAATTTTTTATTATCTTTCCATGTCTGAGGGTATGATAAGACAGTGATAAAGAATGACAATAGTAGAAAGAGCAAGCAAAGATGTAGATCTAGATCTTATATCTCAAACCCCCATAAGATAGTGAAGGGTTTCTTCAAGAAGAACCATCGCCTAGCAGAGGTCTTGGGGTTGAAATGGGTTTTGAAACCCTATAAGCATAGTGAAACACTAGAGTGAAAACCTATAAAGATGCTTACAAGAATCCATGAATAGAGGGTTGAGTTATTTCAAACCCTAGTAGATAGTGAAGGTCATTCCCAACACAATAATTGCCATATGCACAACAAATATCTTGCCATACTCAAAGAGGAGAAGAAGGACCAAGAAACACAAAGAATAAAGGGTTTTTCATTATTTCTTTCCAAGAAAATAAATAAATATCTTACGTTTTCAACAAAGCATGGAGAGTACATAGCAAAGAAAAAACAACCATGCTGAAAAGTGTTACATTTCAAAGAAAATGCCATAGGAAATAGTATATTTGATCATCTTTCTATCACATCCAAAGCAGAAACAATGTTTTCTTTCATAGATACAAAAGAATCTCAACATTTTTTTTCACAGACAGTGGCTTACCAGCAAGGAGGATAGATTCAACCATGCAGAGAATACTCAGAATCTTCGAACCCTTGGTGGTAGTAGTAGAAACATGGAAACATTATGGGTGAAAATGAATACAAAGTGAGCCCATGAGTAGGGTTAGAAGATTATTTTGAGTTTCTTAATGAATCCCTAACTTTGATCGACCAAGGAGTTTTATTTCCACTTTTATTTCATAAATTTGAATGATGATTAATACTTAGGTCATGGTCAAGACCTTTCTTAACATTTTCCTAGTAGAGTGCATGTTGACTTCATGGAGATTTAGGGACATATTTATTATTTTGACCTTTTTAGGGTCTTTCTTCAAATTTTGGTACCTAGCAGCAGAGTATTTTCCTTTTTGCATACTCACAAGACATCTATTAGGCTATTTTAACACTTATTAAGGTAATAGTCAATTAATTACCTTAGTACTTGTTAGAATAATTGTGATATTAGTTTATTTTAACATTTATTAAGGTAATTGCTAGTGTTACCTATAATACTTGTTAAAACAGACTAATAGGTGCCTTCTAATAATGCAAAGAAGCAGATTTGAGTAAGAATCAATTGAACTGAGGTGTTATGCATGCATTTGGAGTTCTAAGTTTCTATCTTTAACTTCAAGTCAAACTGAGGTATTTTTGGATTTCTCGTTGGTCAAACAACTTGAGAGGGGGAGTTTGGAGCTAAATTAGCTCAAATTGGAGCTATTATGAACCCCTTTTAAGGCTTTTCTATTTTTCTTGTGCAACTTCTTGACATGGATATCTTGGAGTGCAGTTGACTTCAATTGACTCCTCTTGGAACTTTGAGACTGATTTTGTATTATAGGAGGGAAAGCTTATGCTTTTTCCTTAGTTCTTTCTTCTTGTTCTCTCTTGCACATTGCAAATAGACTTAGAGTTGTGTAGATCAACATATTTTTACAATTTTGATATAGTAGCAGATATTTTCAACTTATTTTCAGTTATTGTAGAGATTCCTTCTATTATTCAATGAAATCAAGTATTTTCCTTCTATTTTTTAGGTGTTGTGTCTCTTATGAATGATCTTGATAAAAATTTGATATGTTTTAGTATCAAAACCTTTAAATTTTTATCGCATTCATGGTTGCATGCATACAAAAGAAGTTAATCATCACAAGTCATAGGTTGTACCATTGATTTGTCTTATCTTCTAAGTTGTGAAAACATTGTTTACCTTTAAATAAGATAGATTTTTCAAGCCTTTTTATGAAGTACTTATGTGACTAGATTTCCCAAACTGGGCTACGTAAATAGATCTTTTGAGAAGTAGTTGTGAATCAAGTTGTATGTTAGTTATATTTTGATGCATCACCTCCTAGAATTAGCTTTTCCCTTTTATCATCTATCCTTCTTCCTTTTTACCACAAAATTCATTAGTTTCTAGGAGATCTAAAGGGTAACCAAACCATAATCTAGAGATTCATTTTCATCATGAGCAACCCACATTCTTGAAGATGTTTCCATGTTTCACGCGATTCTAAGCCTTAAAGCTTAGCATCTAGGTGCAATCCTTCATGATAACAATTTTTGGAATTCTTGGTGGGACAATGAACTGATTTTTAGTCCACATCAAGATCCTTTTTGCTATTGTTTTTGGTATGAATAACATCATTTCTAGCCTCTTAAGGTGAGAAATCATACCTGGCTACTTTATTCTCTAATTTTAATGAAGATATAGTTCCAAACCACACATGATAATGATACAAACAAGGAGAAGTTTAGATCCTTTCAAGTATTTTCAGTTATTATCACCTAGGAGAAGAGGGATAACAATAAGGAGTTCAAGCCTACAAGCAAGGACACATTCTACTCCTCCTAATTATAGGCCATCAGTTTCAACCTCTAATAGCTTGGTAATAATAGTTTCAATCCCTATTAATTTAGTACCAATAGTACCAATGATAAGGAAACATGCATTTGTTCCATTTAATGGGGGCATACCATTGAATTTGGCTCAAAATGATGATATTCTAATAGTAGAACTAAGGAATTTTCCTAAATTTACTGGAGAGGATTAGACTACACCTATCGAATACATCAGGGATGTGGCTTCATTATGTGCAGTCCATCATATCACTGCTGAAAATGTTGTAATCATACTTTTGGCAACATCTTTCAAAGGAAATGCTCTCCAATGGTTCATAATTTTAGTTATTAATTCTATTTCAACATGGGATGAGTTAGGAGATTATTTGAATAGAAATTTTGAGGATAAATCCAATCATTTATCTCTATTTGAACAATTGCCAACTACCAAGAGAGCTCCACAAGAACAAATGACAAATTTCAACTTCTAATTCCAAAAGACTTGGAATAGAATTCCTGCTACAGTAAGACCTTATGTTGACCATGCTTTCTTGTATTATCTTAAATCTCTTAACAGTGACATTTCAGTTATGATTCATTTTATGGGTGGTGTTTCACTTCATGGTGCTTTTAGCATAGTCATAAGAGAAAAAAATAGCCTTATATAGGCTATTAAAATATCCCAAGGCATCCAATGCTAATATTTCTATAAATTCATCTTCTTATGACTTTGCAAGTACCCCCTATAGCTGAAATACCTGATATTCCAGCTTTAAATTACCAATCATTTGCTCAACCAAGAATTGTCGCAGCTCAATCTGAAGAATTACAAGAGATTAAGAGCAGTCATCAATAAATTAAAACTTTATTGCAGACCTTTGGCAATGAGTTGGTAAACATTAAGAAGCAACAAGGTCAAAATCCTAGACCTTGCCAAGCTCCATATCAAGCAAATAGGCCCTCTAATCAAACTGATCTGCAGCCCTAAAGGAGGAATTATAATATAAGGCCTTTTAGCCATATAACCCTAATACTTCTAGTTCATCAAGAGAGATGGTTCCAATTCAAAATAATTTGTTTCAGGATGATGATTGGTGTTTTCCATACAACTAGGCTCATAACCAATCATCTTGTCCAAATGGAGTGTTGAATCGAGAACTTATGGTGCAGAACCATGTTGTTGTCCAGCAAAATGTGGAACAAGAGAGTAGTGAATAGCAAGTTCCTTATTCAGAGCATTGTCAAAATAAGGTGACATTGATGAATTGGCAAGGTGAAGAATTTTGTGTTGTCAATCAACCTCAAGGACAAAGTTAGAACCAGTCCTATACTTTCATAGTGGCAAACACAAGATCCAAAAAGAGGGTTGTTGATATAGGACAACATCCTAGTAAGGTACAAAATTAGGCCTCTACAAGTTAGTATCTAGGTATTGGACATGCACCTTCACAGCCAATATAGATTTTTCCAAGGCAACAGGTTATGCTAAGGATCAACAAAGGGCTCAACCACAACCATTACAAGTAGAAGGAGAAGTTGTTGTTCCAAAAGTACAACAAAAGGTAAATCTCACTTCTTTCAATATTTTAGAATGCATGAAGAAGTCCAATATAAGTGTTTCCATGTGGGATTCTTGAGCACTTCCAAGGCAAATGAATTTATTACAAAATGCATTGTCTAATCTCACTTTGTCACATGAGCCAGGTAAGGATCAGCCAAAGGTAAACATTATGATTGATCAACCCAAAGAGAAAAAAATGAATAAGAAACAACCAAAGAGAAAATAGAAAACCCATGAGGTCAAGCCACCTCCTTTTTATGTCACTTTGATTTTAGGAAATCATCTTGTTCACAAATTCATAATTGATTCAGGTGCCAATAGTTTGGTGATTCCAAAGAAGATCGTTGACTAGTTGGGTTTGACATATGAGCCACTCTCAAAATGAGTTCAATTAGATGGAACAACCATCAATACAATGGCAGTGCTCAATATTTTAAGTCTTACATTGCATGTTTTTCGTAATTTTTCAATTCTACAAGATGTTTATGTAATAGATCTTCTACCTTACTTTTCTTTATGTCTTTCTAGAGATTTCATAGCCAAGTTAGGAGGCTACTTATCCTCTAATTGGTAAAATTTGTTATTTAGAACAAGATATGGTACCAAAGTCACACTAAAAGATGAGTTGTTAGCCAATGATCATATTGAGCCATATGTTCCTAATCGTGTCAATAGAAATCTTGCATTTCATGAGAAAAATCAGATAGATCAGCTTGCTATCCAAGATCCTAACACTCTTGTTGAGGGAAGCTAAGAATCATAGGATTGATATTTTTGAACATACTAAGCAAGTAGACTTGGGAATTTACATGATTCAAGAGCAAGGCCTTGTTGTCCCAAATCTGATAAAGGATGAAAAGGTATAGGAGAGACATCAATCTAATGAGCTATGGAGTTTTTATTTCTATGGTTCAAGGAGTAAGGCTGGTGATGGTGGAGGTGCTATGCTAGTTTCTCCAAGTGGTGAGAGGTTTTATTCAACCTTTCATTTTTCTTTTAGTTGTTCTAATAACACTGCTAAGTATGAAGTACTTGTTCGTGGTTTAGAATGGGATAGAAAGAGAAATTTTAAGTGCCTTCACGTGATTGGGGATAGGGAATTAGTGATCAATCAATTAAGGAATATCAATGCCACTAAAAATGACTTGTTTAAGCTATATAAACATAGAGTTTGGGACATGATTGAAGATTTTGATGCATTTAATTTGTTCTCCATACCAAGGAATCAAAATAAAAAAGTTGATAAATTGGTTGCCATGGGAGTTGAGTTTGACATTCCAACTGAGGTGAAGAATGTTTATGCTTAACACTATGTAAAAATTATTGTTAGGCATTTTGTTCCAGATAATAATATTTATTGGCAGGAATTTGATAGTGATGGGTAGATTATTAGCTTCTTGATTGAAGAAGATGAATTTTTAGCTTCTAATTAGTAAAATTTGTCTCAGCAGTGTGAATATTAGATTCTTCAACTTAAGACAAACAAGTTTCCAAAAGGTTTGGTAACTCTTTAATTGATTTTCAATTCAAATGATCAACTTGGAAAAGAGAGTCAATTTTTCCATCAAACAGGATCATTATGAACCCATTGAAATCTTTAAGAGCAAGCTTTTGAAGCTTGGAAAGGTATGCACTTTAGAGGAAAAACATGCATTTGTTTTACTTTATCAAGAGTTTTCTGATGTGTTTGCTTGGGAATACCATTATTTGAAGGGTTTTGACCCTGAGTTGGCTCGGCATACTATGTAGCTGGAATCTAAAGCAAAGGTTGTAAGACAAAGGCAAAGGCCTTTGAGTCCAAAACTAGAACATCTCATGAAAATTGAGTTAAGAAAGCTAATTGAAAGTAATATCATTTTTCCAATCAAATATACTTCATGGGTATCTAATCTTGAACCTGTGAGGAAGAAAAATGGAGAAATCAAACTTTGTGTTGATCTCAGGGACCTTAATAGAGCTCTTAAGGATCACTATTCACTACCCTCAATGGAGCAAATTTTATATGTTATATCGAGATCTAATAGATTCTCTTTGCTAGATGGTTTTTTGGGTTACAACCAAACCTTGGTGAAAGAAGAGGATCAGATCAAGATTTCATTTACCACAAAATGGGGAACCATGGCATATATAAATATACCTTTTGGGTTGTCAAATGTAAGTGAAACTTTTCAAAGAGCCATGAACATGGCTTTCCATGGTTTGGTCAACAAGTTTTTTATGGTTTATTTAGATGACATTACTATTCTTTCAAAGAATGCTAATGATCATCTTATTCATTTGGTACAAATTTTAGAGAGATCTAGAGAATTTGGGGTTTCACTTAACCCAAAAAATTGTTGGCAAAACAAGGATAGACAACTAAGAGGGGGGGTGAATCAGTTGTTATAGAAATTAAACTTATTCAACCTTAAACAACCTTTAATCTAAGATCTGATAATTAATAGTGCAAGCATAAATCAGCAACACATCAGAGAAACATGAACACCAATATTTTATATGTGGAAACCCTATTAGGGGAAAAACCAGGGTGGATGTTAGTCCACAAGATTATACAATGTTAGAAGTATAATGAAAAATGAATAGAGAATGCACATGCATTCAAGCACACTGCCTAGAGCTCACTTCTCAAAGGGAAGGCTCATTGCCTTACATAAAACAATCTAATTAAATCCATCTGATGAGGTTGAACTGAGAAATTAGCTTCTACAAAAGCTTGATGACAGTTCTGATTAGGCACATAAATACTTCTTCACACTTCACTCAATCTTCTTCACACTCTGCTACAAATTCAAATGATTTGATCTTTATTCATACATCTCGTATACATTCCACACACTCTTCAAAATGAAGAAACAATCGCTCTTACATGAACAAATCTGTCAGCCACAAAATAAAGAATAAATTACAACTGTCGGCCCAATTCATGAACAAATCTCAATGCACACCAACCTAAGTCGGTCAATGGAAAAGTGCATTTTTTGTCCATGAAGCTAAGCTTCTTGGGCATATTGTTTCCAAGTATGGTATTTCAATAGGTCCAGAAAGGATTACTGCTATTCTGGCATTACCCCTACCAGCTCACAAGAAAGGCTTGCAAAGCTTTCTAGGTAGGATTATTTTTTTAAGGAGGTTTATTCCTAATATTGTAGCTCTTTTGAAACCTCTAACTTCTATGCTTAAGAATAACATCACCTTCAACTAGACTAAAGAAGGAAAGAGGAGTTTTGAGGAGATAAAGGAGGCCATTGCAGCAGCTCCAACACTTATAAATCCTAGTTTTGATAAGGATTTTATCCTTTATGCATTCCAGAGTATTGATACTATCTCAACCATGTGCCAAAAAAATAAAGAGAAACTAGAGCAGCCTATTGCATTATTTAGCCAAGTTCTACAAGATTATGAAGTGAGGTATTCTTTTGTTGAGAATCATGTCCTAGTTGTGATTATAAGTCTTAAAAAATTTAGACATATGCTTTCTAACAACAAGATTTAGTTGCTAGTTGTCCACCCTATTGTTAATGATTTCTTGTTGAGCAAGGATATCAATGACAAGAGGGCATGTTGGATGACTAAGGTAATGGAATATGATGTCAATATCAAGGTTAAAAAGTTGGTTAGGGGCAAAGGCTTATGTGAATAGCTAGTTGGAGATGTAGAGAACATCAAAGAACTTAATGAGAAAGTTGTCTTGATGCTCAACAATGAGGAAAAAATTGTTGCTGCAGCTTCTTCTTCAAACTAGATTCAACAAATGATGCATTACCTTCACAATGGTGACTGTCCTAAAATTTTGGTCAATGCAAAAAGAAGGTATTTCAGACTTCAATCCATTCATTATGTTGTCATAGATGGAGTTTTATATAGGAAGGACTTTCACAGAGTTTTGTTAAGATGTGTTGAACCAGATCAAATTGATAAAGTTTTGGAGGAGTTTCATGTTGGACCTTCTAGAGGTAATTTTGTACCTAGAACAATAGCTCTTAAGATTATGAGAGCTAGTTATTTTTGGCCTATTTTTTTAAAGATGCACTAAAAGCTCTTTATTTGTAGGAAAACAAAGGCTAGCAACCTTACCATTGCAACCTTACCATTGAATCTAATTCAAGTAGAACAATTCTTTGCTAAGTGGGGAATTGATTTTATTGGGCCTATTAACCCACCTTCAAGTGTAGGTCACAAATGGATATTGATCACAACTGATTATTTTACTAAGTGGTCAAGAGTTGTGGCATTGAAGGAGGCCAATGAGATTGTTGTTCTAAACTTCTATCAGGACCTAGTTGCAAGGTTTAGTACTCCTGATTCCATTATTTCTAATAATGCATTGGAATTTGTTGGCTTGAAAGTATCTGATTGGTCTATTAAAAATAATATATTTATGAATACTTTGTCCAATTATTACCCTCAGGGTAATGGACAAGTTGAGTCTACTAATAATAATTTGATTTGAATTATCAAGAAGACAATTAAGGATAATCAGAGGACTTGGAATGAAAAGTTGAAGCTAGCCTTGTGGGCTGATAGGATTACTCCTGAAAGAGCTACAAGTAATTCACCATTTTTTCCTTTGAACAAATGAATAAAGAAGAGCTTCGGGCTACTCTTGAAGATCTTGACAAGGCTGAAAATGAAAATAGAGATCTGAAAGAAAATATTGATGAGGAAAATGAATGCATTAGTAAATTGAAAGATCAATTGAAGAAATTTAAAGAAAGAGATAGAGAAGTGAGTGAGTAATTGAAACAAGAAAATGAGGAGATTATCATATTAAAGGTGCAAGAGAAAGAAAATAAGAGAATTGAGGAGTGTCTGAATAAAATGGTGCAAAGTAAGTTTGATGTATGCTCAAGGCTTGAACAAGAAGTGATGAACTTGAAAGTAGATTTGGAGAAAGAAAAACTTTGTGAAGATAATTTCAAGACAAGCTCCACCAAGCTTGATAAATTGATAGAAGGACAGAGACCTGCAAAAAAGGGTGGTTTGGGAAATGAAGCTGGTGAAAACTCTAAGAATGTGTAGAGCTCAAATCTAGTGGACAATCAAAAGATTCAAGAAGAAGACCACCTATCAGACAACCAAATACTCAAAGGTACCCATCTTTCAATGGTGTTTTCTTTTCATGTAATAAATTTGGTCATAAGGAAACTAAGTGCAGAAGTAGGATGGATCAATTTTTTGGTTCCTTCTCAGGACAATGTTATGTATGCAAGAAAGTAGGACATAGAGCTAGTGAATGAAGAACTCAGATGATGAACTAGTTTAATGGAGGTAAAATGAATCAATCTTTTGTTGGCTACTGTTATACCTATAACAAGTTTGGACACAAAGAAAATTAGTGAATATCAAGGATTAATGGAATTCAAACAAACCATAGAAATGTTATCTGCTACAATTGTAACAAATCGGGACATATTCCAAGAGTTTCTAGAAGTAAAAAGGGAAAGCGGACTACTCTGGTAAAGGAGAATGAACCTATGAAGAATATTTACAAAGATGAGATCAAGAATGAAATGAAAAAGATATGGAAGAAGAAAGAAGAACCAGAGACAACAAATGTGTTTGTGCCCTCATCTGGTGTAGATGATTCCTTCGAGAATTAGACCTAGCATGGTCTTAGGGGGAGTATTAACAGAAAATTGTTCATACCCTCTGGAAATATGGCATGTCAGCTATTGGCACAAGGATATGTTGTAAGGAATGAATGAGAAGAGGTTATGCAAAAGAAACCAGAAGAAAAAGTGCAAGAATGCTCATTTGTGGAGCAAATTAGGGTTTCTCAGTGTAGTGAAGAAGGTTTTTTATCAACTTTTTGAAGCCTATTTCATTTAATGTGAATTAGGGCAGTGTGATGGTGTATAAAGAAAAATTCACAAGTCATTTTTTATCACCTAAGCATTTGAAGAACTTAATGAACGACTTGGGGCAATCCTATAGTGATCTTGAAGCGATTTGGAGCAATTCTAAAGAAATATTTGTGAACAATCAAGGGCAAGTGATGAAATTTTTGTCTCATAGTTACAAAAGGAAGGTAAGTAAAGAAGTTTTGTTGTGCAAGAAATAATTTGAAGAAGTTAAGTACGATGATAGAATCTATTAACAGAGGATCGAGTGGGAATGTTCCACTAAGGTTGAAGGGAGTTGAATCTGAAGAATTTGATTATCAAAAAATAAAGGAAATGAAACTAGGGCTAAAGACAAATGACTTGCAGAACATAAAAACCCTAGGAATAGATTTATGGGGAGAATTTCCTTGGTTTATAGATAGAGAATCCATCTTGTTCTTATTAAGTAAATTCAAGGATTGCAGTATCATTTTGGACAAACCCTGCCCTATCATGAAGGAAGCAATTGGAGCTATTATAGGGTTATGCAGTGTTGGTGACCTCCCCAAAAAGAAAATAGTAAAATACAAATAGGTGGAGGAACTGACTAGAATAAAAAAAGACCCCCGACCCCTGCAGATAAATACTATTGTCAACCTTGCTATAAGGTATGCTATGTATGGTGTTTCTTACAAAATATATTTTAGAAATTGTGAAAGTTCCACTTCAGCTATTGTTGTATATCCGATGCACAAAATGGTGAAGGAAAACAAGTAATTTGATCTGTGTAGCTTAATTTTGTAAAACCTAACTAAAAATGTATGAATGTCCTTGGTCAAGGGTTACCCTTTTCGATTTAGGTCCTTGCTTATATGCTTGGTATTTTACTTTTTGAGTTCGCTACCAGGAAAATAAAATGTTAAGTGGGAATTCAGGATCCCTATTGGAAAAAAAATCTACAGATATTTGGAAGGTATGGAGGACAATGCAAGTTCCTGCAAAGTATTTTTCTTATCCTTGCAGAAGGATATGTGCTCTGGTATGCCTGTGTCTAGTTAGTTTGAGGAGGGTTCATACTTCGGTACAAAGGAATTGGAAGTTGTTATTGTTGATTCCCCTTCAGAATCTAAAAAGAGGAAAGTTATCATAGAATATATCATCACCATTCTGGAAGAAAAGGAGTATGAAGAAGAATCCCTACTTGGATTTGAATCTTCTTATCCAGGTGATATCCAGACAATGTTAGATAAAGGTAAGATGAAGAATATTGGGGAATTGTGGAGTGCATCCTCACCAATGGATAGATTAAAAATCGATGATGCTCTGGTTGAGTATCTTCTCAAGAAAGGTATTGACATTTCAAGTGTTTTTGATTCATTACAAGACAATCTAATTGAAGTTGTTGAAGAGAGAATATTTTTGGAAGGTTCGGAAGGACATAAGTTTGAAGCCATGGTTGAGAAAAGATGTGAAAAATCTAAGGAGAAGTTATTTTAATGCATTAATGAGATAAGGAAATGCATTAAAGAAATGCCAAAAATCTACAAGTATTGTCTTTGGTGGCCTACTATAGTTGACAATTTTAGAAGAAAAATTGAAGCAATTGAATCTAAAATGAATAGCATTGGAAATAATTTTGATTTCTTTAAAGACAAAGAAGGAAAACAAAGAATAAGAGCTGGAGAATTGAAAGAAGAATTGTTGACTATTCAAAGACAAAGGGAAGATGTGGTGAGAACTTTCTGGTTTATTAAAGAAATTGTTGAGGTTTGGTTAGATCATCTTTCCAGAATACTCTATGATGTAGAAGATTGTGAACGATAATGCTCATTTATAGATTGGTCATCCTCATTCACATTATTGGATTTGTTGTACATCATGCGTACCCGAATGGATTCTATTGTGTTAGCTTGGAAGCGAATTCTTCCAACTATTAGAGAAAGATACAAGAAAGTGTTTCAAGTGAAAAGTGTTATTTTTACATGAGTTTTCAAATGCTCAAATTTTTATTTTTATTTTGGAAAAATGAGGAGAGAAAAGAAAGAAAAGGGAGAAAATGAACAAAAACAAGAAGAGACAAATTGAATTGATGAACAAAGGGGGATTTTTGAAATTTTTTGATTTTTGGAAGTTTTGAAGTTTTGGAGATAGAATCTCTTTGTATATGCAATGTCACCATGTACATATCTTTACATCCTATTTTTGGCTATCCTTTCCCATTGATTTCAAAGGGGGAGAGATTTGGAGATTTTTTGGATTGAAGAACTGTGTGAAGATTGTCATACATTATTTTGGCACATGTTGCCATCAATGAAAAAGGGTGAGATTGTTGGAAGAATGAAGAAGATCAAACTTTGTGTTGTCATTGATGTCACCATAGTGATTAAGGTGTAAGAATGATCCAGTACATTGAACCGGTATGGAGAACAAGTTTACATCCTCTGATGTTTCTGGTCTAGTATTTTTGGTCCACATTTCCCCTTCCATGATCATCATTTTTCCCAACTTTGGGAAATGGTTTATGAATGTTGGAAGCTTGTAAGTATACAATCTTGTGTTCTCATATGATCATATGGTGAGTTGGAATTGGTCTAGTGTTGCATTTTGTTATTAGGTCTATCCATGGCCAACCTAATAAATAGTTGGTGGTATAATGGTTTAATTTGTGTTGAGGATATATGAGTGACTTATATTAGGTCCAAGATGACATTATATAGTGTGTTACTCAGATGAATTATTTTTGGAGAAGTTTTGTACTAACTTGGGGCCAACAGTTAACCTTTTTTGTGGATAAATATTGCATCTAATTAGGCTGACCTAATTGATTCTTACGGACAAGTCAGATATATAATGGGTTGTCTGGAGATTGAAGTGTGTGGAATGTATGGATTGAATGTGAATGCAAAGAAGAGAGAATATCAGTCTATTGGCATGCAAATTATCTAAGCATCAAAGGAACTAAATCTACACTTGTGAGGTGTAACATCATCAGTTCATATTCTAGATGTAAGCCATTTTTTTAGTGTAATATTTTTGTAGGCAGTGAGCCTCCTTGTTTGGATAGTGAGTCCTACTTGTAAGCAGTGGGATTTTTTATCTAGTAGTGAGCCTCTTTTGTATCTGATTTTGAAACTACTATATATATTGAGTTAATCCTCACTGTGGTTTTTCCCTCATTGGGTTTCCATGTAAAATTTTGGTGTTTATGTGTTGTGTGGTTTCATGCTTTGTTAATGTTTTACTCATCTTTACTATGATATGCAATTGAGAAATTGGATGGTTTTTGTTCAATAATTTTAAAAAGATACTGATTCACCCCCCCTCTCAATATCTTGGATATTCAACAAAACTAACTCCTATTCCCAATGGATAGGTTTATGCAACTAGTCTAAGATGCTTAGTAGGCAAGCATATAACATAAGTCGCCAAAAACATTACCTAATTGTGCTTTTCAACCCAATCAGGTCAGGCTAGGACAACACTGATGTTTTCTACTTTGAAGAAGGAGAAAGGTACACAAAAAGTTTCTACTAAAGTTACTCATAATCATACAAATAGTGTCATGAAATGAATTTTTAGTTTTTATTATGGAATTTCTTTACATAAAGGAGGAATAGTACATAATTTTGCATAAAGTAGTTGCTTAAATTCATTACAAGAAATATGTTTATAAGTTTCCCACACAAGTCATGGGAATAACTGAATAAGATGCAATAAAAGATAAATTATACATTTGGAAGTAAAAGAAGACATGTAAGAGAAAAGGGATTTGTCATTGCTTGAATGATGAGCCCCATTGTTGATCAACCACATCTTCAATTCCTTTGTTGATAGCTCCAAAGGTGACTACAAGGGACAAAGAAAATGATGTTAGAGTTCAGGATTCCATGCCTTATATGTCAAACCATCAGATATACAACCTATCTCTTTTTAAGCATCAAATTAGAGAGTTAAAGGTCTCTCAAGATTAGATACATAGTTATCATGAAGAGATGAGAAAATTAAAGATCATCTAATCATTAGGAGAAGCTCTAGGCTTCTTATTTTTCTTAACTTATTTGTTGACTATGCAAGTATAGGTATAATCTTATCATACAAATCAATAGAGAAGTCATAGCATGGGAGCCCTATGAAGACAATCTTAAATGTATACAAAAGAAATGATATTCAATAGATGAATCATCATAGACCCATATAATAATAGAGCATAGATCAGTGCATTGTGATAGTGAAAAGGAAGATGACATAAGCCGCTACATGGTCTACATAGAAATTCATTGTCCTTAATACCATATAAGCATGTTGTAGATAACTTTAAAGCTTGAAAAGAATGATAGTCATGATTATGCATAGAGGTTAAATAAATCCAAAAGGGTGGATGGTTTTAGTCATATTTTGAAAGCCTTATGATGGTAGGGATATGGCTGTCACAGCCATAAAAGGAGCAACTCCCATCATCATAGGAATAGTGACATGATTTTGGCAAAAGCAAAGAGCAGTGACATATAGACCTTTCAAAGGATGTTAATTAGATGGAATGACAACAATATGCAAAATAATGATCATAGCTATTCAATATAAAGACTATGACACAGTCTTAAAGGAGTGTATCCATAGTTATAGTGAGTTCCAATAATAGGCATAAAGAGCAATTGTCTACTATCTTTCCATGTATGAGATAGTCTAAGGGTATGATAAGATGGTGATAAATAATGACAATAGTAGCAAGAGCAAGAGAAGATGTAGATCTAGGTTTTATCTCTTAAACCCTAGTAATACAGTGAAGGGTTTCTTCGAGAAGAACCATGGCCTAACATAGGTCTTGGGGTTTCAATGGGTTTTGAAACCCTATAAGCATAGTGAAACACCAGAGTGAAAACCTGTAAAGATGATTACAAGAAGCCATGAATAGAGGGTTGAGTTATGTCAAACCCCAGTAGACAGTGAAGGTCATACCCAACACAATAATAGCCATATGCATAGCAAAGATTTTTCCATACTCAAAGAGGAGAAGGACCAAGAAACACAAATAATAGAGGGTGTTTCATCATTTCTTTCTAGGAAAATAAAGAAATATCTTACGTTTTCAATAAAGCATGGAGATTACATAGTAGAGACAGAAAAACCATGTTGAAAAGTGTTACATTTCAAAGAAAATACCATAGGAAATAGTATATTGCATCATCTTTTTGTCACATCCAAAGCACAAACAATGTTTTCTTTCACAAATATGAAAATTCTCAATGTTTTCGTTCATAGAGAGTGGCTTACCAGTAAGGAGGAAAGATTCAACCATGCACAAAATACTTAGAAGCTTTGAACCCTTTGTGATAGGAGCATCAACAAGAAAACATTACAGGTGAAAATGAATGCAAAGTAAGCTTGTGAGTAGGGTTAGAAGCTTCTTCTGAGTTTCTCAATGAAGCCCTAACTTTGGTCAACCAAGGAGATTTATTTTCACTTTTATTTCATAAAGTTGCATGATGAATAATACTTAGGCTATGGTTAAGAACTTTCTTGATATTTTCCGAGTAGAGTGCATGTTGACTTCATGGAGATTTAGGGAAATATACAATATTTAAATGACCTTTTTGGGCCTTTCTTCAAATTTTGGTGCCTAGCAGTAGAGTATTTTCCTTTTTTGCATACTCACAAGACATGTATTAGGTTGTTTTAACACTTATTAAGGTAATGGTCAATTAATTACCTTAGTACTTGTTATAATAATTGTGATCTTAGTTTATTTTAACTTTTATTAAGGTAAGTAACTATTAGTGTTACCTTTAATACTTTTTAAAATAGACTAATAGGTGCCCTCTAAGAATACAAAGAAGGAGAGTTGAGCCAGAATCAGTTGAACTAAGGTGTTATGCATGCATTTGGAGTTCTGAGTTTCTATATTTGATGTCAAGTAAAATTGAGGTATTTTTGGAGTTCTCTTTGGTCAAACAACTTGAGAGAGGGAGTTTGGAGCTAAATTATCTCAAATTGGAGAAGTTATGAGCCCCTATTTAAGTCTTTTATTTTTTGTTCATACAACATATTGAGATGGATATTTTGGAGTGCAGTTGACTCTTCTTGGCACTTTGGGACTGATTTTATATTATAGGAGGGAAAGCTTATGATTTTTCCTTAGTTCTTAATTTTTTTCCTCTCTTGCACATTATAGAGAGACTTATTTTTTGTAGCTCAGCATATTTTACAATTTTGATACAACAACAAATATTTTCAACTTATTTTTCAGTTATTGTAGAGATTCCTTCTATTATTAAATAAAATCGGGTGTTTAACTTCTCTTTTTTAGGTGTTGTATCTCTTACGAGTGATCTTGATGAAAATTTAATATATTTTAGTATCAAAAAAATTAAATTTTTATCTCATTCATGGTTGTATGTATACAAAAGTAGGTAATCATCATAGGTCATAGGTTGTGCCATTGATTTGTCTTATCTTCCAAGTTGTGAAAATGTTATTTTCCTTCAAACAAGATAGATTTCTCAAGCCTTTTTATGAAGTATTTATGTGATTAGATTGTACAAACTGAGTTGTGGAAATAGATATTTTGAGAAGTAGTTGTGAATCAAGCTACATGTTAGTTACATTTTGGTGCATCACCTCCTAGAATTAGCTTTTTCCTTTTAGAAGCTATCCTTCTTCCTTTTTCCCACAAAATTCTTTACTTTCTAGGAGATCAAAATGGGAACCAAACCATAATTTGTAGATTCATCTTCATCATGAGCAACCCACAGACTCAAAGATGTTTCCATTTTTCACAGGATTGTTGAGACTTCAAGCTTATCATCTGGGTGCAATCCTTCGTTTTGAAAATTTGAATCAATATACCAGAGATTAGTTGTATGGTTCTTTAACTACTTTTGATATGAGATAATTTGGTCTAAATATTGGTGCAAAAGTTGAGACTGCTTTTAAGGCTAGTAAATTAGAGGAGATCAAGGAATCAGATCAAGAGGATCTTGATGATGTGGAAGCCATCTTTGTAAGAAGAATGAAAAGGGTATTGGTAAGTATAGTGGTAAGTTTCCTTTCAAAAAA
The DNA here is from genome assembly GCA_007115665.2 of Sequoiadendron giganteum. Lineage (NCBI taxonomy): Eukaryota > Viridiplantae > Streptophyta > Pinopsida > Cupressales > Cupressaceae > Sequoiadendron > Sequoiadendron giganteum. The sequence continues at coordinate 391,467,047 of CM021104.1, read as the reverse complement.
TTTAGTTGTGGAAAGATAGGTCATTATGTTTCAATATTTCCAAACAAAGTTTTGAATAAAAATAAGGAGAACAAAGGTAATATGATTAAGAAAATCTATTATGTTAGAGAAGATGCAAGTATTTATGATGATGAATCTGATTATAGAGATTATGATGACGATGAATGCTTGTTCATGGATTTAAAAGATGAAACTATTTCTACTAACTCTAAGAGATGTGGGAAGGAAATCCCTCTGAAGACTAAGGATAAGACTGAAGGTGCTTTGGTATTGATAGTCAATTCTCTAATTATATGATCAGTGACGAGAGTAAGTTTTTTAAAATTGAAAGGTATTATGGAGGATTGTTACATTTGGTGATGATAAATCTACTAAGATATGTGGAAGGTTCTATCAGTTTTGATGGCAAGAATAATAATGATGATGTCTATTATGTTAAGGATTTGAGGCATAACCTCTTGAGTGTTGGATAAATGTGTAGCAAAGGATACAATATTATTTTTTAGGATGATGTATGTGAGATCAAAAAAGGATCTGTAACTTTGATTGTTGTTGGAAGAAGGATAGATGGAAATGTTTATCAAATCAAGGGTGTTTATGGTCATTGCCTCATGACTCATATTAATGAAAGCTAGTTATGGATCAAGATGATGTGTCACATAATTTTTTATAATCTAGTAATAATAAGCTTAGTTCAAGTTGTGAGAGATCTACCAAATATTACAAAGCCTATCAATGTTATTTGTAAGGAGTATCAAATTGGAAAGCAAGAAAGAAGAAGTTTCAAAGTTAAAGAACAATCTATTACTAGATTGTTGGAATCGGTGCATATAGATATTTGTGGTCTTGTTACCTAATTTTTCTTTTAGATCAATCAGGTAGAGTTGGGATAGAATTTTCAAACTAAAGATAAAAGCTATACATTATTTTCTGCTAAAGTTCCATTCATATGCACAACAATTGTTACTTATTTTTGCTACCAGCTCAAATAGGCAGTGTTGTTTATATTTTACAAGTGAGAGAAAGGTAAATTTTAACTCTGCTATGTCACATTCATGTTCATAAATAAATATCAAAAACTACAATAATAAATTGCATTTATGTTAATGCATAAAACATAAGAAAGATTGTACAATATTTTCAATAAAATTAATCTTTATTGATAGTATAAATGTATAAGGTCTCACACAAGATGTGAGACTAACTTTTTTCATGAAAATGAAAGAAAATATTATACATTTATATATATAAAGGAAAATAAATTCACATATAGATTAAAAGGTGACTCGTCATTGCCTGAATGACGAATCCTGGCCGAGTTTCCTTATGTCATATTTAGTCCTTTCGCTTGTCTTGCATCCCTTACTACTCCTATTTTCCTGCATCTGAGAGAGAGAGAGTTGTTAGAGCAATGAAAGTTCATCAATCAACACATGCACATACATCTATAAACATACAATCTAATCTTCATGTGCACTAAAATAGTTAGCATTCTATGGATGACCAAGGAGAGAAAACAATTATCAAACACACCCACCATATGTCTATTTTATCTAACATGTTTTCTTCCTATATAGGTATACATAAAATTATGTTACTATTTTGACTCATCTAATTAATATCATGTGGGGTAAATGTCGCTCCCACAAGGGTTGATCCCAACATGTTATCATTCTATGTTTTGATAGGATAAGCTTGCAATGTTTTACATGACATTGTGATGCAATCAAGAATAAATTCATCATTCATAGTAGTACGGTTGGTGATATCATTGAAATACATGATAAATTGGTGCTCAATGGATCCACAGTGACATGAAATACAAAATAATGGTACTCATCAAGTATAGTCACACAAACAATATACAAGTAAGCAGTGTCCAACATGCTTGTCTTAGAAAATAAGGATAATGACCTTGAAAAATAATGGACATTCATCTATGGAAGTAACTTGGATACAAGACTACTAAATATGGTTGTTAGAAGTGAGAAGGCTTTGAAGGAAATCTTTCTAATCTCTAAAAGTTGATGACAATTTTTTGAGAATATAGGTTACTGTCATATGAAAGGACATTTTTGATGGTCAAAAGTGCACAAAAACATAAAATATAATATCTCTACCCTATTTCTCTTGAAAAAGAAAGATAACATATAGTAATCTAACTCCCAAGGTCCTATTAGTTGGTTCTCAACTATGCTAATGTTAATCAATGGCCAATGTAACCATACTATTCAAGGGGCCTTTGCTGGTAATAAAGAACAAAAACTGCATCAGATTAAGTAACCTACATTGGGGGGCTGTAAATAAATATAAAAATATAGATCAAAGCGTAGATTAGTAAAATATGAATAAAACTTCTTAATACCCAGACATGCATATCCACAACGAGTGTTTCTTCAACAAACCAAAAAACACAACATGATGCAATCCATAGAATAATCTACACCATTGCATACATTCATAGTGCTTAATTAAATTACCACAACCATTCACTAAAAGACTTTGAGATTTGAAACAAATCACTCACTCATTGCCAAAAAACATAGATCAAACAGACATATAGTAATTCCATCATAGACAATTTAATGAAATAATCTTAAAATCTGGTTTCCCCTATTGATTTGCACCAAATAGAAAAATTTAGGCACAACAACTCACTGGCATATAGATTGATTATGATTCATTAACTTTATCAAAGAGATTCACTTTCAACAATAACATGAAAAATCCATAAAACTGTAAAAAGGTATCCAAATTCAATTTGAAACTTAACATATCTTCCTACAACTATGAAATATTCAAACTATCATTCCTATCTTCTATCATATCAGGTGGCTAATCCTTCTTCAATCAGTCAAAATTTACAAAATGAAGAGAAATTGTATATATATAAACCTATCTAGCACTAATTTCTCTCATCACAACCTAGATCCATCAATCATGAGGTGATTGGAACAATATGCGAGGAGTCTTCATCTTGATTTTTAGTTGCTGATTAGAAACTCCTTGTCAAAACCTATGTCCAAAAAGAGATAGGGGAACTTGCTCAAATTACTATTCAAAACTGTTGTCATCACCCAAGAAAGTAGGAGAGGAAAACTACCTAGTCAAGTGTATTTCCTTGAGACTGATTTGTAGAGAGAGCATGCATGTAGCAACCTTTAACTCTACATTTTCTACTCCTCAATAAACTCATCATAACTGGTAATTATTTGTTGAAGCATTTTTGCATCAGGCCCATCCACCCAGTTATCTTCAAACTTTATCCTAGCCAACTTAGAAGAACCAAATTCTTTCATATCTCTAAGCTTGAGGAGTTCCCTCCTGGTAGCTTTAACCTCTTGCTTGACATCCATAAGCTTGTCCATTAACAAATCATCCTCATTATCGCCCTTCTGCATCATTTCCTCCAATCTACTGTTTCATCTTTCCTTGATTTTATCAGGGAAGAGGTCATTTGTCTCAAGGATATCCTCATTGAAAAGTATAGTAATACTTGCTCCTAGTTCTTAAATTTCCTCATTGAGATCCTTTCTGGCCTGATGTACCTCATTCCTATGAGTGAAAATGAATGAAGACCTAAATCTAATGATGTTGATGGTATTTTCCACAAAATCCACATTGTCTTCTTCCAATATAGATTGATCTAGCAAGGTTTGCTTGGGCAGCTTATTGATATCTTTCAATTTCCTTGCATGCCTTGCATATTCTTCATCTTTCTTCTCAAGAGTTTCAACATGTGCAGCCATGTAATTGATCAGCCCCAATACTTCCTTGTGAACCTTGCAACCTTCAACAAGAAAATCATTTATTTCCTAGTTCAACTTGTTTATCCATCTATCCATCATTTGTACTTTTTTTCTCATTTCAATCAAATTATAAACATCCCTTTTCTTCAAAAGAACGGGTGTCTTTGGAGCGATTGATTGTGAAGACATAGGAGTAGAGAGATTCCTCAAGAAATTATGCAATTGATCAACTTGGGACTTAAGCTCATCTTTCTTTTGCTTGTCCTGGATCATTCTTGATTTGGTGGAAGAAGCCACCATATCAACCAAGTTTAGCTGTTGATTTCTTGTGGGATTTCTTAGATTAACGGTGCCTAGTTGGTAATCCCCTAGCTGCATATCTTGTTTGTATTTATCAACCATAGGGATAGCACACTCAACTATAATTTCTCCAGCATCTGTTAACCTTGTGGAATGGAGAACCTTGGCTCTCTTCTTTGGACTCTCCTTCTCTATTGCTTTCCTGTCATCCTCCCAATCAAGGGGTTGTGGTTGCACCATCTACCTCTTCTCAAGATTAAGCTTTAACCATGTAGGAGTAGCAGGGGAGTCATTACCTTTGTGGAAGAAGAAGTGGTTGGAGAAAGAGGTTGGAAAATTCCTATCCTAGGTTGAGAGTAAACTTCCTGTTGTTTCTCCTTCTCTACCTTTTCCTTTGCCAATCTGTTAGCTTCAACTTTTTCCTCCATTTCTTGCTCAACCTTGGCCAATCATTTTTCTTCTACTCTCATTTCCTCCAGTAGTTGGCTCTTTTGTCTCTCTAACTCCTCCAACTTTGTCTTTATTTTAGAAACCTCTAGATCAATTGGCTTGTTCCTCTGCATCTATCCTTCTTAGCTCTAATTCTTCTTCTTCTTTCTTCTTTTGAGCTTCTTCAGTTAATTTAAATTTGGCTTCAAGAGCCTCCCTTTCCCTTCTTATTTGAGCTTTATCCTCTTCTAGCTCATCAACCCTTTGAAGCAAGGCTAACTTTTCTTTCTCTTCCTTACCCTTTTGTTCAACTTCCCTTTGTTGTAGTAGCAGTTCCTCTTTCTCCTTTTGTTGCTTGACCAAATCTTCAGCTTTTGCAATAGCCTCCAACTCATGTTGTTTAGTAATCTTTTTAGCTTTGGCATTGGCTTCTATTTCTTGTTGTTGTTTAGCCAATGCCTCATCTTTTACCTTTGCATCCATCTCATGTTGTTTTTCTAATTCTTCAACCTTTGCCTTAGCATCAAATTCTTTCTTGGAATCCTCAAAAAACTTCCACTAATCTTTCGGGGTGAGAACATACTTTTCCTTGACATTTGGAGCAGATACATCCTTTATAGCATCATCATTCAAATTTTTTTCTTTTGAATTTGTGCCAATGTCATGAATTTCAACCTCCACCCCTTTTCCCTTTAGTGTTTCTGCTTCTTCATGAAGACTACTTGTGGGTACTTCTTCACCGGGTTCTTGAATGAGGGGTGGTTGAGAAGAGGAGCCTTCTCCAAGTGTTAATGTCTTTGTACCTTGTATCTCATGAGCTTCATCTGCAAGTATCTCAGGAATAGTATCCCCTCTAGAAATGGGAGGAGGATACTCCAATTGTTCTTTGAGGGCCATTCTTCTTTTGGTTCTTCAGTAACGCTTAGTTTCCCCTACTTTTCTCTTCTTAGAAACCTAAGCTTTTGGTTCTTTTATTCTTAGGATGACCCATTGGATGCTTGTATCCAAAAAAGTCCTTGAAAAATGCTTGATGCCAATGGATTACTCTTCTGCCCAATTGATGGGGGCTAAGTCATTAACACCAATCTTTTCAGCTTCATATGCAAGATCCAACATCACACCATCATCTGACAATGTGTCAGGAATATCTTCTATTACTCCAAATTCAATCATCAAAGGAATGGGGAGTCTTTCATAGTTGTTTCTCCTTACATAATACTCATTCTGCAAATCCCACCAGAAATCTTCTAACAAGCTGTAGTGCTTGTCAAACACATTAGGAAGCAATTTATTCATTTTGTTCTTTGGGTCAAATTTTTTTCTAGATGTATAGAGTCCCAACTTGAGGTGGTTCAATTCTTCACAAACTACTTTGGCAGCCACATTATGAAGACAACAGTACTCTCCCAAATTCATGGGAAACTTATGAAACCCAGGCTTATGCTTCATACCGAATTTTGCATTAACTCCTAATGCTTGATATATAAATTCCATTAGGACCATTTTACCAATGCAACATCTAGGGAATAGGAGAGGATGTCCATCAAACCCTTCTAACCTAAAATAGGTAAACCTAGGGTATTGGATATACCAATGTCCCCATTGAGCAATGAATTCCACAACATCCCTACTTAGTCTAAAACCAACATCACCAGTCAACCAATTGATAATAACATATAGAAAGGCATCATTAACTCTACTATAGTTCTCCTCTGATGTATGCAAAGTTAATTGATCATAGTGGTTCCACACTTTCTATTGTCTAGGAGATTCTCCCAACACCCCTACTGCATTCAACCCTGGGAAGGTACCCATACTTGCGGCTGCATATATGACATAGGAGGTCATATAGAGATTCTTCATTTATCTTACATTTATCATCTGATTGTATAAGGTGTTAGATGAAATCATGCACCAATCAAATTACTTCCTACCATAAAAAATGGCTTTAATGAATGGGAACATCCAATCTTTGAAATATGGAAAATCCTTTTTTCCAAACACTCTAGAGAGCATCAAGATTAGATCACCTATTTCCTTTTTGAAATCTCCCCTTTTGGGCTGATCAAGCATCTTGGTTAGGGATTTCTTTTCAGTCCTTAACCACTTCTTATTTATGTGGTTCCTGTTGACATCCTTGTTCTCATTGAATATTTACAATGCATCTGCCTCTGTCAAAAGCCTTGGATTCATGGGAGAAGGTGCATTGAAAATCAACCTCATCATTTATGGGGATAAGTCAATTATGACATTCCCTTGCTGATCTATGAATTGCCTTGATACTGCATTATAGGCTTCTATTGTAGCTAAGATCAACTCCAGGTATTGGACTAATAGAGGGAAGAGTGTGACATGGGAAATACCTCTCTTTTCTCTCAGTAACTTGTTCTAAAAAGGTTTCCTCAATAAGCTCTTCATAGTCAAATGTCCCGAATTTGGTGTCTATGATGTCCACCAACCCAGAATCTAACTTACCTAGTTGTGGGAGTGATCATCTGATGTTTATACCTCATTGTATAAGGTAGCTATCCTAATTTTATCTTCTTAGGCTTCACTTGTTTGGAACCTTCAACTGCTTGACCCTCCATTTGTGAAGTTCATGCAGAGGCTCTTGACATTGTCTACTTCCTGCATGACAACCCAAGATTAGATTCATAGAAAGTATAAACACAAGTATTAGAGAACTCACCTTCCATGTTACACTGTGTTTATTTATGTAGCCTCTTCATACTTAGCAAAATTATACACTCACTGGAGGTGGGATCAAGACAGGAACATTATGAGAAAACTTCCAAATATTATTGGGGGTGAGACCAAGATGGAGACTTGAAGAGGTTTGAAAAAACTATATATTGAGACTGAGAATAGAGTGAGAATGATTACCAAACTTTGACACAATAGGAAGCTCCAAAACCCGTGATCATTCTACTTTCGCATCTGCTAAGGTAAAACAGTGTTGGAAAGTCCAAAGTAAATCAAGAGAGGGTTTGAGATAAGATCTGACATGTATCACAAATAAAGTTTTATGGACATAACCATTCCTAGATCCGACTCCAATCAAATATGATGTCATTATTAGAAAATGCCAAGTACTCACAATGACTTTAAAGCTAGGTCACCTAACAATTTGAAGAGGCTAAAAACAAAAGAACAGACCTAACCCTCATATGACCAAGAGGAAACTAGTGACTCAGGCATAACTTTTAAAATGATGCAAATGCAAAAACCCTTGCCTATTTGAACCTGACAACCTAAGAAACTAGGGCATCGAAAACCCTACTTGGAAATGATCAAGCCCTCATTCGACAAGGACGAAGAAGCTATTTAGCAGATCGAAGAACATAAGGAACCCTAGTATCTCTTGAAAATGATACCCTAAACCCTAGGGCACGACGCTATAGATGCAAACAAACATAAAAAAACTGCGAAGATCCGAACAAACTAGAAAAAGACAAAATGAGATCAAAACAAAAAAATCAAAAGAAATAAAAAACAAAAGGGAAAAGCAACACCATGGCGAATGAACAAATATTCACAAGAAAAAGATGTGAATCATGTGAAGAACACCAAAAAAAGCACAAGAAATGAAAGCGAAAAAGGAAATAGAACAAAGAAGAAAACCTACCTCAAAATGCTACCTAATAGGTTGACACTTGATCCCAATCCATGCACAAATGCTTGATCCTCAAAAAAATCGTGCTCCTTCTGCTCTATCTCGGCTCTAGTTCGATATCACTATTTGACAACAATAATAATAACCAGCAAATTAACCTTAATTAAGGTTAAAATTTGATTTCATACGTGTAAGGAGCCTGTAATTAATACCATTAATCTGGTAGGTCAGGCGCAGGATCACAGCAGGAACAAACACAAAACTATCATGCAACTGAAGTAGAGTGGAAAAAACAAAACAAGAAAGCGGGAGAAGAATCAGAATCAAAATCGATCAATGAACTTTTGTAAAGTTCCAAGTTTGGTTTCGGTTTCAATTATGGTTTTGACAAAGATGAAAGAAATAAGGAAAAAAACAAAGAGAAGACAATGAAACTGAAACAAGACTGAAAGCTGCAACCCCGAGACAAAAAAGACAAATGACAATGACAGAGACGGAGGTGGGAAGGAAACAAAACTTGGAACTTTAGAAAGTTCCAAGTTCAAAATCAGTTCTGGATCCAGCCCTGCGAAAAGAAAACATCGCGGACCGAAAAAGGAAACACACGAAGAAAAAAAGTGGGAGCGAGAATGGAACTAAGCTAGGAAGTGAAACTCAAATGAGTTCCAAGTCAAATTTCGGTTCCGGATCCAATTCTGCTAGAGCAAAAAGAACAAAAACAAAGACTTGGAGAAAAGAACAATTCTAAAGTATTTGTTGAAAAGACCCAAGGACAGGAAACAAAAAGGGGGACCCATTTTGACCAAGGAAAAACATGGGGTGGTTATGCAAGGCATAATAGACATAATGGTACAAAGTATCAAATCTTGGTTATGGAACACCAAAATAAGGAAAGGTCATAGACACCTTGGAGGAGTAAGAATATGATAGTGGACCTAATAACGAGATTTAAAGATGGTGAGATAAGGAATGATTAAGCATCTATTTGTCAAAGTTGGAAGCAGAGGTCTACAATGAATCTATTGATCATCTTCCTAGAGATTGCTTAATGAATAAAGTAATGATCTCGACAAGGCATCAAAACAAGTTGAAGTTATTCTTAACAATTATTTTGAAGGGTCAAATCATTTCGAAGCATCTAGATCATCCTGAATAAATATATGAGGTAAGTGGCACAAGTTTTACTATATGTTGGGTTTATCAAGACTTGTGTTTATGCAAAAGGAAGAGGAATATAGGGCATATCATGAGGTTTTAGTTTCAGCATGAGGAAATTTTAATGAGGGTTAGATATACTAATAAGCGAGAATAGAATTCAATGCATGCAAATAAAATAGAAGAGAGGCAATGAGAATACAGTCATTGGGTCGCACTGCAATATGACTGTGAGACAAAAAAACCCAAAGACAACAACAAATTCATTTCTAATGAAAGAAAATTCCAGTGTAGGAATAAATAGTGTTAAAATCCCTCAAATTCTTGCAGGAGTAAGCATGTCTACAGCCATGGAAATAAAAAAAGCATCCATATTTTTTTGCAGAGGATTCAAATATATACAAGAGATGGAAGATTTTTTATAGAGAACAAGATGCATTTCCTCTTCAAAAGGAATGTCGAGCATTTCATATATACATATTTCTTAAAAGAAATCTCCATCATTTCTTACATAGTCATACTCAATATGAGCTTTTAATCACAAAAAATGCAAAGATATCTTACCCATCATGAGTGAAGTAGAGGGATCTTCAAATGCAGCCTTCACAGAGTTCTTTTAAGTCAAAACCTAATCATGGCGACACAATAAAATGCCAGGTAAAGAGTGGAAAATAAAATGATAGTGCATATTTTCTTATCTTTAGGGTTTTAACCCTAGGTTATACCGATAAGAGAGAAGGAATTTTTTCCTATCCTTTTTAAAAATTGCAATGAAACTAATACAAGTCGTGGTTGATTTGGTACCTTGAAGAATTTCATAGTCTTTTATGTGTTCCCCTTTATATGCCAAGTGTATAAGTCTTTTGAAGACTTACTTTTTGCATTGTAATCTCCCATAGGGGTCGAGCCCTTACTTTTATTTTTTGCATTGATTTTAAATGTAAAACATTTTAATAAAGTGATAATCTATAAATCACTTAATTATAAATGTTATTTTAAATGCAAAAATAAGGTGTAATGTTTTGTAAATGCTTTTAAGAGGATTTGGTTGAGAGTTCATTCTTTACAAGCATATAGGGGCAATTGATATAGTTTGGGAACATGTGCCAAGCATATAGGGGATTTTATTTTTCATTTTGGAGCATGAGGAAAGAATATAAGCTTGCTTGACCAAGTCTAGAGCAGATTTAGAGATGTTTATGGTGGATAAATTCATGCCTTTACTTTTTTTGCATTATTTGGATGAAATCTTGTTGCTAGATTTTAGGATTTTTGGGGGCATCCGACCCCAATCAGTTTCTAGATCCTTTTTTGGTGGGAGATGGAGAATGATGTTATAATCTCATTTTGACTCATTTTAGGAGTTAGTTCTTACTTGGTTTTTTTGTTTTTTTGTGAATTTGGAGTCCTTAAAGGAAAATTAGATTTTTATAACTCATTTGGATATGAAATATAGTTCAAAGACCTTGGGTACCATTGATTTGGAGTTTTTCCTAATTATTCTTTTCATTTTTGTGTTCTCTCAAGTGATTGATCAAATTATTTGTGAAATGTTGTTCATTTGCTTATAATTTTGTCTCATGCTAAGCACCTTTTGCAGAAAAGTGTGTTGTAGGTTATAATATATACAAAAAATGCAAGTTACTATTAGTTGTGAACTCCTCTTCCTCCTAAGAGTCTAAGAATTGAAGCCTCTTTATAAAATACTTATGAAAACACACAGAAATAATTTTTGCAAGTTTTTTTTCTAGTCATTGTATGCAAGTGTATGAAATTCGAGTTTCAAGTCCAAGTAACGTTTAGGTGCATCAGCATAGGGGTTAGTTATTTAGTTTATGTTATATCCTTCTACCCTTTTCCTCTAAAAGTTTTCTAGATTAGTTTTAGGTGAGTACCAAAGGAAGTTGACCCTCTCCAAAGGTTGATCTCTTTTTTTCAAAGCCCACACTTTGAGAGATCTTCCAATGTTTCACTGAGTGGTTGAATAGGGTTCAATAAAGGGTGCACACTCAGGAGTTAACAATTTTGGCACACAGGATGGGACAATGAACTATTTTTCAATTCTTTAATCCGTTAATTCACTATTGTTTGTTTTGTATAGTAGTTTTTTCTACCTTTTGAGGTGTTCAAATACATACTTGGCGACTCTAGAGAGATTATCTATTGGTTTTAGCAGTTCAAGTGCTAATATTTTTCAAGTTTTTCAACAAGAAATTATGCTTTATTTTTATTTTCTTGTATTTGAATGAGTGCACATGTTTAGGATTCATGGGGATATGTCATACCATTCACCAATTCATGAAAATGTTGTGCCTACATCATCTTATCAATTATATCCAAACAATTTCAATGATGGTTTTAGTCCAAGAAACTTACCAAAAACAAATAACCAACATGTTCGACATGCTTACCACACACCCACCCCTGGTCCATCATTATGGTAGCTAGTATTTTCCTAGAATCAGTCTCAAGAAGGTTATTTTGTTTCAAATCAGAAGTATTGTCCTCATAGCCAGCCCCAAAATGTTGACAATATGGGAATTAGTAAATCAAAAATATATTTCTATATTTCCATAGGAATTTGGATGATATCAAAAGAAAGCAAGAGTTTGATATGCAGTAGGAAGAGATCACATATCAAGCTTATATTCATCAACAGTAGGTGGAGGTATAGAGTTTAAGTGATTCTTTTCAGTCTCCTAGTAAGTCTTCTAGATTTGAAGTTCCAAGTTCTAGAGGATTTCATCAAGAGAATGTAGTACTAGCACAAAATTGATCCAACTCTCCTCAAGAGCCCTCTTACCTTAAAGAATTCCAATCAGGCATTACCTTTCCAAATCCATTCTTTGGGAAAGGGTTTCCTATATTCAATACATTAAGCTTCAAACCAAATTAACCTTCTTTTAAGGTGAAAAAGGTTGATGAAGAGCAGAATTCTATAGTTTGGACTGATGAGTTACCTTCATTCTTTGAACATGATGAAGAAGGTGTGAGTCTGATCACCCCAACTACACTATCAAAGCAACAAGAGGACATAAAATAGTGTGGTGAGTTGCTGATTGACGAAAATCAATATGAAAATTGAGCCTTGGTCCATGAAGAGTAGCATTCTATAGTTTGGAATGATGAGTTACCTTCATTCTTTGAACATGATGAAGAAGGTGTGAGTCTGATCACCCCAATTGCAGTATCAGAGCAACAAGAGGAAATCAAACAATGTGGTGAGTTGTTGATTGATGAAAATTAGTATGATAATGGAGCCTTGGTCCATGAAGAGGAGCATAAATATGAACCTAACACCATTATTCAGGATATGAGCTTTGATATCTTTGAATGTGTTATGGATGAGAAAGCTAATGTTGAGATTTTTGGAGAAATGTGCATGGATATAATTGAACAATTTTGTTCAATGTTGGTTGACAAGGAAGTTGACCTTCTCTAGAGGTCAATCTCTATTTTTAAAAGCCCACACTTTGAGAGATCTTCCATTGTTTCACTGAGTTGTTGAACATGGTTCAATAAAGGGTACACATTCAAGAGATAACATGAATATTATCAAATAAATTACAGTTCATTATGCAAATGTATAAAAGAGAAAAAATTGCATAATTTTTGCATAAACATTGTCTTTTATTGATAATTACAAATGTATGGTGTCCCACACAAGCTATGTGAATAAATAATTTGATACAGTATAAGATGAAAACTATACATTTGAAGAAGTAGAAAAGAAATATAATATGCATGGAATAGGGATCTGTCATTGCCTGAATGATGAACCCCAAAGTTGAACTAATGCATCCTCACTTTAGCCTCCTTTTGCTTGGTTGCTCCAGAATTTGACCTAATGTTGCTTGAAATTCTTGCAAGAGATTAGAAAATTTGTGTTGGAGCTCGAGACCCATATTCTCTGCATATACTACATCAAAAAATATATAGTCTACTCTTATAATGCATTAAAATAGTTTTGTAACTTCACAGATATCAAGGAAAAGTAGAAGATCATCATCAATATCCATCAAATTTTGAGCTTCATTGTTTTATCTAACATGTTTGTTCACTGTGCAAGAATAGGTGAAATTTTCAATGTTGGAATATTTTCATTTAACATCATAGCATGTGGAGTAAAATGGGCTTCCAAAAGGGTTGAGACCAACATGATGCCCTCTTGTTTTGAAATGGATGAGAGTGTAAAACCATTAAATTTATCAACTTTGAGCATATATCTCATCACCTATAATGGTGAGTTGGTTGACATCACTATCAGAAATGACAAAATATTTGCTCAATTTGAACCCAATAAGAGAAGGAAACCACCATGATTGGATAGTGGAGAAGAGTGAAAGTGAGTCTATCATTGGCTCATAAAGTCACAAAGATCATGGAAGATACATAAATATAGTGACTCTCAACCATGAATGAGGAAAAAATACGTATGAGATAATAGTTAGAGATTTTCAAGAGGGGATAGTGAATATTAAGCATGCTTATATCTAAATTGCATCCAAGGTACTGAATAAGGTTTCACCTTTTACCACCTAAAAATGTCACTAAGCACTATCATATAAGTCTTTTGTGGTAGGTTAAGAGCAGCAGCCTACAACTCAGCCTTCACAACCAGGTCAATCATTAGATGCCTCAATGAAGATTGATAAAATACAAACCATGCATGGTGACCAGATGATTTAAGGAGAATCAAATGACTATAAAGGTGGCTTCATGTCATGGTACTCATCATAGCATGAGAAAATGAAGGCATATACAATAAGCTAAGCATGATAGTATGGTCACATGAAGTGGACTAAGCTTGGTATTGATCCACGAACAGTCATAAGAAAAGTAGAGGTCAATGGGATAACTCAAACCATGATGAAAACAATAATACATGAGAGAATTCAAAGTCTAGAGATCCAGGGTAGTCCTTATGATAGAGATAGAAATATCAAGTCACAAGGATAGTATGGATAGTGATGATATTGGTCAAGCTAGAGGGATGAAAATAGACCAAATTACAATCCAAAGGTCAGATCACAAGAGACAATCATGGTATGAGTAGGATGCACACTTATGAACAAATATGACAATGAGTAGTCTCAAGCTTTGAGGGAAGTAGTGAATAGACTTCTAATTACACACTTCACAAGCATGCCATGGAGTTACAAGTAAGGATATCAAGACCATGGTATTAAATACAATAGATGAGAATAAAGGAAAATAATCTTCATAGCCTCATTGAAGAGCAATATTTTTTATAAATAAGTCTTTAAAATGTAGTGATCTACAAGATACAGTGACAAGATCCCTAAAACAATATGCAAATCATATCACAGGGTGAGGATGTTGCATTCTTATAAGAAGGATAGTCTTTAAAGAAAAATTTAGGGGAATAGTATAGACAAGGAAAACCCTAATATGTGCAAATAAATGAAACCCTCAGCTAAGGAAATGACTCTCAAATGAAAGACATAGAATGAAGTATGGAGAAACCTTGGAAAATGAGATGCAGAGGTGAATCCCTTGAAAGAAGCCACAAATTGTGTTGCCATGATTTTAGACCCTGCAAGAAAAGGTAAAAAACCAAAGACAAATCCACTACCTGCAATAAAGGAAAACCCTTGAGTGTTTTTTCAATAGTATATAGAAAGAATATTTTTACTTCATTTCTTTCAGAGAATACAATTTAAAACCCATAGCTTGTCACAAAAAATAAAACCCAAAAAAATTGCAAGCAAAGGAATATGTGTTCTTAGAAATGAATATTTTCCATGAACCTATTAAATGACTGTGTTGGTTGTTTTTTGGAGAACCAAGAAGATCCCAATAAGTACCTATGAACTTGCCAACTTCAATTATTTGGTACTCAAGAGACAATTGGTCAACGAACGAGGAAACACTATAACTCTTTCCTCCTGCACTTTAGGCTCTATAAGACTAGGTAGGGTAATCCCACAATGTGCATTATATAATCATGATACACAACTATATTAATCAATGCACAATTAGCAAATACATTCTCAATCAGATGTTGAATTAGTGAAATATTTAAAGAAACTAGAAAATCCTTTGAAAGATAACACTTCTAAAGCTAAGAATCCATACAATACCAACCTTAACAAATGTAAAAAAATTTAAATATTATTTAAGAGTATTTTTCTCAAACTGGGTAACTAGAACCATGATAAATCCAAATAACACCTACAAGTAGTGCCATGTCTTTGGGCAAGGAGTCAGAACACAACAAATTGAACTATAAGGTGAATTTAATTCTAAACATTCATGATCTATGTGAGAGTGTCTTACAACTCACATATCAATACTCAGACTCTATGATTGCTTATCAAACCCATTGAACATGTATATGAATTCATGATTTAATCAAATCATTTAACTGATCCATTGAACCAGAGCTTAAATTAAAACATATATAAAATTATAATAACAATGCAAATTTATGAAATTATCTTTGATCAACATTTTCATTAATAATTCAGATACAATGTAAAACTAGAGAGATAATAGACTCATGAGATATTCATTATTGTTCAAAATATGCTCAGAAACCATAAAATTAACAAAATTTATGTGCTAGACTCTAAACTTAAGATATAAACTTCATATATGTTATCTCTATATTCTAATTTGAATAACTCAGATCTAGAATTCAATAAGAGACCTATACAAATGGCCCAAAATTCTCTTTTATAAGAGAAAGGGAGAAAAATAATCTTCAGGTCGAGAAGTACACATGTCACATTTTAATTTGACCGCTATAGAAAATATTCCCCTATAGGAAGTTACAACAAACTAGTGAAATATTCATCATCAGAACAAAACCCTCCATTAGTTGATGCAGAGTACTACGCCTTCTAAAAGGAACATGTTGAAAAGAATAATCCTTATCCACTACTGGAGATTTGGTCTCACCTTCCAAAAGGTATCTTTAAATAGTTTCCTCAAAAATTGTGCCCATGCACACCAGGTGAAAGAAAAAAAGAAATGGAAGAAATAGAAAGGAAAGGACAAAGAGAATTTCCATGTCTACTGCCTTGTCATCAATTCAATTTATAAAAAATGCACTCTATTTTCAATACTTTAACAAAAGCTTAATTTTTACTAAATCTAGGCTATGCAATAAATTTTCACCTATCTGGTATTCATCATGACAATGGACTTCAAAACTAGAATTTCAAATCATTACCCTGCCTCTTCATACTAATCCACCACCCCCTCCAAGTACCTACCTATCCACTGGACCTTAATTCCTCATCAAAAGGCCAGTCAAAATTTATGACTTCATTTTCCCTTTCTTTGTAAGGTGCATACTTGGTAACAATCTAGTTGGATTCTCTGTCAAATTCTAACAAGACAACTTCTATAAAAACCAACATATCCATGTTGTTCTTTAGTGTGCACATATCACATTTTTGACAAATTGCAACTACCTGATCAAAAACGGTTTTATTAGTTTCATCCCTCCATTCTTGTAGGGTCTTTATATTACCATCATCCCTTAAAATGGATGGAAAGAGACCATGATGTGATTCATGAAAGGACTTCACCAGATCCCTTATCTTGATTTCCAAAGGTTCGATATTTCCCATGTACCCTTCAATTTTACATACAAGATTATTAGTGGGATTGAACCTCTCAGGGAGGTTTGCGTATTGTTTAGCTCCAATTGACATCAATCTTAGTTCCTTCATTCTAGGGATCCATTTTTCCATAAGTAGAATTGCTCTTTCCCTATCATTATCAAAATTATTCATTGCACCCACCATGGATGAATAGTTATGATGAATATTATTCAATCTGCTATTTACTCCTCTGTTCAGGTGCTCCAATACTGTAGTGACAATCTTCATATTTCTATTAAAAATCTCCTTATCAGGATCATCATATTTTCCTTTATATTCGATCAACTGCCTAAGCAATTCCTCTCTGATAATGTCTCCTTCAACCTATGGCATTTATAATGTACTAGGATCTATTATTTAAATGGGTGCACTTCCCATGTTATATGGTACAATAGCCCATGAGGAACTTATCTTAGTGGTAAATTCAAGGGTGCAGCTTCTTGAGAAGTGATACGAGAAATAATACTAGCCTATTCATACTTTTTTGGTTGCAAATTTTGTATTTTCTCCTCTAATAATGGAATCTTTGTTTGTAACTACATTTTGTGTTGTTCAACCTTTCCATATTGAACCAAAAAATTATTGTTTTCTATCCTGATTTTATCGTTCTCTACAGTAACTGATTCTACTATGGCCCTTGTGAATTCTACAACATGTACTAACATATTCGTTGCTTCTAGGGTTGATGTATTTGACACTCTTTTTTTTATGAGGCCTCCTTGGTAGTTAGGTGTAGGCTCAATGATATCAAGCTTTCTTGTACCAGGGGCTAGAGACTAAATAGCCAATGCATCCCATTGTTCACTAAAATCAGACCCTTGCAATGCAATCACATATTCTCTTCTAAATTATACAAGGGCCTATCACA